>JAJPUD010003537.1:112531-179175 GCA_023553655.1 Myrmecobius fasciatus | reverse complement strand
GAGACAGCGAGAGGGGCGGAGGAGAGGGAGAAGCAGCACTACTTGATAGGGTGTAAAGGTATTCCAGGGAGTGTCCTATTCCATAAACAAGAAATTCACTTTGGCTAGACTGTAGCTTGCAAGAAAGGGAATAATATGATATATAGAAAATGTAGCAATATAAAGAAACTGTGGCCAAGAAGGGAAAGGTTTTAAAAATCAAATGGCATAGCATATATTTGATCCCAGAGGCAAGAGAGTCTACCGCAGTTTATGGAGCAGGGGAGTGACACGGACAGACAAACGCTAGAAAGCTCATTTTGACAGATGTGTGTGGGATAGCTTCGGGAAAAGCGTAGACTTGAGACAAAGGGACCGATTTAGAAACTGATGCCAGGGTCAGGGGAAAGGTGATAAATACCTGAATGATGAATTAAATGAATGAAAGGTGATGAACACCTGCTGTGGGCAGGCAAGCAAAGAGGGCATTCAAAAGATGCTACTGAGAATAAAAATGGCAAGAGTTAGCAAAGAGTAGGGTGAGAAGGAGACAAGGGAAGGATCACCCCAAGGTTGAAAAGGACTAGACAGAGAGGGAACCTTGAAAAGAGGATGGAAACAGAACAAATTCAATGTGGGATGTGATGCATTGGCTATACTTATGGGACAGCCAGTTTGAAACATTTAACAGGCAGTTTGAGACTTGTGGCAGAAGCTCAGGAGGGAGCCTAGGTTTGGATTCATAGATCTGAGAGTCATCTTCACAGAAATAATTAAACTCTTGTAAAATGATTTAGTCATCAAGTGAAAGATTGTAGAGAGATTAGAAGAAGTCTCTGAAGCGAGCCTTGGGACTTACTCATAGTCAGAGGTCATGACATGACTGATAAATCAACAAAGAATGAAAAGAACGATCATTAAGAAGTAGGGAAATCAAAAAACTCAGAAACCAGAGTACTACCCATCACACCACCCAGGTGTCCATTCATTAAAGTCCTACTCCAGCCCACCCCTAAAAATCAGCATTCCCTGAGTGCCCCTGATCATCTCCTCTGAATTCCTATGAAACTTATCATCTAAAATACACTTGTTACTGTCCTTTGTTCTGGAAGAGAACCAAAATGACAGTCAAACGTTAGTGTGTTCGATTGTGGCCAATTGGACCAATACAAGCTCAGAATGCCTTGCCACAGGTCACACACAAGTAGTATTTAGGAACATGTGGGATAGTTTCTATAACTTTGCGCATTTTGTGTTTCTTCTGAGCTAATAAGCTACAGAACAACCACACATCCACAATACTTGCAAGCTTACAAAGCAATGTGCATACATTATCTTCCTTAACACTTGCACAAGTCCTTAAGGGATAGATATCATAGTTATTAATCCCCATTTTATACATAAGTTAACAGAAGCTTAGAGAGTGACTTGCCCATGGTCACAGAGTTAATAAATGTCAGAGAGGGGATATAAACCTGGATTGTTCCTGACACCAAATCCTATAAAATATCCACCATTTTTATTCACCAAACTGTCAATATCATTCCTGATTGCAATCTACTGTTTTTAACTCTCATTGTGTCTTTCCAATGATATTAAAGTTACATTAAGGATAATGACAATATCTTCAACTTTTTTTGTCATACCACAGAGTACTGAGTACACAAGTGTTAAAATTATTTTCAAACCAAATCTAATTAATAATCATTTATCAGTTTAGGATTTCAAGAAAAAGATCTGAAGAAAGTATGTTGGGTTTCAGACAGGAGACTTCAGACACATTAGAACTGAAAAAGCCCTCCAAGGAACTCTACTTCAATATATCGGTCACTGTTATTACTAAAACAGTAGAAATTTGCAAGATGACAAAAATATTTAAAGGGCAATGGATTCAAACTGACTAGAGAGATTGGTATACGATACAAGGTGGAGTGATAACAAGGTCTTTAAAACAGAAATAAGCATATAAAGACATCAGGCTTGGGAGTAGAAGCAAGATGGCATGGAGAATTTGTGAGGGGCTGAGGAACAGAGAACTGGAAGGTCAAGTGCCCTTCACCTCACTGTGCCAACTCTTCTTGCCTATGCTCCCCAATCTTTAAAACTGTTAAATAGCTTTATATTGTCTCTCTCCACAAAGGTCCCAAACAGAGACGGAAATAGACCAAATCCAAACTCACTGATCTCATGATGCACCATGCCATAGACTCTTCAATTCCAAGACACAAACTACTGAGGTCCAAAAGTACTGCTGAGTGCCAGCTACAGCAGAAGCCCCTTCACTGAATCAGATGTAAATCATTTTCAAAAATGGGGTCTATAAGGGAAAAGCAGCCTAGTATGGGTAAACTCAAAAGTAAAAAACCAATGGAAAATATTTAGGTTGAAAATATGAAGACATCTGTCAAATTGGCTAAAATAACAGGAAAAGATAATGACAAATGTTGGAGGGGATGTGGGAAAACTGGGACAATGATACATTGTTGGTGGAACTGTGAACGGGTCCAACCATTCTGAAGAGCAATTTGGAACTATGCTCAAAAAGACCCAGCAGTATTTCTACTGAACTGATATTTCAAAGAGATCTTAAAGGAAGGAAAGGGACATACATGTTCAAGAATGTTTGTGGCAGCCATTCTTGTAGTGGCTAGAAACTGGAAACTGAATGGATGCCCATAAATTGGAGAATGGCTGAATAAATTATGGTATATGAATGTTATGGAATATTATTGTTCTGTAAGAAACGACCAGCAGGACAATTTCAGAGGGGCCTGGTGAGACTTGCATGAACTGATGCTGAGTAAAATGAGCAGAACCAGGAGATCATTATACACGGCAAGACTATATGATCAATTCTGATGGACATGGCTCTCTTCAACAATGAAATGTTTCAAACCACTTCCAATTGTTCAGTGAAGAAAGCCATATACACCCAGAGAGAGAGATATGAAATGTGGACCACAACATAACATTGTCATGTTCTCTATTGATGTCTGCTTGCATTGGGTTTCCCTTCTCAGATTTTTTTTTCTTGTAGATCCAACTTTTCTTGCACAGCAAGATAACTGTAAAAATATGTATACACATATTCAATTTGTCAAGTATTTTAACATAATTAACATGTAGTAGACGTCCTGCCATCTAGGGGAAGGGTGGGAACTAGAGAGGAAAAATTTGTAATGGAAAGCTTTGTAAGGTTCAGTGTTGAAAAATTATCCATACGTATGTTGCTTTAATAAAAAAAAAAAAAAAAAAAAAGAAAATATGAGTAGGATTCCTAGGCCAAAAGAGTAGTTAACTAAAGGGAGATGAGGAGACACTCAAAGATAAGATAATCAGAATGATGTGTGCACAATTAATTCCAACTAAGAATAAAAGAGACGAAGTATCTGAAAAGACAATAGGGAAATAAAGTTGGTCTAAAGGCCATAAAAATTTTTTTGTTTGTGACATCAATAAAGTTATAATGAAAAATTTTTGTAGTGTTGCACTTATGGTGATATAGAAATATAGCAACAGATTCTACGATTTCATAAAACTGAAATTCATACCAGTTTTACATTCACATTAAGTCAGCCTTTGTATTTCCTTTCAAATCCATGTCAACATTTTAAAAGTATTATTACTCATATTAAAGAAATATTCACATTCTTGAAAAAATTCAACTTTTCAAGTAATAGATATGTGTGCATGTATGTGTGTATATATATATATACATATACATATACACACACACATGCACTGCAGATTTGGAATATAGATATATCTCTGACATGAATATACACAAATATAATATGCATATACATACATATATACATATATATTGTAGTACCTATGAAATGAGTAAAAAAGACAACTCCTCCCCTGTAGCATATGTAATGAACAAACAAGCATAAATATGCATGCATATATAAATATTAAGTAGCATTTAAAGTGTCTGTTTGTAATTATAAATATTAGCTGATTTAATCAGTGGAAAGATTTTTGAGAGTAAGATAAAACAGAAAAGGATGATAAGTAATCACTGTAGGAATAGTTGAGAAATACCTATAAAAGAGAAGTCAAGAATACTATCAGAGAAAGGTGATAACAAATAGAAAAGAAAGGAATCTTAATTATTCTGATCAGGTCATAGACTGAACTAATATAAAAATAAGAAAGACTAATTATAAATAAATATAACACAGACTGTAATATACTTGTGGTTTTAAATATACAGGTTGCATATCTCACAGATGATATGGCATTACTAGGATAAAGAAAAAATAAATATTATACAGGTACATAAAGCACATATGCCCTTCCATTTTTATTAACACTTTATAGCTTTTAAAATTTTAGGTTAAAAAGAAAACACTACAGTGAGATTGAACCAGCAATAAAAGCAAGGTTAACTTTTTTTTTTTATTTTTTTTTTTTACTTTTGCTGAGGCAATTGAGGTTAAGTGACTTGCCCAGGGTCACACAGCTAGGGAATGTTAAGTGTCTGAGACCAGATTTGAACTCAGGTCCTCTTGATTTCAGGGCTGGTGCTCTATGCGCTACCTAGCTGCCCCAGAAAGGCTAACTTTTAACAAATTAAAAGAGCTATCATTCCTCCTGGTGAATATGCTATCTTTGAAATATTATATTTGTACCATCTCTGTACACAGGAAAGAGAGTCAGTTATTTTTATTTAACACTGATAGCATTAGGCACTAGATCAGGAAAAAATAGAGGATAGAAAAAGGAGAGGAGGAGGAGGAGGAAGAAGAGAGGAGAAAGAGAGAGGAGGAAGAAAGAAAAAGAAGAGAAGATGAGGAAGAGACGAAGATGAAAACAAGAACACAAAGACACAAAGACGAAGACAAAGACAATGAAGACGACGACGAAGACAAAGAAGAAGAAGAAAAGAAGGAAGAGGAGGAAGAAAGAAAGAAAAAGAAAAAAAGACAAAGGGGAAAAAACAAAAAGAAGATGAAGAGAAGATGAAGAAGAAAAGAAGAAGACAACTATGAAGATGAAGATGATGACAATAATGGCAGTGGAGGAGGAGGAGAAACAGGAGCAGCTTATAAATAATTCTAAGTAGAGTAGGGTGATCAAAGCTTTTACCAAAGATGCCAAAACTTGGACAAGTTCTAAAATCACATCCAATCCTTCAGGAAGAGGAAAAACAATTGAGCTTATTACCTACTTAACAAAAATTCATTAAATGCCTCAAGGTGATGATATCCTTTGGAGACAGGAAACTTCAGTGAACTTCTTCCCAGACTGGCTTTGCCCCTGGCATCTACCCTGGGAATAATCAGCCCCCAAACAGCCAATATCAACAGACTTTGGTTCATGGAAGATGCACTGGAAGGAATCAAGATGTTCCCAAGGTATGTTTAGCTTAGTGGATAGAGTGACGGGTCTAGAGTCAGAAAGACCTAATTTCAGACCCTGCCTCATACAGAAAATTAATTCACTGCATGACCCAGGAAAAATCATTTAACTTGTCTGCCTCAGTTTTCTCAGCTGTCAAATAGGGATAATAATAGCACCCACCTCTCATGATGATCAATAAAGATAACAATGGTAGGTGTTTAGCACAGATTTTGAAATGTAATAGTTGCTTATAATATTCTTGTTTCCCTCCTCTTCCTTTCTATCTTCCATGCACCTCCTGGCAGTTTAGGGAAGCCTATGGACCCTTATTCAAATAATATTTATAAATAATTGAAGGAAATGCTTAATATCTAGTTTAGTGAAACAAACAAATAAATGACATAAAGAAATAAATGAATGAGTAAAAAAATAAATGAATAAAATAATGATCTTTTTTTCATCCATGTTGATAAGCTCCCTGAAATCTGTCCACAGACCTAAGTTGGGGTCAATGGGCCCACTTTAGAGGGTCAAAGGGAAGGATTAAGTACTTTAGCTGCAGAATTATGATTCTACAATCTTTACATCAGACTTTTTTAATGGCTGCTACTTCTAGAGATATCAATCAAGATGGGGGGGGGAAGAAAGAAAAATAGACTAGATGCTGCTTTGTAAGCCAACAGTAGAGGCTGATTTTAGGGAATTTGAGTTTCGGTTTAGAGAATGTAAGAGTGAATGAGTATATGCATCTCTCTCAGAAAGTGTGCCATCAAGAAATGCTTCATCTTGTTACATTTATAACCTGTATCAGATTGATTGGCCTCTTGGGGAGGGGAGAAGGAAGGATGGGAAAAAATGGAAATCGAAATCTTATAAAAGTAAATATTGAAAATTAATAATTTTTAAAAGAAGAATAAAGAGAAAGTCTTCCATCCAGCATAAGAGAGAAGAGGAAGAAGGGAAAAGGAAGATTTACATGAGTAAGGTTATTCTTCAGAATCTGTGTTTGTAAAGCAGCCAAAAAAATTTGCCGAATATATTTCTACAGAAAACAAAGCGAAGGGAAATCAACGTGAGCTCGTCCCAAACTCAGAGTAAAATCCAAACTGCCATTCCTCTTTCTTTTAGGATTTCTTTCCATTAGTTCTATTAAAACCATACTGGTTATAAATGAAGAATTTTAAAACCATGTCTCACTGCTGCCATCTGTCTCTATGTTTGCCGAAAGCCAGCTACAAGCAGCATCAGTCAAGAAAGGAAAAACAATTTTGTACAGTGCACTTTACCTGGAGTTATAAAAGGGCAAGTTATATACACTGGGACTGACTACCACTTGCTACTCTTTGGTCTCCCCCTATTATTAACTGCCTTCTCATTATTTCAGTGTTCAAGAACACAAGAACTAGAAGCTGAGAAAGGGATGCTGAGGTTCCAACAAACCACTTAATGCTAGGGCTGTTTAGTATCACAGGTAGGGGAAATGGTCAAGATAAAGGGCAAGAAAAAACGTTGGCTGGACTCTGGCTTCAGAAACACACTGCTGCCTCAATGCCCTGGGAGCTGGCCCAAGGAACTGGAAAAGCTGGTGATTTCAGTCCTAGTTAGACACCGCGAGAAAGCTGGTGACAGAAAGGTCATAAGCTAAAATATTCATGGCCACACTCTGGAGCAGCAAAAAAGCAGTGGTGGAAGAGGATGTCTATTAATGAAGAAATTGCTGAAGAAATAGTAGCACCAATACAATGAAATATTATATAGAAGCTCCAAAGTTATACAGATCTCTAAATATGAAAAATTAAGAGAAATATGGTCAACAACATACAACATGAATATAACAATGATTTTTCTTCAAATTTTTTAATTAAACCATATTTAATTATTATTAAATTTTAAGAAATTTATTTTAAAATCACACTAAATACATCAAATCACTGATTATACATACTGTCTAATCTGTATTAGAACTCACAGTAAAATATGTGTTCTTCACCAGAGAAGTAATGGAGTACTGGTATAGATAATTGCTGATAGAAATTTAAAGTTGAAAAGAAACTCAAAAGTCATGGAGTCAAATTGAGTAATTGATTACATTGATGAAAAATTAGTAATTGAGGTGGCAGCTAGGTGGCACAGTGGACAGAGCACCAGTCCTGAAATCAGGAGGACCTGAGTTCAAATTTGACCTCAGGCACTGGCTGTGTGACCCTGGGCAAGTCACTTAACCCTAATTGCCTGGGGGGGGGAAAGGGAGTAATTGACTAAATTTAAGGAACTTCTCCAAAGTCACACAGCTATTTGGTGGCAGAGTTGGGATTTGGCCCTTCTTGAAAACTCCATACTCTTTTCAACTACAGAATTATGTTGAGTGTTTTGCTTAACTAGGTTCTTGTTAGTAATAAGAGAGGATTCCATTTGGGGTGGCAGGAGGAGGAAAATGTATTTGGCAAAGTAACAACAAAGTAAAAAACAAAAACTAAAAGCTTCAATATAATTTTTAAGTAATAGGTAAATGAGAGACTTGGGTTATTTTCTTACACAAATTCCAGCTTCACCACTAATATGAATGACTGGGAAAGAAGTATTTAGCTCTACACAGGTTGGTAACCAACACTGGCATTTTAAAAATAACATTGATTTTTCTATCATGGGTCACCTCAATGGACAGATTTACCTCCTTTGGCATCTCAATACTAGAGTTTTTAAATATCTTTTTTTTTTTCTTTTTCCACACCGAGCTCCTAAACCTGGCATTCAGTGGTATACTAAGCCGTCACTTTTTTTTTCCCTTTCTAAATACAGAACCAGAGCTTTTTGAAATCATACAATTGTCATCCTCCTCCCACTTCAATCATACCCAAGTAACAAGATAGTTTCATGTAATGACTACATACAGCCCTATTATCTTTCTCTCTATTCACCTTCTAAAGAACTCAAGAAGAGAGGTAGGAAAAATGGGAAGCAGCAAAAGGCAGAAAAGGGGGGTTAGAATGAGTATGGAAAACTCATCCCCATGTAAAACCAACCCATATGCATCAGTTACTGCAATCACAAACCAAACCTCAAACCACAGACTCAGGGACTGTCAGAGAAATACAATAATAGAGAAGGTTTCTTAGCTGTCAATTTGCCACAAGAACCTATTTGAAAGTTAAAGGCTTTTCAGATTAAAAAAAAATTTAAAATTAAAAAAAAAAACCCAGCTAAACTACCAAAGAACATGAATATTCACTTCATGACTTGCCAGGATTGGTTATCTCTCTGTTTTTACATTTGCATTTTTGCAGACACCATAAGACTCTTCTCAGCTTCCACCCACATAAGACTGTCCTGTATTTCCACCCACACTCACCTCACACCTAGTCTGATGATTAAAAAAAAAAAAAAAAAAAAAAAAAAAAAACTTATAGGAGAAAAAAATGGACTCCAGAGACAGTAAATCTCAGGAGACAGCTGTCTTTTATTTTCCTGATTTTGCATATAATTCGCCCCTGGACAATTTAAGATTAATGTGCAATCATAATAAAATATGTTACAAGTTCAATTTAAATGTCTTTTTTTTAACTCAATGATAAATATTGAGACTAAGAGAGATAATTCTCCATCAGTGTTCACCTTGAGCCTTCTACTCAGGACAAAAATACTTGAGAAGGAAAAATTCTGTAAGCAAATTCCAAAAGATTAAAAAAAAAAAAAATTTACCGAACACTCTCCTTTTGAAAAGGAAGTGTAGCATTGGAGAATTAGAGTAACCAAAGATCATTCTAACTTGTACTGTATAAGGCTTTCTAGTTTTATCTCATCGATTCATTTGAATTTAATTTAAATTCTGCATTTGATAGTTGACAGCTTGCCCAGACAAACATTTTAATTCCATGCCCTAGAAATGAAAGTGGATATTCAAATTCTTTACATATGGAAGGTTTTCTAAAAGAGATAAACTTCATAAACAAAAGAGGCATAACAAATTTAATTTCTGTGAGGATGTATGTTTGTTTAACAGCCATAAAGAGATGTGTTCTTGCATTGATTTCAAACATTTCCCAATGAATGCACAGGAAACTGACTAGGTACATATATTTTCAGAGGAATACAATTCCCTGGTCTTGGAGGTGAGACAGGAGGGAGACACCTAAAATAAAGAGAATGGCTTTCAAACAGTGAAACTGAAAAACTCACCATCCTTCCCCCTGAGACATTTCATTTTATCAATATCATAAAGAAGATAACAAAATAAAGCTGTAAAGAACTCTTAACCCAGTCCCAGATGCACTTTTTTTTATAAATTCTGGTGACTGCTGGGTCAAGAACTAGAGAAACTGTCAAAGATTTTAAAATATGATGGATTTTTGGCTGTTATAATCAAGAGCTGTGCAAGATTTGACTTTCAGGCCTGACACTAACAAGCTTGTGCCAGGTGACCCTGAGTAATAAAGTCAATCTCTCTGGAGCCTCTGTATCCTAATCTGTATAATGGAATAATAATACTCGCATTCCTCTGTCTCCCAGGATTGCTATGAATATTAAAAAATTGAATACTGAATAATTGAATTCATATTGAACAACTCAATATGAATTACTGAATAATTAGCCTTGAATTATTCAATATGGATACTAAATTAAAAATTTCTAAACCTTGAAGTACTATTTGACTATAATACCAAAAGTTTAACTATTTATTATATCCAGCATATATATACATCTATTGTATTGTGACTTATTATATTATTTCATAATAAAATATATATATAAGATAATATATTTACAAAGCAATTTATTGATGGAGAAGGTTGCACTGGAATTATGAGCTGGACATCATTATATGTTACATTATGGATGCTACAAGTTATTTTACAACAATATCTATCAAAAAAAAAGTCTTATCAAACAAGATTTTGAAGGCAGCGGTTGCTGAAGAAGGTACAAACAATTACAAGATGTGATCCCTGGTTTATAACTTATTTCTAAAAAATAAGGGGCAGCTAGATGGCTTTATGGATTCCTGGCCTTGTATTCAGGAAGATTCATTTGATAAATTCAAATCCAATCTCGGATACTTCCTGTGTGACCCTGGGCAAGTTATTTAACCTTATTACCTCATCTCTTCATCTGTAAAATGAGCTGGAAAAGGAAATGGTTAACTACTGTAGTAACTTTGCCAAGAAAACCACAAGTAGGGTCACAAAAAATTGGACACAATTGAACAAGATCAAAATAAGGCAGATCTATGAAATGTGGGAAGCCTAATTTACTAAGGCATCTACTGGGTATTTAAAATTGAAAATTAATGCTGTAATGTAATGGTCTAATGTAATTGGTGTCCACTCGAATCTCAGATGGAACCTTAGTTTTACAATAATCAAAATTAAGAAAGTATCCTTTGTTTACAGTTTGACCACAACAAGCCAAGAAGTATCCTTAGTTGTTGAGAAGACAAATTTTCCTCATGGGCATGTCCACGATACCATCATTCACTTTGCTAAAAAATTAAAAAATCTTTCCTGAAAGCTGTTATTTTGGTGCGTTCTACTGCTGGAGAACTTTTTCATCTTTTGTTCCACGGCTGCTTTTGTTTCTGTCAGGATATAAATGCCCTGAGGCTAAGGAATGCTTCACATTTTATTTTTGGATGTCAAGGGCTTAACACATAGGAGGTATTAAATGTTTATTGATAGATTGCCAGACTAAAACTCTAACATATCACCTGGACATGGCTTAAGTGTGAGGGATTTTCTGGTTAGCAAGAGAAACTGGTGGTCAGAATCTCACTTTCCAAGCAAACTGCCAGTATATTAATAATTTGTGTCTCACAGATTCTAGCTAAATACAGCTTGTTTTTCTTTCACAACATGAATAATTGACTAATGCCAAGCAGGGTAACATCGTTATCAAATGAGCAATAAGGACAATAAATGTTTCCCTAGAAGAGAAGAATGGGAGCTGGGGATTCGCCCACAAGCAGGACTTAAAAACTACAAGACAAAAATGGAGGAAGGATCTGCAAAGGGGTGAGTGACCGAGCCAGAGAGCGCCTCAGTGACCTCAGGGTCTGACTCTTTGTGTTCTACTGTAGGGAAGTTAAAGCCAGAGACAGTCAACAATGTGCCCAAAGTTATATAGGCAATTAAATGATGGAGGAGGTGGGAAAAAAAAAGGATGAGGAGGAAGAGGAGGAAAAAGAGGAGAAAGAAGAAGAGGAGGAAAAAGAGGAGGAAAAGGAAGAAGAGGAGAAGGAAGAGGAAGAGAAGAAGAGGAGGAAGAAGAGGAAGAGAAGAATAGGAAGAGGAGGACCAAGAGGAAGAGGAGGAGGAGGAGGAGAACATGAACAAAAATAAGAAGAACAAGCCCAAGAAGAACAAGGATAAGAACAAGAAGCATAAGAACAACAACAAGCACAAGGAGAACAAGAACAAGAATAAAAAAACAAAAATAAGAACAAGCACAAGAAGAAGAACAAAAACAAGCACAAGAACAAGAATAAGAACAAGCACAAGCTCAAGAAGGTCAAGAACAAGAAGAAAGAAAAAAAAGAAGAAAAAGAACAACAACAACAAAAAGAAAGTGATGAAGGAGACAAAGAAGGCGATGAAGAAGAAGGCAACAAAGAAGGTGACAATGATGATGAGAAAGAAGGAGATGGACATGAAGAAGACAAAGCCAGGTCCTGAAATTCCAAATCCTACGCACTGAGAGGCTGCCTGCAAAGCTATGAGTACATAAGGAGACTTCTGATGGGTCACAGAAGGAAACAGCTGGGCAGTGAGAACAGGATCTGCGTGGGGATGAGCCTCAAACGGCTAAGTCATTTTAACTTTACCCAGAAGACAGTGGAGATCCTAAGCAGGAAATAAGGCACTTAGACAAGTATCCGGCACATAGTAGGAGCTTAATAAATGTTTAAGAGAATGATATCATTCTCTTAATTATTCTATTATTTTTAATAAAGGAAAAGTGATAGGAGAATAATATGAATTCAAAAAAGAGACTGGAAGCAGAAAGACCAATCAGAAACTCACTGCAATAGCTTATACATACATATGAATGCATGCACGTGTAGTGCATGTGTATGTGTGTGTCCACACATTATATAACATGCATGTGTTTTGACATAAATTATACAATTCTATACATTTTATAATATGTATTTTGCCTATGATGCATGTTTTATGTATTATATAATTTATTTCTCTATATCACCATAACATAAAATATATAAATTTTATAATTCATATAATATTAATATTATATTAATATTAGCTTATATTATCTAGCTAGCTACTTATCTATTGATAATATAAACCATCTATTATATATATTATAGTTTCTATATATTACTTTATGCTTAGACTATAAAATATATATACATTTATATACATTATATATATATAATAGAATATTACTTATGTCCCATAAATATAAATATTTTTATATAATATATATATTTATATTATGCATAAATTTTTATATAATACATATATTTCTGTAGGGAGGTAGAAAGGGAGAAAAAGGGGGGGAGGGGAAGGGAGAGAGAGAGAGAAAGAAAGCTGTCTCCATGTTTTATTTTCTAAGAAGAATATAAGGGGCAGCTAGGTGGCGCAGTGGATAGAGCACCAGCCCTAAAGTCAGGAGGACCTGAGTTCAAATCTGGTCTCAGACACTTAACATTCCCTAGCTGTGTGACCCTGGGCAAGTCACTTAACCCTAATTGCCTCAGCAAAAAGCAAAAAAAAAAAAGAAGAATATAAGCTCCTAAACAGAGGCGACTGATTTCTGGTTTTGTCTTTATATTCCTCTCACTTAGCACAATATCAACCAATTAGTCACTGTTTACTGGATTCTCCTGGACAGATGGAAATGGAGCAACAGTAAGGAGCCTAAGGTAACTTTCCAACAGAAATGGGAAAGATGGGGAAGTGGCAAATATTAAGTTCAGTTTTAGATATGCTCAATTTAATGTCACAAGAAACCAATCATGCAATAAATAATATAAGAGTTAAAAAAAAAAAAAAAAAGGACTAAGACTCAGGAAAAATCTGGGGGCTGGAGACAGAAAAATGAGCATCAGTTATCTATACCAGGTCATGGGAATGGCCAAAGGGATGAAAGAGGTTCAGAAACCCTCTGGGAGAAGCTCATGTTTAGGGAATGAGCAGGAAAAAAGGCAGGATTGGTCAAACAGGAAGAAAAGCAGAAATGTGTTTTCACATAAGCTAAAGCAGAAATGTATTTCTATGTAAGTTAAAGAGAGAAAATGCTAAAGAAGGGAGAGATGGTTAACAGTGTGGGATGCTGAAAGGTCAAGGAGAGAGAAGACTAAGGAAAAACAACCTGTGAAAGAGAACTTTCAGCTCAATGAATGGGGGAGAAGGCAGAGTATATAGCAAGTTAAATCTGATGAGGAAATGAAAAGCTCATTCAAAAATCATGAAAAAAAAAAAAGAAAAGAGAAATAGACCTGCAGAGTTCTACAGAAACATGTCCTTTTCTTTCTTTTTTTTTTATTTATTTTTTTTTTGCTTTTTGCTGAGGCAATTGGGGTTAAGTGACTTGCCCAGGGTCACACAGCTAGGAAGTATCTGAGACCAGATTTGAACTCAGGTCTTCCTGACTTCAGGGCTGGTGCTCCAACTACTGTGCCATCTAACTGCCCTGACATGTCCTTTTCAAAGACTGTTGACCTTTGTGTCATCTTAAAAAAAAAAAAAAACAAGCAAAAAAATTTAATCACCACCAACGCAACAACAAACAGCTGACGAACCTTTGGAGAAGAGAATGAAGATGAAAAGAGAAAAAGAAATGTTTGATTTTCCAGCAAGTGGGAGAGGATAGGAACACAAATTTATGGGTTTTGGAGAAGAAAAAAAATTTCTTCTGAGAAAAGGGGGAAAAAAGAGAAGATGGGTTTGACGAGCTATATTTAGGGAAATAGAGGAAGGACAACGGGGAAGGGAAACTCATGCTTGATGAGTTTTGAGGAAGGAAAGTAGGAAAGGCAGGCATGAGGGTGATTCACGGCCGAAATCCTGTAGGGCAGATGAAGCTAAAGGTTACAAGAATGAGGGACAAAGAGCAATGAAGCAGGTAAACAGTTGAGGGATGTTGGGAGTCCTTCAAGAGATCCATACATATCAGAGAGGTGATCCCATGGCATGCAAGTGAATTAAATTTAAGTGAAGGAGGGCTGGGCTCACTTTCTCCTTCAAAGAAGTACCAATGGCAAGATACACACTAGGACCACTGGAGATGGCTCTCTGGAGTCCAGTGGGGGGCTTTTGAAGGTCAAGCAGGAACAATCAAAAGCCAAGAGAAGACTGAAACTATTGAGTTTGACAAACAAATACATAAAGCCTCAAAGGAGGAAAGCCACAGAGAATTTGGTGTCTTTGGGACAAATTAAAATTCAATTACATACAAAAGGAAAATAAAACACAAAAGGAAAAACCACATGGGACAAAGTAGACCATGAGTGCTAAAGGAGCTGAGGAAGGACAAAGGACAATTAGGACAAAGAATAACCCCCAAAGAGTGGCTTGAAATTTGCCCCATTCATCCTTTCAATATGAAACAAAAATGTCTTACTTAAAAACATTTTAAACTCAACATATTCCAAACTTATTCCTCTTGTCCCCCAAATTCTGTTACCCTCAAGAACATCCATCCTTCCAGTCAGTCCCACTGGTACCTAGATGTCATCCCCAACTATTTCCCACTGTGAATGTTCAATCTGCTGCTGAATCCTGTTGATTCTACTGTAAAAAACACCTCTGTACATTTACTCTATAGTCTGAATCTCATCACCTCCCATCTGAACTATTCCAATAGCCTGCTGCTTGGTCTTCCTCCAATCCAGTTCAACCTGCATTAAACCATCAAAGTGATCATTCTAAAATGTAGGTCTCACCTTTCCATCCCTGACCCCAACTCAATAAACTCCAGTACCTCCCTAGGATATCCAAAATCAAATAGAAAATCGGTTTGCCTAACCTGTCTCCTTCCGGTCTTCCTAACTCCCTTCACCTACCCATAAACTAATCCAGAGACAATGATCTTCATGTTGTTCTTCAAACAAAACTCTCTATCTTCTGACTCCAGACATATTCATCAGCTGCCCCAAATGCCTGGGATTTACTCCCACTGCATCTCTACCTTACAGCAAGGCTCAACTATAAATTCTACCTTCTACAAGGAGCCTTCCTACTGAAATTATCCCCAATTTATTTGCCTATATCTTATGTGTACATAGATGTTTGCAAGTTGTTTTCTTCCTAAGATTATGAGCTTCTTGATGGCTTCTTTGTATCCCCAAAACTTAGCACAATGTCTAGAATACAGCAAGTGCTTAATAAATATTTTTTCCTTGTTGATCTGAATAATCTTAGTTTCTTTGATCTTCAAACGCTGGTTTACCTGCATCTAACTATACTTGTGATTCTTTGCCTCATTTTCTCTCTCTTTCCATTATTCTTCACAGGTAACCCTACTCCTTTCTTCTCCCTTTTATCTCTATCCCCCCAAAAAAGTGAAATGAGGGTTAACAAAAACAAGCTAGTTTTTTCCTATTTGTATCCCCAGTACAGAGCTTGGTATATCGTTAAGTCCTTAATAATTTTTTTCATTCATTTATTCATTCATTCATAGGTCACAAAATTAGTAAGTTGCAATGCTAAAATCTAAACTCAGATCTTTTGTCTCCAGATCTGTTTTTTTTTTCACTACTCCAAACAGTAAATGAAAAGAGAGAGTGATGCAGATCAACTAACTTGTTCAAGATTATCCCTAAATAAAAATAATAAATAAAATGACCCCCTCCTTCCAAACCCTATTCTTCCTCTTTTCTTCTTGTTTTTTTTTCTCCTTTTCAATCAAAGTTCACCAGACAGCTTTCTCCAGCTAGCACTAGCAGCCCTCCAATCTGACAGCAATCCAATTTGCCCTTTTTAATAGTTTTATAACATATTTTTTCATTATTCTTTAATATCCAAATCCTTTTTTTGATGCTAATGAAAATTTGTTGATGAATTCTATCACATAGTTGCTTATGGAACCAAGGTTAAGGGACTTGCTTAGTCACATATAGCTCATATGAGTCAAAGACAGGATCTAAATTGAAATTTTCTTGATGACAAAGACCATCCTTCTATCCATCAGACTATATTTCATCTCACTGATATAATTTAATAATTTAATAAACGATTTAATAAATGTTTAAAAATCATAAACAGTATTTAATGAACAATGTATTTTTATTTGTATATGTATCATATTATATTAAATGAAATAATTTAATAAAATTTATTACAAAAATTTAATAAATTAAGCTTCACATCCTGTGACCATGAGCAAATTATCTAACATCTCTGACCTTCAGATTCTTCATCCATAAAGTAAGCTTAGATTAGGAAGCCTCTAAGGATCACTGATTCACTCTATGATGCCTTGTTACTACAAAAAAGCACTGAAAGAGGAAATAATCAGACTAATTAGAATGATGTTAATACACAGAGCAACCATGCATGCAATAGCATACAGTTGACACTCAATAAATGGTTCTGTGATGAAAAAGAGAGGGTATTCTAGGACCGAGACAGAGACTAAAATTTACAAAAGCCTAATACAAAATGGAGAGTAGCCTTGATATGGCTGAATAAGATTATGGGATGGCGACATTAGAAAAAAGTTGAATAAGATTGTGGGATGGTGACACTACAAACCATCTATTTCACAGCTGTGGGACAAGTGAATGACTAGTTGTACTTCAAGGTTATTCACATTTTAAAGGGGACTACTACCTAATCATGAACACTTCTCTCTCCTCTTGTTATTACATCTCTATCATCTCTATCCGCAATTGTTTTGAGGTTCCAGTAAGATAATATTTACAAAATGATTAGCACAAAGCTTGGCACACAGTAGGAGCTTAATAAAATGTTCATTCTCTTCCCTTGTTCCCCATTGTTCCTTCCTTTCTATTAAAAACAATAGCTTCTTGTAACCAAAAACAAACAAACAAACAAAAACCCAACTCTGGGATCAGAAGGATTGAGAAGGAAAACATTTACTTAAAAAAAAAATCTAATGAACAATAATGAATATTATTGTTCTATAATAAATGATGAGCAAGATGATTTCAGAAAAGCCCAGAAAGATTTATATGCTGTGTGATGTGAGCAAAACCAAGAGAATATTGTACACAGTAACAGCAAGACTTAGCTTTTCCAAGATACAGTGATTTGAGATAATTCAAATAGACTTGGGATGGAAAATGCTATCAGCATTCAGAGAGAGAACTACAGAGATTGAATGCAGATCAAAACATACTATTTTCACCTTTTTTTGTTTGTTTGATTTTTTTTCTTATGTTTTTTCCCTTTTATTCAGATTTTGCTTCCATGACATGACTACTATGTAAATATGTTTAAAGTGATTATACATGTATGACCTATATCTGATTGCTTGCTATTTTGGGAAGGGGGGAGAGGTAAGGAAGAAAAATTGAAACTCAAAATCTTATAAAAATGAATATCAAAAACTACCTTTACATGTATCTGGACAATAAAATACTACTGGGCAAAAAATAAATATCTAGTAAGAGATTTGTAAAAATGTATTTTTCACTAGAAAAATATCCCAAAATGGTACGCAAGTTCACTTATGTTTACTCATAGCAAGACACACAGAATCTAATAAACATACACCCATCAGGTAATCCAGAAGAAAAAGGGACTTCATTTCTAAACCCAATCTAAGTAGAGAATATAAAAGTCCTCTTTAGAGAAGGATATTCTTTCCATTTTTAATTGAATCGCAAACACACACAAAGGAGAAAATGAAAACCAGTCCATTTGCAAGTTATGAACCACCACCACAACAAAAATGCAGACTGCACAGTAAGTAGCATTTGAGAACTATATTAAAATTTTATAGAAACCTGGAAAGACCAGGAAACAGAAAGAAAGTTGTCAGGTCCAATCCAATCCATCTAAAAATGAATGAAAATTCTTCAGCCTGTGTGGCTGTTTAAAGAGTCTGGGAGAAAAGGCTTTCTGAATTTGGGGCTTCTCTTATGAATGGGCAAGTATCCAAATCACAAAGCAACTTCTATGTCCGTTATACAGCATTCTAATTTCACAGGTGGCAATCTTGGCTTTATGACAAGACTGGTTTCACAGAAAATGTGATTGTCTGGCTGTCCCCTGTGATGCTGTCTAAGTCTAGAGAAACAAGGATGTACAACAAAGGAGCAAGTCAAACATTTTGCTCATCCCTACCTTGCAAAGTGTCTGGACAAATAGGACTTAGGAAGCAGGCCCTTGAAAACAGTCAGTTTCACACTGGCCAAATGTTTGGATTTCCCCAGTTTGCTTACATGGTGGACCAAGTACAAGGGCCTTCTTGTAATGTAGAGAGCCCATGAAAGGGCACTTCTCGTGCTCCTACAGATGGTAGGGGAAATAGTCCTTTCTTAAGAGTTAGTGATGAGCATAAAAGCAGAATACAACCTTTGGCTGAACACTATGGCGACCCAAACTGGCCTTTCCACACTCCTTATTCATATTCTGGTTTAATCACTTTCCATTTCCCAGTTCCACTCTGTTCTCTCTTGTCTTCACATAATTGCACACACCAGGTGTGTGTTCTGAGAAGCATTCTCCCATCATCACCACCTTCTGGATCCTTTCCTTCCATCATGGCCTTCCTGGGTATCACTTCCCCCAAAGATTTTCCAAACTAGATATGATACTTCTCCCTTCATACCCCTATTCTATCTGATCTCTCCTTATACAATTTGCACAAATACAAACCAAGATAAAAAAAATGTAGTATCCTTCTAAATATCAACAAAGATAATAAAGTCCATCTTTGTATTGCCAGTATCTTTGTGTATCCAATGACTGATACACAGTAAGAATTTAATGCTATTTTAAAAATTGTATTGCAAATGGGTCTTAAGCTTTGAAATGTCTTCCAAATTTTACTAAAGAAAAAGATCAAAGAGATATCCACATTATAACACATACACACACACAAAAAAAAAATAATAATAATAAATAACCGGCTAAGAGCAGGGAAAAAGCAATCTCAAATACCTGAATGGACCTGTGAACAAACTGATAGGGATATTTTCTCTACTAACAAATAATTGCCTGCCCTCTTGGGTGGGTCTGGTCCACATCCTCTCATAAACTCACCCAGGGAGCTTCCTCCATCCCTCCCGAGGTCACAAGGCTACCCAAGGGACACAGGGACAATCCAGTGTGATTCATCCCCAGGTGTATCACAGAATCAGCCCATGACCTAGCGTTTCTCTGAATATTTACAGCCTCTCCTTTATTATATGGTGATATAATACCACATGTTATCTCCGCTGTTCACGGAGTCTGACTCAGTTTTAGGTCTTTGGAGAGAGAGAACCCCATGTCTCTCAGTGGAAAGAAACATGCTTATTTTATTCATTTCTTCTCCTCTGATGCCCTGTCCTTTTCAAAAGCAGGGTGCATTCTCAATGCATATCAGATCTTTTTAAATACTCATATCCTTTAATGAATAAAAGGATTCAGGCAGACAGCGTTACCTCGTGTTTCAACTGCACGGATGCATTTTCTGAGAATTGTGAATCCGATCTTATCCAGTTGTGCACCTAAAAGGAAAATGTTAAGCACATCATGAATTATACACATTTTTCTTCCTTACAAAGCTGGAAAAATAACATCTGGGCTCATTTTGATGTAACCATTTCTTTTTTAAAGGCCACATGTTGAGCTACAGCAGTGATCTACACTGATGATCCTAGTATATTCATTGGAGCACGCATTCAGAATAACAGTATATTTACTGTTAACAACAACTTAAAATGCTAAAGAAGGTCGTTAACTGAGCATCTATCTTCTTCAGCACTGAAAAACAAATAGATTAAAAAAACTCAAGAAAAACTTCATCTCCAAATGGCTGAGTATATTTTGTACAAAGTTCCAACAAGAGCTCTGGAGAAAATTAAGAGAAGAAAATCAGCATCTTAAATGGCCTTTCAAAAGAAAAAGCTATGTCCTCAATGTGGGTCAGGGGCAAATAATGTTTTGTTTTTTTTTTAACCTCAATTTTGCAAATCATAAAGTTGGCTCAGAAAAGCAAGGTCTCTGAATTTTTTTTTAATAAAAGCTCATGTTTTGCAAGTCATGTTTCATACCACTCTTCCAAGTGTTTTTAATCATTTTAATACTATTTTCAAAATAACTAAAATCTAAAAATCATTTAGTAGGCAGGGTATAATAATCTAAATATGCCAAGTATACCTAGATATATTCGAAATAATCTAGAATATGTTGGGTAATTTCCTTTTCTTCAACCTGAACATTTGCCTTTACAAAGGGTATATTTTGTCTCTCAACAGAATCCATCCTGAGGATTTGGAGCAAATCAGCACAGTTGGGTATGGGCAGCCACTGCCCATCCATTAAATAGATAATAAGCCAGTAACATAAGGGATCAGCATTTCATCTCAATCAAAGCCTGTCCTGTGCATCGGGATCCATGGCCCTTGGCTGGGGTTTTAATGGGGGTGGCAGGGACAATAGCTCACCCAATGTCTACCTATCATTTCAGAGGCCAAAACACATAAATTGATTGGGAACCATCACGGATTATCTCATTCACATGAGAAGGCTCTGCTCTTCTTCAAAATGGCAATTAGAAATGTTCCTGACACAAGAGACCCATAAGTTTATAACTGACATACACTGCTTTATTCATTTTTATATATGGTCCCATGCCCTCAAACTGATAACTAGAAGAGATGCAAAACAGGTTTTGTCGAAAGAACGGATACAATTATGAAAGGAATCCACTATCATAAATCTATAAATTGAAGGAATTTGATGCTTCTCAATCTCTTTCTGAGATTGCTATATCAGGCTCACTGATTGATTATATCTGAGATTGATTATAAGGCTCATCTAGACACATAATTTTTTGGATATTAATTATGCACCAGAACATGGTATCTCTCTAAAGTTCCTAACTCAGCCATTTATACCTTAAATGCATTTCAATCTCACAAAAATCTTATTTACAATGAAACCTGCAAACAATTCCAAATTGCTAGATTAAGAGTACATAGTCAATGTCACTGTTAATATTTTTCTCTGTTGAACACACTATAAGTGATCAGACAACCCATTCCAGATTGGCAAAGTTTGACATAATGTTGATTTTTAGTTTGGTGGTTTGTTGTTGTTGTTTTAATTGAGATTTGCATTCCCTCTCCCAAAAGACATCTGAATATTTACTAGACTGTGCTTGGGGTAGAAATGTCTTACTCAGGGATTTCAAAGTCTAGGAGTTGATACTCCCTTTGAGAATATTAAGATATATATACACTTCTGATTATTAGGGAATAATGTAAAGCAGGATATGATGAAATGGAAAAATGGCTGGTCCAAACAATGAGTACTATTTCAGAAACAAAATAGGTACAAGTGGGAGAGAGACTGCAGCCAGTAAGAACTTGAATCAAGCTTTAACAAAGTAAGAAACTAGATAAGAGGACAGGAGATGGCATGAACCACATTTTAGAGACAACAGTGAGCCTTGTTTATCCAGAAAATGGAGAGCAAACAAGACTTAACACTTACCTCCTTCTCGTTTTAGGTTGGCTCTATTCAAACTGGGAAGCAGCTATGCAAATATATATATATATATATATAATATATATGTAAAAAAGAAGAAAAAAGAAACAGTCATGGGTCCATATGGGGCAAACACAATAAAGACATAGCTCTTTTTTTTTTTTTTTTTTTATCAGTAAGAATGGCTACAGATGAAGCAGGAGGTCAAAAGAGCCCAAACCATGCACAAAAAGGCAAATTACCTGGAGTCCAATCACAGCATACAACTCTACAGAAGATAGCTTTATAACCCTCATTCTGATCTCCAAAGAAATTGGGCAGCAACAAGACCTGATAGGAGGGTGGTGGGCAGGATGGGATTTTATAATGGCTCTTACAGACCAAGGCAAAGGTTTTGCAAATTGGAAATGTTTAGTTCAGTGATTATAACACCAAACCATGAGCCTTTAACTCCTATCTCTTACTTTTGCTTATTTTCTTCAAGGCTCAGCTCAAAGCATACCTTGTCTGCAAGACTCCCAATCCCTTCCCCTCTCTGAGATAACATGCATGTGTATTGTACGTAAATAATAATCTTAAATTCCTTCAATTTATGAGAATTTTTATTCTGTACCTCCCAATTCAGCTCCCACCATTCCACTGCAAAAATCAAAAACAAAAACCTTGTAACAAATAGGCAAAGTCAAATAAAACCAAATTCTTATTGGTTCATTAACAATGTGTATCTCATTTGGTAAAAGTAATTCATCATCTCTCCGTTAGGAGATAGAAAGTAATCTCCATCATTGACTGAGCTTACTTATTTCTATGTTGTTTCCTAGACCCAAACAAATGTAAGCTCCTTAAGGGCAGGAGTTTTTGTTTTGTTTTATTTTTTGCATTTTTCTGTATCTCCAGCACTCAGCACTGATTGGCCATGGATCAAACAGCCTGATGGCATCTCTTGCAAAGACCAATCTGTCACTAATCATGCCTACTAAATGCAAACTGGAGCTGCCAACTGGCCCAGTGGACAGAGCACAAGACTTGGAATTAGGAAGCCTTATCTTCCTCAGTTCACATTTTGCCTTAGATACTTTCTAGCTGTGTGATCCTGGGCAAGTCATGTTCATCAATCAATAAATGAGCTGGGGAAGGAAATGGTAGACCACTCCAGGATCTCTGCCAAGAAAACTCCAAAAAAGTCGCAAAAAGTCAGACAACTGAAATGGCTCAACAACAAAAAATGCAAAGTATTTTCAATATAGGTTAGCTGTGTGAGTTTCTTAATCTGAGCTAGTTTCTTAACTTCATCATGCTATGGACAACTGACTGATAAATTGCTGAGAGTGTAATCTGTATGAACAGAGGGAGTTTTCTTCATGCAAGGAGCTCCCCAAACCAAAGAAATCCAAGATCCGGTCCCTACCCTTTGCACATTTTAAATAGAGTGGACGGCCTCAGAAGATGGTGGGTTTCTGCTCCTTGGAGGGCTTTAAGAGAAGGATGGATAAAATATGACTTTGTAGAAGGGATTTTTTTTCCCCATGCAAGGGCTTAAATAAAAGGTTCCAGGGGTCTCTTTCACTCCTGAGATTCTATGGTTAGAAAAAGCAAAGCAGAATGGCAACGCATCAGAACTGGGCTCTATAAGCTCTCTATTCAAATCTCTTCTCAGGTACTGTTACTTTATTTCTCAAATTCAATTTCCTCATCTGTACAATGAAGGGATTTGACTCAATGGCCACCGAGGGCCCTCCCAAGCTCTAAACCATTGAAGCCCACGATTCTGATCTTACAATTACATCCAATTCTCTTATCCCTCCTTCACACTGTCCTTCAACATTTTCACTTCTCTGAGTTCAGTCATCCTAAATGGCAAAGGAAGAAGCATCTCCCAACAACAGACCTAGGGTATCACTGAGTGGTCCAGCTGCAATGTGATCAAGAAAGTGATCATTGGAGCCCTAGCCCAGAATGCATTTTCTGGCCACAGAAAGGCATCTTCCACCAAGGATGACCAAGATTTAAATCATTCCATCTGAAGAAGGAGAGTTCTGACTGAAGACACAGCTCTAAGATCTTTGGCCACTGGCTCACTATTCTAAGGAATAGGAACGTGCCCTGCCTAATTTCCACACACAGCTACATTGCAGGACTTTTAATATCTGGAGGTTGCTTATCTCTGCACTAATCGCTTGGCTATTTACTCTGAAGGGAAAGTCAGGCTGGGTATCTTCAAGGTCACCAAACCACTGATAGCAAATTTATTTCCCAGGGACTGCAGCAGGTAAGCTTCTCTATGCAAACTGACTTTTAAGCAGACCTCTTTATTCACTGGGGAGAGATGTCCATAGTCTTAGCTTTGCAGTGACAATGGGGGATTAGCAGCTTGCTTTGAGATCTCAGTTATATGTGGCGCTGTCAAAGCAGAGATCCGTCCCTGCAGACTTGGCTAAAAACTTCAAGGGCATATTTAAAATAAATAGACAGTGGAGGGAGGTCTCATTTATCAAATCTAACACTGAACTTCTCAAGTACACATATCAATAAATGAATGGAGTCTAGGATGAAGAGCAAGAAGGGATCTAGGAAATGATCCAGTAGGAGACCCCTATTTTAGAAATGAGGGCCAGAGGTGAGAAGACATTTTACTCAGTGATCCAGGCCTTCTGATTTCAAATTCAATACTTTTCTACTTTCTACCTCTGAAGCCCATGAGTCTGAGCCTATAATTGCATCCAATTCTCTTATCTCTCCTTCACACTATCCTTTAACATTTTTGCTTCTCTGAACTGTCATCCTTATCCTGATTAGCAAAAACAGAAGCATCTCCCAACAACAGAACTGGGGTATACCCCACTGATAAAGAACAGTGGCTCTGGGAATCTGGTTTCAAATCTCATCTCTGACACTGACTGGCTATGCAACCACTCTGACCCTCAGATCCTCATCTGTAAAATGAAATGTCTGGACTTAATGACCTCTGGGGTTCCTAACAGCTACAACTCTATGCTCCTATAAGTCACCTGATGCCATCATCCTACAGATAAGAAGACTGAGAATTGGGGAGGGAAAAGAAATTCCTTAAAATCCAACAAGTATAATACTTAGAAAATGTGGGTTCCAAGTCTGGCTCTTTCTACCACACCTCCTTGCCATCCTATTCATCCAGGATGACATTTCACTATTCTAAAATATCAGAGCATTTTCCATTATTTTCAGATAGTACCCACAAGCATTATTATAAAATAAGCCAATTGTTTTGTTTCCTTGGGCTCTAGTCTTTTCATCAGCAAAACAAGGATCTAGCAAAATTAGATCCCAGCTTCTTAACTGTGATTTGTGACTCATATGGGGGTCTCATAACTGAATGTGGGGGGCACAAAATTGTGATTTATTATCAGTAAATGTTTGATTTGTATACGTATTTTATATATACGTATATATGGAGTGACATAAAAATTTCTTAGGCATCAAAGAGATAAGAGTGAAAAGGACCCACATGTGCAAAATAATGTTTGTGGCAGGACTTTTTGTAGTGATAAGGAACTGGAAATTGAGTGGATGCCCATCAACTGGGGAATGGCTGAATAAGTCACAGTAAAAGAGTGTAATGGAATAATATTGCTCTATAAAGAAATGATCAGCAGGATGGTTTCAGAAAAACCTGGAGAGATTTATGTGGATTGATACTAAGTGAAGTGAGCAGAACCAAGAGAACACTGTGCACAGCAACAAGATTATGCGATGATCAATTCTGATGCACTTTGTTCTTTTCAACACTGAGATGATTCAGGCCAATTCCAATAGACTGTGATGGACAGAGCCATCTGTGCCCAGAAAAAGACTGTGGGGACTGAATGTGGATCACAAAGTAGTATTTTCATCTGTGTTGTTGTTTTCTGCTTACTTGTTTTTTTTTCCTTTTTCATCCCCCCCTTTAATCTGTTTTTTTATGCAACATGCTAAACGTGGAAATATGTTTAGAAGAATTGCACATGTTCAACCTATTATGAATTACTTGCTATCAAGGGGAAGGAGGAGAAAGGGGAGAGAAAAATTTGGAACACAAGGTTTGGAAGGGGAATGCTGAAAACTATCTTTGCATGTATTTTGAAAAATAAAAAAGTATTATTATTTTTTTAATTTCTTGAGTAAAACGGGGGTATGACTGGAAAAAGTTTAAGAAGCCGTGAATAAAATGATTTCCTTCCACTTACAAATCCTACAGCCATTTGGAGCTTCTTGGCAAAGATGGTTTGCCACTTCCTTCTACATTTCATTTTACAGACAAGGAAACTGAGGCAAACAGGGTTAAGTGACTTGCCCAAGTAGATTGCCCTGGATGACTGACCCAAGCCCATCAAATCAACAGCACTCACACACAATGAAGAATAATGCTCATCCCCACAAGTCTGGAATCTCATGAGATTCAACTATAATCTTCAAAAGGGACACAGCTACACATACAAATATATACACACTTGTAGAAATAAGAATAAAGTAAAAGTAATTATAGTTAACCCAGTAGTACTTGAACTGCTTTGTAATACAGTTCTTAATAAACCCTTCCTTACAGCTTCTTTTCCTCCCAGAGCTTCCATCCATTGCTTCCTTTCTTCTTCTGAAAATGCTTGCATAGTCATAGGAATTCCAGGTCTGAAAATTAAGAAGAAAAAAAAAAGGAACAAAAGCATATTAGTCACTGACTACTAAACACAGCCATCATCACAGCCCCCATTTTCTCAAATCCTGATATTGTTCCCCATGGCTGAGTTGAAACTGCTTTTTTCTAAACTTAGTCCATCCACAAATGGAGGGAAATTCTACAGGGTGACTCCAATGATTGGGAAAGGCTGAGGAGTGGGAGGTGAGGAGAATCCTTATTCATTATTTATGACTTATTTTCCAAATAATGAGACATCTTTTTGTTTCCTTTATCAAAAGATAAAATTAATCTATCTCACAAAGATCTAGATAGCAAAATCTGCAATAAAAGGCCAATAGAAAATGCCAAATTAAGATGAAAGGGAAAGTAAACTGATTTTCCATTGATAAAGACAGTGTTAGTTTAAGGTGTTTTGTTTTCGTTTTTTTCCCCTTTCTTTTTGGTGGAAGTTGCTTCCACCAATACAGAGAAGCAGTTCATTGCTTCCGGTTTCCTAGAGCATTTATCCATGGTCACTAAATGAGTACATGTCAGAGACAGGACTTAAACCAAGGTCTACTGGCTCTTCACAAAATATTTATGTAATACTGTTTCATCTCCTTTTCAACTGCCAAATAATATTCACAATAAAGATTGATTTTATGAATGGCGCTTCAGGTCAATAATCATAGACATTCTCAGAGAGTGATTTTAATCCTGAAAATCACTTCACCTGGTTAAAGTTGTTCTGTCAATTTTCATCAAACAGGTTTCCTATCATGATACCGCAGAATAAACAGGTTAAGTTACTGGTCCAAGGTTAATTAAGAAATCAGTATTATGAATCATTACACAATTAATGATTCCAGACCACGATTCCCCTTGTGCATGGCAAACACTATTCACCAACAGGGAATGTGTTTGCAGTACAATTCAGTAAAACTAGTAAATTTGGAATCAGAAAAAAAAATCAGGGTTCAAAGTTTGTCTAACACTTAATAGCTGTTTGATCACAAGCAAAAATCTTCACCTTAACCTAACTATACAATCTTCCTATACACTGGGGTGATAAAGACTATGTCAACGACCTCATGGACTGTTGAGAAGATGAAATGAGTGAATAAAAATAAAGTACTTTTGAAGAACTTATAGATTTTCAGTTGTTATTACCTTGTACCAATAACTTAACCTTTTTATACTTCAACATCATAATCTGGGATATGAAGCCTGCTGGATGAATACTAATAGAACAACTTGATAACCCAGGCAAAGTGATTTTAGCCTCACACCTACTTTTATAAAAATTTCTCAAATTATTCAGACACTGCTCATTTTGGCAACATATATTTGAAAATAGAGAGTTTAACTCCCTCCAACTCTATACCTCAAAAGGACACCTATAGTGTCCTTTTGAAGAGTAGGAGGCAAGGCAAAGTATCTTGCCCATCAAACTAGTCGAAAAAGCTCTTGCCTTAGTTTTAAAATTCTGGCCCTCATTCAAAGTAAGTCACACCAGACTCAGGGGAGTTAATTATAATTACAGGAAAGAACATTTTTCTTCACGTCAATTAACTGAGAACATGAAATTAAAACTATTTACAAGCGGGGTCTCATGGTGCTGGAGAACGTTACCATATAGCATCTTAGATGGCAGATAAAGTAATCTTGAATGGAGACTCCCTAAAATTTTGTGATTTTCCCCCTAATAGTATCGAATCAGACTTAGGGGAAAAAAGCACACTAAGTAAGGATAACAAAGGAGGGAATCTGAGTCGAGTTCTAATTGGACAAAAGTAAAAAATAGGCTGGTTTGTTATATTTTAGGCACAAAATGTCCACAGGACTTTTTAAGTGTAAGCTTAATTGAGAAGGAGTTAGAGATGCTTCCCAGTATGTGGAAAGAATACTATAGTCTCTGGGAGAATGCTTTTGAAGTGGAGAAAATGTGCTCACATGGCTTCTCCTTTTAACTAATTAATCTTGCTAATTAAGTATATTAAGCTCATTTGTTCCAATGGTACTTAATGTTATCAATGCCTTCTGAATTTCAGCAACCAAGAGCAATACTCTACCCCCACCCTAGTAATGGCTCTAGGCAAGATGAAAATTACAAGAGAAAATTAGGTCTACAATTTCCCTTATCCAAAGGAACTTTTAAAATGAGCAAAATAGAGCAACCCTCCTTCAGCAAAGTGAAATAAATACTAGTCAAGAGATTTATTACCAACAGAAAATCATGACAATATACATAGGCTCTGCAATTTGGAACTATGCTCAAAAAGTGACCAAATTGTGCATACCCTTTAACCCAGCAGTGTTTCTATTGGGCTTATATCCCAAAGAGATCTTAAAGGAAGGAAAGGGCCCCATATGTGCAAGAATGTTTGTGGCAGCCCTTTTTGTAGTGGCTAGAAACTGGAAACTGAATGGATGCCCATCAATTGGAGAATGGCTGAATAAATTATGGTATGTGAATGTTATGGAATATTATTGCTCTGTAAGAAATGACCAGCAGGATGATTTCAGAGAGGCCTGGAGAGACTTGCATGAACTGATGCTGAGTGAAACAAGCAGAACCAGGAGATCATTATACATGGCAACAGCAATACCGTAAGACGATCAATTCTGATGGACATGGCTCTCTGCAACAATGAAATGTTTCAAACCACTTCCAACTGTTCACTGAAGAAAGCCATATTCACCCAGAGAGAGGGATGTGAAATGTGGACCACAACATAACATTTTCATGCTCTCGATTGATGTGTGTTTGCATTGGGTTTCCTTTATCTGATTTTTCTTTCTTGTAGATATGATTTTTCTTGCACAACAATGATAAGTGTGGAAATATATATACATATATTCGATTTGTCAAGTATTTTAACATAATTAACATGTAGTGGATATCCTGCCATCTAGGGGAGGGGTGGGGAGTAAGGGGGAAAAATTTGTAACAGAAAGCTTTGTAAGGGTTAATGTTGAAGAATTACCCATACATATATTTTGCAAATAAAAAAATAAATAAAAAACAAACAATATATATATGTATATATACATACACACATACACACACACACACACACACACACACACACACACACACACACACACACAAGCTCTAAATATCAGGTCAGTTCCAAAGATTATTAGGAAAAAAAAAAAATAAAGAGTCTAAACTGAAGAAATGTCATATCCCTTTTAGATACCCTATAAATTTGGTTTTCCATTTACATTTCTGTGAAGAAACAGGGGTGCAAGTAACAATTAACTAAACTGGAGCCTGGCTTGAAATTCCCTATGTTCCCTAAGAGGAATAAGTTAGCCAAGGATAGTTGAAGGAGAGCCTCAGAGTTTCAATGTGGCTCTCTTTAATTTTCAACACTCCTGACTGCCCACAATGTTTACTTCCACTCTCTGCTGCTCCTTGAAGGAGATGCCCTTGGTGGATGGTCTAAGTGTGCTTTTAACACATGGAAAGGAAGTTTTGACATAAAAGAAAAACTTGAAACCTAAGAAATCTGTGTTAAGTGAATGTCCTGGAATATGGCCACTGATGGAACAAACATAAATACAAGTAGTGGTGAATTGGGAGGAAAGAAGGTAACCTGGTGATTTATAAAATGTGAAAGGTACTAATTTTGAAAAAGTATAAAGAGCTTGTTATCTTGGAGAGGATCAGGAGGGTGGGAGAAATATTTGGAGCTCAAATCTTATAAAAATTAATGTTGAAAACTATCTTTACATGTAACTGGAAAAAAATAAAATTCTAAGTTTAAAAATGTCTCTGAAGAAACTTTTTGACAACAAAATTACTTCAAATTTGAGCAAATCAAAGCAAAAAAAAAAAAAAAAAGAAAAGAAAATGTAAAGGATCTGGGGCTAAAAAATACTAATTCTCCCTAAGGGGATGGGGAAAAGAGAAACAATGCATAAAATTAACTGATGCTTTAGATGAGACTATCACCCTATTTGGGCTGCAATTAAATATCAAACAAAGACAAACTGGTTGATGATGATGATGATGATGATATATTATCTATACTCAAATGAAAACCAATAACACAATAAGAACTGATGAAATAAAAGAAATCATACAAGTGCATATGCAGGACAACCTGTATATGCAACAAATATCCATCTTTGATATGGAAACTATTACCATTTGGCTCTCCTATGACAACTAGAAATACTAATATTATCTATTCAAAACAAATCAGTCATGGGGAAAACAAATCTGAATGTTCACCTTTTAATTTAGATCATACTTTCCACCAAAGTCTCCCACTGATGACTCCTTTTAGCATGGAGGAGATCCTCTATTCTCAAAAGTCATACTAATGAATTTCAAGCTCTAAAAGGATCTATTTCAAGCTCTAATAGGATCTGCTATGAGGCAGAATTGCTCTAGATATGGCCATTGTAATTAGCTATATGTCTATCATCCATAAAGACTAATTAATTTTATATTCATAAAATATATATAATGTAAATATACATTATATATATTTTATGAATATAAAATTAATTAGTAATATATATTACTATATATACTATATTATATATATATATTATATACATATAATATATATATTACTATATATATAGTAATATATATAGCATAACAATATACAAAAATATATTAAAAATAAAGATTAATTAAATTTAACAGGTAGCTGAGTAACAAAATGGATAGTGCTGGGTCTAAAATCAGAAAGACTGATCTCCCTGAATTTAAATCCAGCCTCAGGCACTTACTAGATGTATGACCCAGGGCAAGTCCTTTAGCCCCATTTGCCTCTCAGTTTCCTAATCTTTAAAATGATCTGGAAAAGGAAATGTCTTTGTCAAGAAAATCTCAAATGGGATCAGGAGGAGTCAGACATGACTGAAAAATCACTGAACAATAACAAAATTAATTTCAAGAGATTGGCCCTTGTTTCAGCCACAGGATCTCTCTAAGGACTGCCATCTAAAGACCAGAGAAGTAATCATCTACTTGGTAGAAAAATTAACTGCAACTAAAGGAATAATTATGGAAATCTTGAAATAAAGCAATATATGCTCAGACCATTTTCTCAACTAGAACCTATTAGAAAAGCAGCACGGTCATCTGGACTATCTTGATAGGATCAAAAATTTAGAAGCAGAAGGAATCATTGTGCAAACCTCTCTTTTTACAGATGAAGTAAGAGACCCCAATAATCTCACTAGTTCAATCTATTGAGACTTGTACTTAACCTACTGACTGTGAGAGTTCACACTTCAAAGGAATGAGTGGGGAAGAAAGAAGTAAATAAAACACCCTACTGGGAAAATTCATCATTTTAAGTATCTAACTTTTTAGATATTTCATTAAAAAAAAATTCAATTCCATGGGAATCATTATTATGCAAAATTATAACTATTTTCCAGGAAGGAGAGGCCCATTTTAAAATTCAGCATCAACAGTATCTCGGTTCAAATCCAATTTACAGATATTTTAGTTGCTATTCCTAAAATAAGGGATACCCCATTAATACAACCACCTGTTCATATAAGACACCATACAGTGTGCCTGTGGCCTGAACTATAGCATTTCCCTCCCAACTGAGCAGTGAATATATTTAAAAAGTGCAAATGATCTGGAAATCTAAAGTGTCAGTCTCCCTGGAGCAGGGTGGGGTAGTGAGAGAAGTACTCTCATTTTTGAGGACTGAAAAGAACCTAGAATATAGCTTACTTACACTTAAGAGTGTCTATAATACGCAAAGATATTAGTGATAGTCCAGACAACTGTAAAATCCATTAAGATGTCTGTGCTTAGAATTCAGAAATATAAGCCTCTGCTTTAGGATTACTGAGCTCTCTGCTGCCTGGACAATTCATTACATAGGATCAGTCTCAGTAAGGTTTACACTTGTCCAAAAATACTAAGTCTATTAATACTAAGGACATGTACCTTAAGCTCTGTGACTCAGTTTCCTCATTGGAAATAGAAGTTAGCTCACAAAGAGGTGATGATCAAATGAGGCAATATATTCAAAGCATTTTGTAAATTTTAGAATGATATATGAATGCTAGTTATTATTATCATCATTATCAAACGAATACATGCAATGAGATTAAAACTTTGAAGGAAGTTAGTATTTATTCTGAGTGAGTAGCAAAGAATGACAATTCTTATTATTTCCATGAAGGGAAAAGGAACTACTTAGAAAATACACACACAGATGGATTACCATTTTTTTAAGCTAATCATTTATTCCCCCACAAAAGTAACTCTAAAATCCTATCATATGAAGGCACACTGCATTTTTGAAGGACCTGATGGTGTATTACAAATTCTAACCAAGTTACAAAAAACTTTTGAGTATGGTTCCAATTATAAAGATGTATTTTAGATATATCTCTAATAATATAATACTAAAATACTCTAATACTATAGAGTAATTTTAGATACTCTAAGGACTATCTTGGCTAAATATTGTTACTAGTCAGAGATGAATTATTTGGCCATAGCAAATAAATACATACATACTTAGATCCATATATATATATATATATATATATATATATATATTTTGTGTGCATATATATATGTGTGTGTGTATGTGTGTGTATATATATATATATATGTATATGTATATATTTCTATATGTGTGTACATGGGTGGGGTGTATGAGAAATAACTTTCAGTATTTTGCAGCCTGTTTTTCTTTCTGCCATAAAGGATGTAGGTTGATAGAAATGAAGGCAGAAAGTGTTAAGCGTTGCATTTTAAAGATATTTTATCACATGTTTAAGGATCACACAATTCTTAGAATTCCGTAAGCATTTTACCATTGGCACTAAGACTGTGAGATACTTATTGAAAATGAAAAAGGGCAAAAAAGAGAAGAAAAAGGGAATCAGGACAAAGAGTTAGGATAAGTGCAAGACTGTGATTTGAGTGACGATTCAGCAAAGGAATCAAAAAAATAAGAAACCCAAGAGGAGGTTAACAGAATATCCCTGAAAGCCTCTGAGGCCTACTGATTCTAGGATCCTAAGCAAGTCACTTAACCTCTCAGTGTTCTAAATAACTGAGAGGATGAACTGCAAAAAGGTGGCAATCTACATGGCGGAGGGAGTTTCATCCAAATGGAGTTCCCAATCATATAAGATCACAGGTTCAGTCCTTAAAGCCTATGACAGAAAAGAGAAGTGAGCTGGTCACACACACACACACACACACACACACACAAAACAGCTTGCTTGGTTTTTTTTTTCTCTTTCTCATTTTTTCCCCCTTTTTGATCTGATTTTTCTTGTGCAGCATGATAAATGTAGAAATATGTTTGGAAGAATTGTACATGCTTAACCTATATTGAATTACTTGCTATCTAGAGGAAGGGAGAGGGAGGGAAAAAAATTTAGAAGACAATGTTTTGCAAGGGTGAATGTTCTATCTTTGCATGTATTTTGAAAATAAAAAAGCAATTATTATTAAAAAAAAAAAAAAAAGTAGCAGTCCTGACTGAGCATTGCTCTGGTACAGACAGAACTCAGCCACATTGGGCAGATCCTCTGTGGAAGACTGAGCCAAAGACATGAACAGATTAATTGCCCTGGATGAGAAGGTGTGGAGGAGTGAGATTTCCATTCCACCCTACACATCAGATCACATATCAATTTAAGTATTCACTTAAACATTTATTAAGCTCCATTTATTCATCAACACCAGGTAAGTACTTGGGACAGTTACAAGAATAAGTAAGTCATTGTCTTGGCCCTCCAAAACTACATTCCTTAGCTACCTACCCATTAAGGCAGTCAGGTAGCATAGTAGAAAGTACTATTCTTGGAATAGTAAGGTAAGAGTTCATATCCTACATAAGCACTCTTTCTAACTTCCTGACCCTGGACATTTACTTTTAAGCTAGCTCTCTGTGACTCAGTTTCCTCATTGGTAAAGTAGGGGTCATAACAGTAGCTAGAGCACAGGTAGGTGATGATCAAATGAGACAATATGTAAAGCATTTTGCAAACCTTAGAATGATTTATAAATGCTAATTATTATTCATTATTATCACCATTATCAAACAAATGCCTGCTATAAAATTAAAACTTTGAAGGAAGAGAAATCCATTAAAGAAATCCTACAATATTTAGTAAAACAAATACTCCCTATCCAAACTGCTTTTTGAATGTCTTTTCCATGTTTCACATTTGCTCTGGGAAGTCATCTTCCAATTATAACCAATTAGTTTTTATTTGGTCTGGGGTTTTTTGTTGTTGTTGGGTTTTTTTTTTTGTTTTGTTTTGTTTTTTTTTGCTTGTTGCTGGAATTATTATGCTAACAAAATATGGAGAAAAGACAATATAGGGCAGATACAACCCCACAGGAGGGAAACAAAGAGAAGGGGTACATGCATATTTAAATTAAGACTCGGTTTTAATTGCAGTCAAGAAAATATACAGAAAGATAACAGGACTACAGAGGCCTTCCAGAAAAGGTTGGGTATTCTGAAATGAAAGGAAGTCAAATACAAGGAATATCGAACAGCTGTTGGCAACAATGGAGGCAAAATGAGGAAATTTTTTCATAATCTGTTGAGAAAACTAAGGGGATGTCAGGCAACTTTTAAATTTCAAGAAATAACATCTAGCAAGATGCAAGATAACATCTAGCACCATGATACACCAGAAACACCACTGTATGTGAAACTAGTGGACTCAAGTTCAAATCCTTGGTTTGCCTCCAAAAAAAAAATCACTTTATATCTCTAGACCTCATTTTACTCACATCCAAAGTGAAAAAGGTCTTAACCTGCAGTCTCTAGACTCTTAAAAATAAAAATTTAAAAAAAATTAATCTATGTTTTCTTTGTAATCTAATGTATTCTGTTTTATGCATTTTAAAATACCTTTCTGAGAAGAGGTCCACAGACTTCATCTGGATGAAATGTATCTTACAACCTACTACATGAACTACACATCTGGGTCACAACTATTATGTAAGATCTCACTAGTAGACAGTGGGAAACAGGAGCCAAAAATAAATAAATAAATAAATTTAGTTTAAAAAATTCAGTATCCTTCTCTCAAAAATCTCCCTTCTTCTGTCAAGGGCATGACCATTCTTGCAGTTATACAGGATCATAATCTATGAATCATCTTCAATTCATCACTCTTTCCATTTTACATCCAATCAGTTACCAAGTCTTGTCAACTCTCAGCATATAGAGCACTAGGCCTGGAATCAGGAAGATTAACAGTCTGAGACATTTATTAGATATGTGAATCTAGGCAAGTCACCTGATTTTTATTTATCTCAATTTTCTAAAATGAAAAATGGGGATAATAGAAAAGTCCTCCCAAAGTTGTTATGTGTATCAAATAAGATAATATTTGTAAAACGTCTAGAACAATGGCCAGCACAGGCACTTAATAAAACACTTTCCCTTTCTTCCTTTCTGCTTCCATAGCACCTCTCTCATCTATGTCTGCTACTATTGCTATTCATATTTAATCATCCTAGTCTGGCCCCTGATCAATGGGCAGGAGAAAAAGCCTCCTAATTGCTCTTCCTTGTTCAGCCAAGCCATTCTCCAAATAATAGGTGAATTGATATTTTAATACACAGATCACTCCCCAACTCCAAAAGTTTTGGTGGCTCCCTATTGCCTCTAAGATCAATTATAAACTTCTCTGCTTCATATTTAAAGCCCTTCATAACATAGCTCCAGTCAATTTTTGCAGACTGATCACTTCTTCCTCATACTCTCTACATTCTAACCAGGCTGGTCTATTTTTTATTCCATCTCCCATTAATCATCCCTAGAATGCCTTTCCAAATAACCCCAATGGTTAGTGTTTCCCTCAAAATTATTTTGCATTTATCTTGCACATATTTTGTGTTCACTTTTATGTGTTCATGTCATTTTCTATAAAACATTAGAATATTAGATCCTTAAGGGAAGTTACTTTCTTCCTTTGGTTGATATATCCCCAGTGCTTGAACACAGAGTAGGTACTTAATACTTGCTAAATTAAATTATTAGACTCTTTATTGTCACTTGACTTCATCAATCTATTACCAAGAACTTACTGAAAAAACTAACTGGGCATCCTATTTGAAATGCAGATTTAGAAAAAGAAAAATGGGGAAAGAGTGGGAGTTTTCCAATTGTTTTTAACCCTCTGACACTTAACTGGCAATGTTATCTAGAAAAGTCACTCAATTTCTCTGTATTTCAAGAAACAACACTCTAGGTCAGTAAATTGCAAGGAAGATAAGATGAAATTGATAGAGGGTGTTTCCCGTATTAATCCAAGTTTAATCTTTTTTTTCTCCCCCGCCCCCCAGCAGTATCTAAATACCACAGGTGAATAAACTTTACAGAATCAAAGTGATTTACCAACTATTCAAAAGGTTTTTACTGTGCACAAGATACTGGGAAAGAATGATACAGGACATAATCCCTGGCTTTGTGGAACTAACTTAGAAGAAAATAAACCAAACATTTAGCAACTAACCTCCCATCTTGTTTACATTTTGTAGGTTAAAAACAAAACAAAAACAAATACTTTTCACAGTGATTCAAACTGAAATTTTCACCAACACCAAGAACCCAAGAGAACAAAATTGAAAATAAACAAAAATAGAAAGGTGAGTCATGTTTATTTAAAAATTATACCCATGAAAGTCAACTCTTTCAAGGTTTCATTAAGAGACGCACAAATAAATCTCACTGGAATGCAGATAGTATGCACTAACTTTGCTCTTGTACATCCCTAAGATCACATGACAAGGAACTTGAGAGGATATGTGGTAGAGAAGAAAGAGATTCCTGATGGCTTAGAACTTAAGTTTAAATTCCAGCTTGATTTCCTACTTTTGTTGCCTTGGGCAAAGTCACTTCTGTTCTCTGAATCTTATATTTTCATAGTAAAATGAGGGGGAGTGGGTGAGATGACTTCTAAAGTCCCTCCTAGCTCTAAATCTAAAGTCCTGTGACCACAATATAACATTGTCAACACCAGAACAGCAAGACTACAGGATTTGGCTTTTTCTTTGTCTCCATGGCCTCCCACAATACCTGGCACATAAATGGCCAGTGAATGCATTGAATAAATGGACACCAGTGTCATCATACACAAAATTGGAATGTTAGACAAAAATGGTTTCCAAAGTCTCTTCCAGATCTAAATTCTATGATTCTTAGATTACCCTGAGTAACTTGCAGTAAAAGCCACATGAAAAGCTGAAACTCAAGGCAAATAGGCCCAATCTCCCCCCAAGGCTAATAATCCTGTTACTCAAAGCTACTAGGTACACAAATGATAACAATAGTTGATCCGTTATATTACATTTCAAGGTTCTAAAGCACTTTGAATTATCTCATTTGTTACTGATCAATAATCCAGAGAAGAAATCACTACAGATAAATTTTTAGAGAGGATTAGACTTTAGGATTTAGAAAAATGCCAGTAAGGAAATCCCCTCTCTCAATGATGTCTAGGACACTGAGATTGAGCAAGTTGTTCACAGTAGTATATGAAGGATCTTTTGGGAGGTGAGACCTCCATGCACGTTATCTTGACTCAATATGGCTCCATCTCTCTATTCTAGATCAGACTGCATCTGCCAAGGATATTATTATCCTGATTTTACAAAGGGAAAAATGAAGCCAAAGAGAGTTAAATGAGCTGGCCAGCTTTACACAGCTAATATACATCAGCTGTGAGATGTGAATCTTGAAGGTTTTTTCACATCCATCTTTAGCTCTCTAACTCATCATGGGAAACTGTCATTCAAGCAAAAAAAAAAAAAAAAAAAAAAAAAAAAAAAAAGGCACCAAAGCAAGAATCAGAAAGCCTGAGATCCAGTCCTAGCTGGGCCACTCAATAGCTATATGACCTTAGAAAAATGATTTCATCTTCCTAGAACTATTTTTCTTCATCTAAGAAAGAAAAAGGTTTGTGTCCATGTTGATTATTTGTTGCTGTTCAGTTGCTTTTTTTCAATTGTATCTGACTTTCTGTGACCCTGTTTGAGGTTTCCTTGGCAAAGATATTGGAATGGTTTGCCATTTCCTTCTCCTTTACAGATGAGGAAACTGAGGTAAACAGGATTAGGGGACCTACCCTAGTATTTGAACATATGAAAATGAGAGTTCTTGACTTCAGGTCTAGTGATCTACCCACTGTGCTACCAAGCTGCCCATAGATGTTGATTACAATTATATGAATGGGAAAGTATATGTCTTTGAGGGAGGGGAGAGTGAACAATGAACAAAAGGTGAATCCCTGACAACTTGTAGATAACTATGTAATGAAATTCAATTTTAAACTACACATCTTTAGAATAAATGCCTAAATTTAACTCAATTATAAAAGAGTTCAATGGATTTATTCTTGGCTAAGGTTCATAAATAAGACAAAGTTATTAGACAATTACTAAAGTTTCTTGAAGCCAGTTTAATTTTAAAATCTGTAATTCTCCTAACATATTGTCATCTGTATCTAAAGATAAATCTGTTCATTCATCATTAATGGAGAGTCTTAGAATAGCATGTTGGTCAATAATCACATCAGAGAACAAAATGGTGACAATGATCAGAAGTGAAATGTAATGCTTTTGATATCTCTGGTCTAGAGAATTCTCAGTTGAGTAATCCTCCCCACCCCCTTTACCAAAGCAGATTGGTATCACCTCTGCAATTACAGCATGTTGTCTGGGGCAGCAAAGTTATATGAGGTGGCCTTGCTATACCAGATCTAAAACTATATTATAAAGCAGCGGTCATCAAAACCATTTGGTACTGGCTAAGAAATAGAGCAGTTGATCAGTGGCATAGGATAGGATATCAGGACAATCTAGGCAATAACTTTAGCAATTTAGTGTTTGATAAGCCCCAAAACCCCAGCTTGTGGGATAAGTACTCACTATTCGGCAAAAACTGCTGGGAAAATTGGAAAGTAGTGTGGAAGAAATTGGGGCTTGACCCACACCTAACACCACATACCAAGATAAGATCTAAATAGGTTCATGATCTAGATATAAAGAGTGATAATGTAAGCAAATTAGAGGAATGTAGTATAGTTTACCTCTCAGACCTGTAGAGATGGAATAAATTTATGTCCAAAGAAGATCTGGAACTCTTAATTGAACACCAGATGGATAATTTTGATTACATTACGTTAAAAAGTTTCTGTACAAATAAAACTAATGCAGAAAGATTAGGAGGGAAGCATCAAACTGGGAACGATAAGTGGTCAAGGGATATGAACAGACAATTTTCAGATGATGAAATTAAAACCATCTTCTAGTCATATGAAAAGCTGCTTCAAGTCACTATTGATCAGAGAAATGCAAATTAAGACAAATCTGAGGTACCACTACACACCTGTCAGATTGGCTAAAATGACAGGAAAAGATAACGATGAATGTTGGAGGGGATGTGGGAAAGCTGGGTCACTAATACATTGTTGGTAGAACTGTGTGTGAATGGATCCAACCATTCTGGAGAGCAATTTGGAGCTATCCTGAAAAAGTTATCAATCTGTGTATACCCTTGGACCCAGCAGTGTTTCTATTAGGCTTATATCCCAAAGAGATCTTAGAGGAAGGAAAGAGACCCACATGTGCAAGAATGTTTGTGGCAGCCCTTTTTGTAGTGGCTAGAAACTGGAAACTGAATGGATGCCCATCAATTGGAGAGTGGCTGAATAAATTATGGTATATGAATGTTATGGAATATTATTGCTCTATAAGAAACAACCAGCAGGACGATTTCAGAGAGGCCTGGAGAGACTTGCATGAATTGATGCTGAGTGAAACGAGCAGAACCAGGAGATCATTATACACAGCAACAACAGTATTACGTGATGATCAATTCTGATGGACATGGCTCTCTGCAACAAAGAATTGTCTCAAACCAGTTCCAATTGTTCACTGAAGAAAACCATATACACCCAGAGAGAGGGATATGAAATCTGGACCACAACATAACATTTTCATGTTCTCTATTGATGTTTGCTTGCACTGTGTTTCCTTTCTCTGATTTTTTTTTTCTTGTAGATAGGATTTTTCTTCCACAACTTGTCAAGTATTTTAACATTATTAACATGTAGTGGACTTCCTGCCATCTAGGGGAAAGGAGGGGACTGGGTGCAAAAGTTGGAATGGAAAGCTTTGTAAAAGATAAATGCTGAATAACTACCCTTACATATGTTATACAAATAAAAAGCTTTAATAAAAAAAATGAAAAAAAATATTTTTTTAAAAGTTGTATGAGTTGTGTAGAGCCACCCAAGTTGTAAGTAGCCAGGGGTGGCACTTGGAGCCACCATAAATGTAAATGGCCATATTTAGTTTATTTTTCATTTCCTTTCTCCTTCTTTGTAAAAGGTACTGTAATTGGATATCCCAAAATTATGCAGCAGGAAATATAAATTGCCATATTTAGTTTATTTTTCATTTACTTTCTCCTTTTTTATAAAAGGTGCTGTAATTGGATAACTCAAAATTATGCAACAGGAAATGTAAATGGTCATATTTAGTTTATTTTTCATTTCCTTTCTCATTCTTTAAAAAAAGTACTATAAGTAATTGGATAATCCAAAATTCTGCAACAGGAGAAAAAAGTGAAATAAAGGTCTTCTCTAAGAGCAAAATATGAATTGAATGTCTCATTTCAAGAGACTGACAATTTACGACTTAGTAGCACCCTTAGCATTTGGAAGGTCTAGGTGCCAGAAAAGAGGGATTCATGCTGTAGCAGATAATAGCCTCAAAGCCAGAAGAGTTCAAATGTTGCCTCTGCCCCATAGCTGATATACATGGATAAAAGAGCTAAAATTAAGGGTACAAATGAGCAGTGAATTACTTTAAGTGAATCACATGTAAAAGTAACAGGTACATAGTAGCAAAGCACAAACCACATTAGCTGGAAAGGAAGGTTGGTTCAATAAAATGTCACGCACCAGTGACCACAATTTTGCCAGTAACAAAAGCTTCCTATATGGTTCCAACATTCATTAAACTCCACACAGGAACAGCTCCAAATGTTGCCTTAATTGATCTCCTGCTACTCAAAATCATTGTGATTAATAGAGAGGCTGGAAAATGAAGGCATATACTTCAAGTGGAAGTTCCTAATGATTTTCCACAGCCAAAGTGACCTGGGCTACAATGTATATTTTATAATTCAAATGGCAGTAATAAAGTCACTATGGGTATCCCCCCTTGATGGATAGAGACTGCAAGCTTCTACAATATAATCAGATGGTCTCCCAGAGTCACTGAAAAATCTCACTGCTCCCCTATGGCAAAACTGTGATCAGGCTCTGCTCACTCAGCTAGGTGGGCATCCAAGACAATACACAGTGAGCCCACAGTGAGGTGATATACAATACCAGATAGAGAAAATATATTGAATTAGATGTATGATTCACTGGACTAGAGCAGGGGCTATTGACTCACCCCTTTGGAAGTCTGGTGAAAGTTATGGGACTCCTCTCATAAGGATGTTTTTTTTTGGGGGGGGGTGCTTTTTTTTTGTTTTTTTAAATTAAGGAAGTTCTAAATCCCATTTAGATACCAGTGAAAATAAAGATGTATTTTTTTTCTCATGCAAGTTTTCAGGTCCCCTGCTGCAAATGATCCATAGACTATGGATCTTGGTTAAGACTCACTAGTCTATAATGTAGAAATATGTTTAAAATGATTGTACATATAAACCTGTATCAGATTACTTGCTGTCTGGGGAAGAGGGTGAGGTAAGGAAGAGAAGAAGAAAAGAAAATCTGGAACTCAAAATACATGTAATTGGAAAAGTAAAATACTATTTAAATAAAAAAAGAATCTCTAGTCTACTGCAATGGTGTCAAAGAAATAGAAATGGGGACCATTAAATCATACATAAGAATCTATATAGGCTACATATTGACTGAGTTTTAGAATGTATTGTTGCATGTGTTTTTATTGTATTTTTATTTATTTTGTTAAATATTTCCTAATTCCATTTTAATTTGTTTCAGGCAGAAATAGAATATACTGAAGGTCATGAGTCACGCATTTGATACCTCTGGTCTAGAGAATTCCTACTGAGTAACCCTTCTTTACCAAAGCAGATCGGTATTGCCTCTGCAATTACAGCATGTTGTCTGGGGTAGCAAAAAGTTACATGAATTATCCAGAACCACACAACTTCTTAAGTGTCCAGGGATAGCACCTGGAGCCATTTCTGGCTCCCCCACAGCAGGCTGTCTCATATATAATTATTAAGAGTCAAAATAATGCAATCATTAATGTTTCCCCAGTATCAAAGAAAGCAAAATGCTCTTTTTAACATGTTCTGTAATTTAGATAATTTACCTGTCTGCTGCTTCTACATCAAAACAGAACCGTCTATCAATGGAGTCAGTATGCCTTTTGGTACATTCTTTCAAAGAGAAGACCTCACCATCACCCTGTTAATGAGAAGAGAAAGTATTCTTAGAATCAAGATATCAAATATCAAAAGAAATCAACTAAAAATTAAGAAAACAACCTATATCACCATAAAAATGAAATTACACATTTTACGTGAACACATCCTCTTCCCCCAGCCCCAAAATCACTTCCTTCCAATTTGACAATTTCTGTTAGTGACCTTCCAAACTCACTTAAATTCCCAATCCCAAATCTGTCTTGGACTCTTCCCTTTCTTACCTGCCCCACATCCAGTAAGAAGCCAAAAATCTGTGAGATTTTTACCTCTGAAACTCTTCAACTTTTTCTCTCTAATTTCAAAATCATAGCATAGTTTACCACCTTATTTCTCTCTAGACTATTCCAATAACTTTCTTACTGATCTCTTTGCCTCTACACTCTCTCCCTTCTCCAATGCATCTCTTTACAAAGTGGCCAAATTAATATTCCTAATGGACAGATTGTTTCAAACCCTAATCAAAAACTTTTAGAAGTTTCCTTAGTCCGACATTTAAGATCCACCCCAATTTAGCATGAACTGACTTTTTCCCAGTTTTATTTCATTTAATTTATTTATTACCTTATCCATATATATATACACATTCTCATTCTCCTCCCTCTCACTATCTCTCTCTCTCTCTGCCTCTTTCTGTCTGTCTGTCTCTCTGTTTCTGTCTCCGCCCCCATATCTGTGTATTTCTGTCTCCCTCTCTCTGTGTATGTCTTTCTCTCTCTCCCTGTCTTGCCCCCCCTTTTCTCTATGTCTGTCTGTGCCCCCATGTCCGTCTCTCTCCCCCCGTCTGTCTCTCTCCTCTGTCTGTCTCTCTGTCCCCCGTGACTCTCTTTTTGTGTGTGTTTTCTCCTCCTCTCCTTTTCCTCTCCCACCCCATTTAAAGGTACTCTCTTCTACCTCAAAATTTTTATACCACTTTATATAGATCTCTTCTTCACTTTTTTCACACTCTATCTTTGATTATATGTATTGGCTTATATTTTATATCCCTTTTTTAGAGTGTATATTTCTTGATGGTGAGGAACAGTGCATTTTTTTACCTCTGCATCCCTCAAACTTGTCAAAGCTGCTATCACACATTAGCTGCTTAAATATTTGGTGAACTAAAATCCAGTTCTTTCAACAAAGTCTTTTTTTTTTTTTTTTTTAAGAGTCACAATAATTCTGTTAGCCTCCTCTCCCCACCCCCACCCCCTGGCTCATTACCCAAACATGGTCAGTTCTGCTCTCCTTAGGCCTTTTACATTTTTTTTCTTTCTCATATTCCCATGATAAAATGTACCAGACCTCATTCACCACTGCCAAGTATCAAGGATTACAGAAGGGTTACATCATCCTCCCCATATTTCTGGAGCATAACAATATACTTACAATCTTCCCCCCTGATCGGTGTTCAAATGGAATCATGGTAAACTTCTTTGCCGCCTTCCTGTACATGCAGTAGTGTTTAACCCAACTGGAGCCAAACGGAGCGGGCCCTAAAGCAAAGGAACAATTTTACGCATTTTAATGATGAAGGAAAACATAATTCACAGCTCCTCTGTATAATCAGCAATATTCTCTGCTCATATGTATTCAGGACGAGGGGAGAGAGAGAGGAAAGATGGAAAGGACCAAAAAGCAACATTCTCAAACATGTCAGCAATATTGCTCATACAAGTGAACAAGTTAACTTTTAAGATAATGCACTCAGGACTTAATTCTCATTTATATTTGATACCTTCAAGGGAAAACAAACATTTAGAGTAAATGTACTGTCGTTCTCTTTAACCCTACCATTACTCGGAAGGTTTAGGACCATACAAGGACTTTTACTTGGCAGCTAGTACTGCCAAAAAATATCAGAAGGAGAAAAAACTAGGCACAGCCAAGAAAAATGGAGGACTTTGAAGTCTAGGGTTCAACAAATACTTTAGTATATTGAGTTGTGTGACTCCGGTTAAATTACTTAAACTCCTCATTGCTCAGATACAGGTGAAATGTCAATCTGTACCAGTCAAGAGAAATTTGACTGTGCTGGTTTCCTACACTAATGAAATAAAAGGAGTGATGCAAAAATCACTAGCTATTCATTCAGCAATATATATTCATTTAAGGAAGTGATATAAAAATAATTTAATAACCATTCATCTAATACTTTATATAAACTGAAAGCTTCTCTGTGCCTTGAGTTCTTGAGAGCTCTCTATTTTTTTTTACGGGTGATTTTTATGGGTGATTTCTATTATGAAATCATAGGATTATAGATTTGGAGCTGGAATGATCACAGTAAAAATCACTAGCATTGACACAGTGATTTAAGGTTTGCAAAGAATTTTACAAATATTATCTCATTTTATCTTTACCATATCTGAGAGTTAGGTGCTATTATCCTCATTTTACAGATAGGGAAACTGAGACAAAGGTTGAAAGACTTGCTGCCTCATAAAAGGGACGTTAGTGGTCACCAAGTCTATACCCTTAATTTATCTTATACTTTTACAACTGCTTTCCTCCTTCCAATTCTTCTCAAGGGCCAATCTTGGTCATTATAATAACATACACATTTCTTTTGTTGTACATTTATACTGTTGCTGTCAGCATTTGTTATTATTTTTGTTAACTTTTCTCTTCAATCAATTCTTTTAAGTTTTCCCATCTAAACTTATCTTTTAAAAAATAATTGAAAGGTATTTTTTATTTTTGTCATCTTCATTTCTCAATATGTGCCTCCCTTATCCAACAAGGTATTCCTTATAATGAAAAATATAAAGGGAAGAGGGGGAAAAAAGCAATTAAACAAAATCCACCAATGCATCATCTATATCTTATAAGCAACATTTCATACATGTAGTCCCTCCTCTGCCAAAGAGGAGGTACATCTACTTATCTCTTCTCTGAGACCAATATTGGCTACTAAACTTACTATTCAAAGATGAGGAAACTTGGGCTCAAAGAGTTTGTCATTTTTGCTAAGGTCACAAAGCTAATATATGTCACAGGGAAACTCAGAATAATTATCAGAGACAGGGATTTCAATCCATGCTGACTCCTATTACAGTGTTCTTTCCCCAGAACCACACTGCCTCCATATCCACAGCAGCCATGGTGCAATAAACCATCTCCATAGATGAGCTAAATCAGATACAGTATAATTGACAGACCTTAAGCATGTCAGTGAGGTAGGGGATGTCTACCCCAAGCCTGTGGAGACATCCCCCCATTGGAATGGGTGGATGAGAATAACTTTTTCCAATAGTCACAAAGTTGGCTGAAACAGGTGCTATGGAGAACTTAAAACTTGATCAGTCATCATCAAAAATACTGAGGTCATCCACTGTATTCTGGGTAAGACATCTTTACTTTTTTCTTGCCACTGGATTTTGATGACTCAAGAAGAAAGCGTGAGGGTGACAATTTAGCCCAATATCACCTCACTGAAATCCAATTCACAAGTAAGTCAAAATATCACCCGTAATATCATTGGTCAAAAACGAAGGATGAGCAATAATAACAACTATCTCTACATACCTAATTCTCAGTTACAGTAAAGATAACATGAGATAATATTTGTAAAATTCTTTGCAAACTTTAACTAAAGATGAAGGATAATGTGGGAAGTAGAAGAAAAAATAAAAATCATCATGGGACTAAACTGGTTCTGAATACAATACTTCCACACTCTTAACAAAACCCATAAATTAGAGCAGCTAAGAGGCCCACATGTAGACCCAAACTGTGGAGAGAAATCTAAGAACCAGGCACTTCAAATCTCCTTTTAGTCCAATTCTTTTTAAATCCTTGAAGGTCAAAGGGCATGAGTGTGAAACCTATTAGAACCTTTCTCACTCGTCAGTACTTCTAAAAGTTTTAAAGTTCTAATTTATACGCCCTAGTTTTCAAACTTTTCATATAAATTCACTAGACATGACAGTTTCATCAAGAAAAATCATCAATGGCTTTTCAGAAGACCATGATTGATTCCTTGGTGATTTTTCCTCCCCAAAACTGCACAACTCAGCCAACCTGACTGCAAAACTCATCCAAATCTGAATATCTGCAAATGAAAGGAAAGTGGCTGATGAGATAGCTTTCCCATGTCGATTTTATATTTCATCCAAAGTATGGAGGATATTTAACTGCCTCCAGAGTCTTCCATGTTCTTAAATTGGTCAGTTAAACTAAAGTACTGCAAATCAGTCATAAATGGTAAGTGAAAGGAAGTTTCTGAGCTGCCCTGATTACAGTCAACAGGAGGAGAGGGAGAGACTGTAAATAAGAATATTTTCATTTTGTACCACCAGGCAATCAGGCCAACCCCTACAATCCCACAGGTGAAAAAGGAAGGCTCTGATCTCAGCAGTTAAATGATACTCAACAGTTAACATCTGATTGGATCTAGAGATTTCTGAATCTCCAATTACATAAATGAACCACATTCTGGGACACACGGATATATTGAGTTTAGTCTTACCATCTGGTATGAGAAAAAAGGTGGGAAGCCATTTGGAACATCTCTTCGACTATCTTATAGGATTAGAACAAGAAGGAATGGCTTGAACGATAGCAGCACTCGGAATCTCTTAGCTAGAAAGCTAAGGTGGATTGCTTGAGCTCAGGAATTCTAAACTGAAGTTGGCTGGGTCAATCAAATGTCCTTACCAAATCCAGCACCAATACGGTAAGCCCACAGAAGTGGGAAGAGGGGAAGGAATGAGTCTGCCCAAGGGGATGCAAACTGACCAAGATAAGTAAGAAACAGAGCAAATGCTCCCTTTGACAATCAGGAGTCCAGTCCATCAGGATTGGACCCAGAAGGGCCCTCGGTTCTTCCAGCAAGATAGGAAGACTCAAGTCTCCAAAAAAGAGAGAGGGGGAAAAAAGGCAGTTATCATTATAATTAGAAAGCTGATGCAAAAATAATTTCCTGGTTGGGATTTACTGCCTGTTAGCACAAAATCAGTCTCATTTGTTTTTAGATTACTTTTTATATTTTCTATAATCAATGCATCCAAAGTTGAAAGCTGAAGATCACATTCATATACACATATGTGTGTATGTATATGTATCCATATACATACACACATATATGTATAAAATACTCCTATATACTCTATAGATGTTTGTCCCTTTTGTTGTCTTATTCCTGTGTTTTTGCTTTCTGTTCATGTATGACTTTACATTAAACTAAGCAAGTTTAAAGTATATATTGATTAAGTATGAGAGAAAGGAAAGGAGATAGGGAAAGGAAGGAGGAAGAGGAGGAAGGAGAAGGGAGGAGGATGGAAGAGGAGGGAGGAGGAGGGAGGAAGAGGAAGGAAGAGGGAGGAAGGAAGAAAAAAGGAAGAAGAAAGGAAGAAGAAAGAAGAAAGGAAAGAAGGGAGAAGAAGGAAGAAAGAGAGAAAGAGAGAAACTAGAAAGAACTGTGGAAACTGAAGCCCAAAGTAATTAAATTACTTGCTCAGAATCATGCAGGTTAAAAAAAAAAAACAAAAAACAGGGTAAAAGACTGGACCCAGCTACTCAAACTCCAAATCCAAAATTCTTTCCTCTGGGCTTCTTAGACTTTCCATTCATAGCCCTTTTTTGCCCAAAAACTTTTTATGGGACCCCATGTATATAGGTATACAAATCAAAAAAGTTACTTTTAATAAATCATAATTTAATAACCCCCACATTCAATTATGTTACCCCCCCATTGGGGTCAGAACCCACAGTTTCAGAAGCTTTGCTCTTTACTATATGGCTTCTTCTCCCAACACTTTGGTCAATCCAAACCATACCATGTTGATATTCACACAGTTATCTGCTGAATTATATAGGGAAGAAAAATAATAGAATCAATGAGAACGAAGGAGGAGGAGAAGTTAAGTAAATGCTCAATAAATGTTCTAAAAGTCTATCTATCTGTGCTTAGGCTATTTTTCTTAATACTAAGAAAGGAAATGGGCAAAGAAGGTGATAGAGAAAAAAAAGTTCAAACATCTAAGCATAATTCTATTAAAAAAACTAGTCCCTCTATCATCTGACAGAGTTAGAAAAGATCTTGGAAACTATCTAGTTCCATCTTTTTATGTGACTAGATCAGAGATTTTTTTTCATGCAAGGTACACGGAGCAGAGATGTGTAAAACAGAATCCCACAAGAATTCATTTTATCAAAGTTCAGCTTTGCAATTCTCTTACTTTTTTCCTGGACATAAAGGTAGCCTTCGACCGCAAACTGGCTTGCTCTCTTATGCTCCTTGGGATTCTGTCTGATTTTATTCATGAGATCTTCCACTTCAGATCTTGTGCCTTCAAAACGATTTCTTGTCTAAAATGAATGAGAGGCAAACATTAAGAAACTTTAAATGTGATATATGGGGCAAAACTTAAAAATCTAGATTAATTCTCTAGGAAAGCAAAGATATTAATCAGGTTCTTTATACATTTATTCAGCTATCTTCCATCTTTTAGGTCATTTTTATGGTATTTTTAAAAAAAACTCTGAAAGCCAGTTAATAGGGAAAAGGAAGTCAGAAACTAATGGTATTAGGGTTTTTTAAGCTGTATATGATTGTACAATCAAATGCATGGTCATTAGCACTAGGTCCCAGGCACAGTGAAAATCAATCAAGTCTTAGGCCAATAAATAGACTGCAAAGTCCACATTCAAGCATTTCTACCCCTTCAAAAATTTAATTGTAGTTAATTCATGTGGGATCTGAAATAAGGAGGTATTTGCAAACATGAAAAGAAATCGAGTTTCAAACTCATGGAAAATAAAAATACAAGAAATAGAAAAGGCTGAGGTCTCCCAATATTCCCCTCCAAACAACTTTAAAACAATATTTCAAATCAAATTCTGGAGTGCGCAGTCAACAAAAGGTCAGTAAACCATTCTTTCAGACCAAGAAAATGTAGATTACAAAGAAAGATCCATGATATGGGATGGAGGTTGGCCTGGAGCCCCCATGGATGAAACATCAGTGGTGGGACTAGGCAATGGTGACAGAAATAACAGCAGCTTTGGGAAGTCTTAAGCCAAAGACAGTAAGAAAATGGAACTAGTCAGAAAGAGATTATGGGGGATCCGTGTGCTAGCACTGGACACGGCTTCAGATGCTGTGTGGCAACTCCACTGATGGATCACAGTTGAGAGACAGAGGGGAATGCTTTCAGTCAAGAGAGAAAGCAAGTCTTGGGGGGCAGTATCATGTCTGGTCCCAAGGAAAATATTCAAAATATTGATTGCAATCTGGAACCCTTCTTAAATAAGGACCAGATTACAAACTAAGAGAGCAGTGACCATACTTCTCCTCAGATCAGGCCACCTTGGAAATATCAAAAACTTCCCAAATTGTAGAACTAGTTCTGAAAATAGTAGTGGAAAAAAAAAATCCTGAAATGTAAGAACAAAGTCTAACACTAACAAAGTTCCAAATCAACAAACAAGGGTAGAAAAATGAGCAAATAACAACAAAAAAGAATCTGATGATAAAAAGCTATCCTAATGATAAGAAATGACTCAAAAGAAAATAATGAAATTGAAACAGCTATAAGCAAAGAATCAAAGAAAAATGTGAATTGATTTCCATGACACCTTCTTTTCTTAAAAAAAAGAATTAGACTGACCACCTTTTCTCAATTGGTTCATCACCTTCCTTTACTTAACCACCTGAAAATATTCCCCAAAATATGGACCTCAGTCTTTTGTCTCCTCCCTTTCTCTGTACTTTCATTTCTGACAAGTTCACATGTTCCCACAGCTTCATTTATTACCTTTATGCAGAAATTACCAGATCTATCTATCTAGTCCCAATTTATCTTCTCAGTACCAGTAACATATTTTTAACTGCCTGAGGAACATTTCCATCTACACATCTTACCAGTACTTCAAACACAGTAATTCCAAAATTAGACTCATTATCTTATCCTATAAATGGATCTGTTCCTCAAAATTTCCCCATTTCTGTGACACTCTCTTCCCCAAGCAGATCAATTATTTTTCACTCTTCTTTCTCTATCACTTCCCATATTCAAATTGTCAAGTCAGATTGATCCTTCCCTCCTGCCCATTCACTGCTATCATTCCTAGCTCAGACCTACCTTACTTCTCAACCAGACCACTATATAATAGCTTCCCACTGATCCATCCTACCTCAAAAGTCTCTCTCCAATCTTTCCTTTTCACAGCTGCAAAAACAGTTCACCTATTTAAATAAACTTGAACATGTCATACCATTCCCCATTTTCAATGGTACCTCATTGCCTCTAATATAAAAACATTACCTCTGAATCCTGGCAGGAGTTTATAAAAAACCATATTAAGATTCCCCTGCCCCAATGTAATTCTCTACATGACTGTCAAGCTAGACTTTGAGTTCTGGTTCTATCCCTTCCAACCTCCATGAATTATCCTCAGCTATTGTTCACACGTGCCCTCATCAGTACCTACAAAAATGTTTTGCATCCTTCAAGACTCACCTTAAGTGTGTGTGTGTATGTGCCTAGTATATAATATGTATATGTGTTCTCTCTCTCTCTCTCTCTCTCTCTCTCTCTCTCTCTCTCTCTCTCTCTCTCTCTCCCTCTCCTTCTCTCCCTCCCTTCCTCTTCCTCTCCCTTGAAGTCTTCCCTAATCTCCAAAACTGACACTGGTTCCCTTCCCTCTTCAAATGTTTTGCAAGGCTGGCTGAACTGAGACCTCTCCTATGTCCTTATCACATGCTACCTCTTTTTTATTTATTTGTATTAATCTCTTATTTATTCAATCTCTCCTCCTGCAAACTATCCTCCCCATAGCTGTCAAAATATAATTCTTAAAATACAAGTCTTTCCAAGTTACACTCATTATAAGAAACTCTACTAACTCCCAGTAACAAATACAAGATTCACTTTGGCATTTAAAGTCCTTCACACTCTGACTTGAATCCATATTTCCAGACTAACTGTTCTTGCTATTCCCAATATGCTACATTTCATTTCCTGCATCATGCTCCCCATTTATCTGTACCAGTTCTATGCCTACAGAATCCCTCATTCCTTACCTTTCTGCTTCTTGGAAGTCCTAGATACCTCTATTAAGATTCAATTTAAGAAGTAACTCCTACTTAGGATCTTCCCCCCTTCTTTAAATTTGAGGAAGCTTCAAACTTTGTGAGAGCTTGTTTCTATTTTAAATATTGCCCTTTAGTGAACTCCAGGATTGGGACAAAATGAGTCAAGAGAAAATGTCTCCTCTTGGGTCATACTCCATACTCCAAACTCCAAGATCCAACTAATCCATTACAAGTTCAGAGTCTCTATGAGGCCTTGGACTACAGGTTGGAGCTCTAAGATCCTTAAAGATAAGCCCTCTTTTAGTTTTCTTAGCACTTCCACTGCCTGGAATATTGAAGGCACTTAACAAATGCTTGTTGAATTAAACTGTTTTCAAGATAATGATAAATGTTGGAGGGGATGTGGGAAAACTGGGACACTGATACATTGTTGGTGGAACTGTGAACTGATCCAACCATTCTGGAGAGCAATTTGGAACTATGCCCAAAGGACTATAAAACCGTGCATTCCCTTTGACCCAGCAGTGTTTTTATTGGGCTTATATCCCAAAGAGATCTTAAAGGAAGGAAAGGTGCAAGAATGTTTGTGGCAGCCCTTTTTGTAGTAGCTAGAAACTGGAAACTGAATGGATGCCCATCAATTGGAGAATGGCTGAATAAATTATGGTATATGAATGTTATGGAATATTATTGTTCTGTAAGATTTCAGAGAGGCCTGGAGAGACTTAAATGAACTGATACTAAGTGAATTGAGAAGAACCAGGAGATCAATATACACAGCAACAAGACTATATGATGGACATGGCTCTTCTCAACAATGAGATGATTCAGACCAGTTCTCACAGACTTGTGACGGACAGAGCCATCTACATCCAGAGAAAAGTGGGTACTGAATGTGGATCACAACATATTATTTTCACCTTTTCTGTTACTGTTTGCTTTTTGTTTTCTTTCTCATTTCCCCCCCCTTTTTGATCTGATTTTTCTTGTGCAGCATAAAACATGTGGAAATGTGTATAGAAGAATTGCACATATTTAACCTATATTGGATTACTTGCTGTCTAAGGGAAGAGTGGGGGAAAGGGAGGGAGAAAAAATTTGGAACATAAGATTTTGCAAGAGTGAATGTTGAAAACTATCTTTGCATGTATTTTGAAAATAAAAATCTATTATTAAAAAAAACTAAACTGTTTTCCTTGATAAGCTGTAAGTTCCTTGAGGACAGAGATCTGATTTTTAACCTTCATATCCTTAGAGCCTAATGTGTTGGCATATTAGACATATGATAAGGGTTTGAGTCAAATTTAATTAATGCAGGGAACTGTTGATATAAAACTGTGATATACTTCAAGTGAAAAATTACTACTACCCATTTTCTCCTTTCTCCTTCTACAGGAAAGGCTGTCACTGCAAGCTTATCACAGGAGAAAAAATGGTGACATGGTACATTTCTATAGGCCTGATTAAAGCAATATTGAAAAGGAAATTAATTTGTGTAGGCCTATTATAAAACAGATGAACAACCTTTGTAAAGGGAGGTTAGCTCAATTCCTAATTTAAAAAAAAAAGAAAAAGTACTGTTCCTCTGGTCACAAAGAAGCCTGAATTCACTACCCTTCTCCCTCTCTCATTCTTCTTCCTTTTTTCCCCCAATCTACTTTCCTTGCTGACCTCTATTCTTTTTTCAACCCATTTTCTTTTTTTTTCTCAGCCCTCATCAATTTCTTCCCTTCCTCTCCTTTCTTCAATTTCAGTCCTCATCTTAATCCCCCCTTCTAGAACTAGCAGCCAAGCAACATTGCAATGGAAATAAATCTGGTGTTTTTCAAAGTTTCAACAGGCAATTGTCTAGTTAGTTATTCCTCAGCAAATCCCTTTCAAAAGCTTGGAAAATAGCATCTGTCATATCCTCACACATAATCATATTGCCAGATTAGCAAAAAAAAAAAAAAAAAAAAAGTGGCTTGCCTACAATTGAGAAGATCATAGATCTGGAGTTGAAAGGGACTTGTAGAAGCTATTGAGTTTAACCTCCTCATCTGACAGATGGGGAAACTGAGGCTGAGAGAGATCAAACCATTTGCCCAGGGTCTAAAGCAGAATTTGTGCTGAAGTTTTCCTGATGGGCTACGGGACCATCACTCTATTCACTCTACTACCTCAGAAGTTCCGTATTACTATGGATGTATACAATCACAGACTAGAATACATTGCACTGAATAGTTTTCCCTTTCCCAATGTATTTTAAGAAAAAAAAAGTATAATTATTCAGGCTGAAAATTATGTTTAAGGAATTATAAGAGTGTTACCTCAAATTATCTTAAAGTGTGAAAGTATTTTATCTATACTCTCTTAGTTAATCCTCATAAAAATCTAGTTTTCTAGAGCTGTCTGGGGATACAAAGAAATTAAATGATTGGCTGATGGATACACAGCTAATATGTCAGTGATACAATTTGAACCTGGGTCTTACTACCTGCAAAGCTATCATGATTTACTACTCAGAGGCATTCTTAATCCCACTTTATAAGGGGTTAAATGACTTGCTGTTAGATCTCACATAAATAGGTATCAAGGATAAGATTTGAACTAGACAAAGAATTTGGGTTGATTTGCCTTTTTTTACCTAGCAGCTAGAAGTGCCCAGCACACAGCAAGTGCTAAATAAATGCTTCCTAAGTGAAATGCAAACAAGAACAGTAATCATCACCTTGGATTAATTGTAGAACTGAATAGATTCCACAGCCACCCAGTGGGTGATTTAGGGGACTCATTTCAAGAGTTGCACAAGACAGGCAGGCATGAATGAGTCATGATGTGCATGACTGGGAGAAATAACCACCATTTATGGAATCATAACTCCCTTCAAGTGTCTTGTTTTTTTTCTTTTTAAAATTTTTTTTAAATAAATTTAAAATTAAACTTTTTTAAAATTAATTTTTCTTGGTTTTTTTTAAAGGTCACATCCCTTTATGATTATACTTCATAGGAAATGACTTTTTCTTTTTTATTATTTTTTTAGGTTTTTTTTTTTTGAAGTCACTTTTCTTTTCTTTCTTTTTTTTTTTTTTTAAATCTTTTGCTGAGGCAATTGGGGTTAAGTGACTTGCCCAGGGTCACATAGCTAGGAAGTTTTAAGTGACTGAGACCAGATTTGAACTCAGGTCCTCTTGATTTCAGGGCACCACCTAGATGCCCGGAAGTTACTTTTCAAACAAAAGTATTTTTATTTTTTTTTAAATAAAAAAAATTCAACAACCTTACCATACTCAAATTCCTACTCATTCATCCAAATCTCTCACTAAGTAACCTCATCAGATCCCATGAGATTAACTTTCATTTCTATATGGCTGACTCTTAAATTTGGATATCTGGTCCCATTAAACCTTCAAACTGGAAATCTCAGAGAGAGTTCAAACTCAAAAATCCAAAATTAAACTCATTCTTTTTCTCCCCAAACCCTCTCACTTGTTCAAAACTTGCCAATTTCTATCTAAGTCATAATCATCCTTCCAATTGCCATGTGCATAATCTTGACATTACCTTGGATTTTCTCCATTTTCCTCATCCCAGCAATCTAATCAGCTGCCAAAACATGCTGTTTTCTATCTTCTCCATAACATCTCTCGCATCCAAACCACTCTTTGTATCCATAAAGGCTAATTCAAGAACAGTTTCCTAACTGCTCTAGTCCATACAGAAGATCTGACTCTGTTCCTCTCCTAATCAATTAACTCAGTATTTTCCTAAAAACAAACCTATGTCCAAATCATCATTCCAGTCTCAATGGACATTATTCCCAGCCAAATTTTCCATAACTCTCCTTACCTCCATCTCACAGATTACCTCTTTTATTAAGATTCTCCCCATGTACTCCCTTTTACATCAAGTTTTTCCTGATTCCCCTCAATTTCGACTACTGTCTGTTTACCTCTCTTTCCCCTTTTATTTCTTCAAAATCAACTACACTTTGTATTTAGTAACTCTCTTTACATTTACAAACACTCTATAATTATTCTGTATATACTTATGTTTGTACCTATTATCTCCCTATGATGAGAGACTGCTTCATTCTTTATACTTCTATTCCCAGAGCTTTAATAGTGGATGGCCCAAAGGAGGAACTTAAAAAAAGCTTATTAATTTGAATTGAAAAAACTGAATTAAAGACTTTGCCTGGGCCATAATAGGAGAGCTTAATGCTTATTGATTGATAACCTGAAGAAAATGGGAAGCTGTTCAATATATATTTAAACATCTCCAAATAAATTGGCCAACTAATGGGCAATTTTTGAGAATACTAAATATAAAATCAGGGCTATCACTTAAATTTCAAAATATTCCTAGAAATACTACTGGACACCACTAGGTGTCAGGGTTTGCTTAACTCAGCTACTAGAAAACAAGCTTTCTATCACACCAAGGATTGCCCAGAAGATGGCAGTATGTCACCAAAATTTCCATATTCCTACAATCTAGGTCACTATGTTGACATTTTTTATTTATATAATAAAATGACACATTTGTAAGAGCCCACAGATGTCTTATTTATGAAAATCCCAAGCATCTATTTAATGGCTATGGCTGTCAGGGTCTCACCTTCTGAATGTTGATCTGTAGCTCCATCTTGTAGTGGTTGAAGTCTTTGGCAAGTTCATGGCCTTGATGATAAAAGGTGAACATTCCCTGAAAAAACGACAGCATCTGTAGCACGCACGCACGCACGCACACACGCACACACACACACACACACACAAAAGGCTTCATTAGTACAGGAAGGAAAATGCACAAATGCACAATTTTTCACTAAAATTAGACTTTTTACTAAAAAGAAGGTGTATAGGAGAACAATATCCATACAAATGTACACAAGGATATATATGAGAACAATCTCCAAGGCAATCCCAATAAACTTTTGATAAAAATGCCATCTGCATCCAGAAAGACACTATGGAGATTGAATGTAAGTCAACACATACTATGTTCACTTATTTTTTGTTGTTGTTCTGTTGTGGTTTTTCCCTTTCATTCTGATTTTTCTCTCCCAAAATGATTCATAATGAAATGTATATTTAAAAAAGTTAATATATGTGTAAAAAATAAAATAAAATACATATGTGGGGAGAAAAAAAATCCCCATGTAAATAAAATTTAAATTGGAAGAGAAAAAAATTAAATAAATGAAAACAATGTCAAAAGGCCATTAAACACAGATAAATTTGAATGGTCAATCTCAGTCCTGCAGATCAGGTAATGAGAAAGGGAATACAATTATAGAATGTCACATACACTACCAGATGTGATCATTTATTGAGTTGTGTGATTAGAATCCAAGGTAGAGTTCAAAAGGGATGAGTGGAAAGAAATATTAAAAAACCCAAAATATTTTTAATGTATCAAAAATAATAAAGAAAATAATTCCCTCTCTTAAATCCTTCTGTTCCTTATCATCCCTAATTTACAAGAAAGAAAGGGAAGAAAGAAAAGGATAAAGGAAGAAAGAAAAAGATAAGGAAGAAAGAAAAGGATAGGGAAGAAAGAAAAGAAAGAAAAGGATAGGGAAGAAAGGGAGGGAAGGAAGGAGGAAAAAAGGAAGAAGGGAGGGAGATGGCATTGAGTTCCCTGTTAAAGAAACTCTATCAGCATAGGCCTGTATTTTTCTGCAAATTAGTTTTAAAGGCCCCAGGAATATTTTAAGGGACATTCTCGGAGTCACATGTCCAGTGGATGTCTTAAGTGGGACTTGAATTCGGGTCTTTCTGTCATTGAAATCAGCTCTCTAGCCATTAAAGTCAAGCTGCTTCTCACTGAAAATAAGTGAATTAGAACAAAAAACTCCTTATTATCCAAAGATCAGTCTTTGATAGGATTTTTAAAGAATCAGGAATAACTACCTGGATATCAATCCTGCCTCCTGTCATTTCATGAAGGTTGTATGCCTTCATATTTGCCTGTCATATGAAGCTTATTTTCCAAGTCACTCACCATCTCTAAAGAGAACATTTCCTTCACCAAAAAAATTGGGATAATACCTATGGAAACTGTCTGGAAAAGCTGTTTTATATCTCCAAATTATTCATATCTCTAATTTTTTAGAGTTGTAGAACTTTCAGATCTAAGTCAATGAGAAAAAGAAAAGAAAGTCATGGAAAGGGAAAAAATCTGAAATTTAACCTTGAAGAAGCCAGTCCTGTTTTGGACCTCAATTCCTTCATTTATAAAATGAATGGTCTGAAATAGATCACAGGCCTTAAATGGGAAAGGAGTTTCAATAACCCAATGACCTCATTGATAAGGAATTCTATGGATTCAATGATCAATAACTTCATTGATAAGGAGTTTTATGGATTCAATGACCCAATAACTTCATTGCTCAAGGCCATAAGCTGTTATCATTGGCCAAATCATTTCAGCCACATCTGACTCTTCCTAACTCCATTTGGGATTTTCCTGGAGTGATTTGCAGATTCCTTCTCCAGTTCATTTTACAGATGAGGAAACTGAGACAAATAGGATTAAGTGACTTGTCACATAGTAGTAAGTGTCTGAGACCAGATTTGAATTCAGGAAGCAGAGTCTTTCTAAGTCCAGTTTCTCAAACTGAAAAATGTAGGTAATATAAAAACAAAACATAACAAAAATACACTTTAAAATAAATAGTGTGCATATGTACATATATATATATACACACACACACACACACACACACACACATACACACACACTTACTGGTTCCACAAATTCAAACTTCTTTCTTTCTTGGATCTCTTGAAGCTTGCACACATATTCCAGAGACAGCTCATAGAAGTGTTTTCGATTCTGTTCCACTTGGATGTCTGCCTGTATTCAAAGAATGCAGATGGGTAAAATTACAGATGCTGGAAAGATGCTCTCCATGTGATAAGGTAGACTGAAACACAGGATTGCTTTTTTTTTTTTTTTTTAAGACTGAACAACCTCACAATACTCCTAGTCCTTCCATAAACATAGAAATAGCATACTTCAATTATCCGATACTCTGAGGACAAAGCTTCTTTTAATAAAGCTAGCCTAGGCATGGAGGAGGATGCCAGGGAATGGTTCTGATGGCCCTGTCCCAGTTATAGTTCTCTTGGGGGGCAAACTAAGGCTCTGCTGAAGGCAGGATCAACGCCTAGACACCTGGTCCCCCTAGTGCTACTGACTTCCCTCTGAGATTATTTCTCATCAATTCTGCATATATTTTACAGTATTTTATTTTTTCTAGTTACATGTAAAGATAAATTTTAACATTCATTTAAAATTTTAAAATTCTGAGTTCCAAATTTTCTCCTTTCCTACTTTTACTTTTCCCTCCCTAAGATGATAAGCAATTTGATATTGGTTGTATATGAGTAATCATGTAAAATGTATTTTATATTAATCATGCTGTGAAAAAAATTACATAAATATGCTTTAATCTACATTCAGATTCTATCAGTTCTTTCTCTGAATGCAAATAGTATTTTCTCCATGATTCTCTTGGAATTGTCTGAGATTACTGTATTGCTGGGAATAGCTAAATTATTCATAGTTGATCATTGTACAATACTGCTATTACTGTGTAGTGTTCCAGTTCTGCTCACTTGACTTTGCATTAGTTCATATAAGTCTTTCGAAGTTTTTTTCAAGTCCACCTGCACAATAATATTCCATTACATTTATGAACCACAACGTGTTTTGTCATAATCCAATTGAAACACATTTCCTCAATTTTCAATTCTTTGCCACCATAAAAAGAGCTCCTATAAATATTTTTGTAAAAATAAGTTCTTTCCCCACTTTTTAAAAAAATCTCTTTGAGATACCTAACCTAGTAGTGATATTGTTGGATCAAAAAGGACACAGTTTGCCCTCTGGGCATGGATCCAATTTGCTCTCTAGAATGGTTGGATCATTTCACAATTCCATTAACAGTGCTTTAGTGTTTCAATTTTCCCATATCCCCCCCCAATATTTATCATTTTCCTTTTCTTTCATATTAGCCTATCTGATAGGTGTGAGGTGGTATCTCAGAGTTTTAATTTGCAGTGCTCTAATCAATAGTTATTTAAAACATTCTTTCATACAACTTTGATTTCTTCATCTGAAAATTGCCTGCTCATATTCTTTGACCACTTATCAACTGGGAATGATATATTCTTATAAATTTGACTGTTCTCTATAAATGAGGACTTTAACAGAAAAATTTGCTGCAAAGATTGTTTCCCAGCTTTCAGACTCCCTTTTATAATCTTTACTTGTATTGTTTTTATTTGTGCAAAAAGTTTTTCACTAGATAAAATCAAAATTTATATTTCATGATCCCTTGTTTGATCATAAATTCTTCCCTTTCCCATATATGTGACAGATAAACTAATCCTTGCCCTTCTAATTTGCTTATAGTACCATCCTTTGATGTCTAAATCATGTGCCCATCTTGATCTTCTCTTGGTATTTGGTGTGAGGTGTTTCTGCTATACTATTTTCTAGTTTTTCCAACCATTTTTATCAAATTGAGAGTTTTGGTCCCAGAAGTTAAGATCTTTGGTTTAATCAAGCATTAGACTGCTGTAATCTAGAGTTTAATTCTAAAAGTTACTTATCTGTACACACCTCTGTTCACTCTTTTCCTTCCAACCCTACCAAGTAAAATATCATCTTGATGTCAAGACTAGCATCTCCCCAATCCAATTCCACCCAGGTGGAGCTCCTGCCACAAGAATCATCCAAAAAGTCTTAAAACAAAGGAAAATTCTGTTTTCCACTGCATAGGGAGAGGAAAGGGGATGTAGACATCATTCACAGTGCCATGGAAGAAAGACAGAAGATGTGCTCTTGAAATGTCCCAATAAAACCAAAATGCAAATATTAATGAGGCTGCTAATCAACCTAGAACACTGCTTTTATGAGAAGATACATTCTGGGTTTCAAATGTCTCCCATTAACTTGTAATTTATAAGAATTAAATTATACAGAGAAATTACAACTAAAATTTATAAGAATTATATTATACACAGAAAAATCATAAAATCAAAATTTCTTTGACAGTAGAACAAAATTATATTGTATTGAAAGTAATCAAAATGCAACTGTGAAACCCAAAGGTCTCCAGAAGATCCAAAATAAGAGAAAATCTACAAAGTTTCAAATTTCTGAAGAACTGGCCTAGAAAAATTTGAAAATAGGAATGTTTGGCACAGACTACTGGTTCTTCATATTCCCATGATAAAATTTCAGAATTCTGATCTGAACATGTAGATAACAAAGAATGACAATTTTTCTTTCCAAAATTCCACACATACATTGGGTTTATACTGCATTTTGACAGTTGGGAACTACTTTGTACTAAGGAGATTGAAAAACTTTCGAGTCACAGAATTTTGGTTTGAATCCTGGTACTGCCATTTATTCCCTGGGGAAGTAAAGAAATCTTTATACGCTCATGTAAAACAAGCAAATTGTGCTGGATATCCTCTGAGGCTCTTCTTACTTCCAAATCAGCCATTTATCTGACAAATAGTAAACCCTTGGATAAAAAACATTACTTCATTTCAGAAATTACATTGAGTATGACTAAGTCCACTTTATCATTTTGGTATTTTAAAAGAGAGTGTGTTGGTGGGATGTGTATGTGTAAATACAACAATGTTACAGATCAAAAGGAAGAAATCTAAAAAGAGTCATCCAATGAGTGAGAATTCAAGTTATTTCTTTAGTCTTTAAAAAGTGACCTTTGTCTCCAACTCCAAGAAACATCCAGTGCTCATCTTCTCATACATTATTTACTAAGCTTTCAGAAATAAGAGCTGACAAAACTTAGAAAAGACCCCTGAGGGGAGCTTGAAAGCCTGCCAAGAAACATAAAACCTGATATTTAAGCTACGAATCATGACAACCAGCAACTTCTTGACATTTTGTGGAGAACCATACGGTAGAACTTTTTGTGCCCCATTAGAAAAAAAATTTCAGTGGAGAATCTGAAGATTTGACAGCTCACTGGATTTCTTCATTTGATTTTTTTTAATCCAAGTTACAAAGTGAGTTTTATGAAAACACAAATGGCACCTCTTCACAAGTATACTTTAAGTGCATCTATAATGGTGATAGGATCAATCAAGGCTAGATTGAGAGGAAAAATTATTAATTGGGGGGGAATTTTCAAAAAGGTAACTTTAAAGGAAAGCAAAAAAGTTTGGTGGTTAAGGCAAAGATGATAAAGGGCTGGCTTCAGTGACATAAAGAATTGGATTCAAATGCCATTTCTGACATAAAAGGGCCACATGACAATGAGTTAAGTCATTTATCATCTCAGTACTCCCAGCAAACTCTCCATGACTCAAATTCAAAGAGAAGTTTCCTCAATGAGAGTTACCTATACCAAAGAAATCATGCGTCCCATCCCCAACCCCCCACAATGAAGCATCATTGAAGAAAATACTTATCAGGCAAAAAATAAAAAATATTAGTAAAAATCTTTTTTATTTAAATATTTCAAAGGCTTAAGAAATATATTTCCAATACATATTCTTACCAAATCTTTCAGAGAAGCAGGGGAAAATCAGGTAAGACATAAAAAGTATTTGAAAAGTCTTGTTTTCTTTTCCATTTTAGTGTTAGAAAAGTTTTTAAAAATTCCAATATATAGTCTCAATCTTTCAAAAGGGAAGAGAGAGAGAGAGAGCATATCAATTCCCTCAAGATTACTGGAATTGTTTTAGAAAGGGGAACTATCTTTGAAGCCACTGGCAAGCTCACCAGATTTCAAGGTCAAACCTTAAAACATATGAAAAGAGAAAATAAAGATGATTTGGAAGATGAAAAAAACCCAGGGTAAATGAACAATAGAAACTAGTTTTCATCCTCCTAAAAGTCCCATTTACTTCCGGATACTTTGGACTTTAAGCCACAGAGAATTTCTCAGGATTAGCACTCTAAACACTAAGTATTGATCCCACTGGTCTAGCTAATCAGAAAAGAAGAATATTCTCAGACATTTCAAGTGAAGATGGCAATATGATAATTAATACAGACAAGTTCAGTTCTACCATACCCTCTCCAGCAATGACCTAAAAAAAGCTACTAGGTCAAATAAGAATCAATACATGCAAAAAGAAACATCAGAACAAATATTATTCGTTTCAGAGCTTCGCCAAAACAGACACAAGATAGACACAAGCTGCCAGTGATGGATGAAAGGAGTGTCTCAAAAAATAGCCACAGCAAGTTGACAGCTGTTCCATGACTGGGGAATGGTTCAAATAAAATGATTCAAATGTCCACACTCTTAGCCCAAAGATTCCACTGTTGGGCATATATTCTAGGGAGGTCACTGACAAAATGTTTATAGCAGAACTCTCTGTGATAACCAAATGACCTAAAAACAAATTAGGAGCCCATAGATCAGAAAATGGAAAAACAAACACAAGTGCCATAGGATATTAATGTGCTGTAAGAAATGACAATCAGGAAGAGAAAAGCATGAGAAGATTTACATGAACAGATGCAAAATGAGGTAAGCAGAACCAGAAAAGCAATATGCATAATAACTACATTTACATAAGGGAAAGAACAATAACCATTAAAAAAAATTCAAAATTGAATGCAACAATGTTATTTAAAAAATTATGTTTAGCCCAAAGATGAGATAGAAGAATGGACCTCACTCTGCTCTAAAGCTCAGGGTCTATGGCTGTGAAACAGTACATATAATATCATAATTTTTCAATATATTGATCCATTTTCTTGGCTTTTTTCCCCTCTGTCTCTTTTTTAAAATATTTTTTGTTATAAGGCATTGCTTTGAGGGAGTGAGAGGAATATTGCGGGGGAGGGGGGAACATGTGAAACATATAAAGAAAAAATCCCTATAAATCTTAATTTTTAAATTAAGAATATTCCTTCATAGTGGTTGTAGCTCTTAAATCCAAAAAACTATTCTATCAATCAACATTTACGGAGCACCTATTATTTTTCAGGCACTATAGCTGAGCATTAGGGATAGGGAAAAAAAAAAGCAAAAGATATTCCCCATCCTTAAGTGGCTTACAATCTGATAGAGGAGACAATATGCAAACAACATACAAATCAAGCTATACAGGATAAATAGGAAATAATTAACAGAGGGAAGGCACTGAAATTATGGGCATTTTCAGTTGATTTCCCTATAAATATGTCTGAAAGTCTATTCACTAGCCATTTCATAAAGCATCATATCTTTATTTTCATCTTACTGGCTTCTAAATTTATTTTTTTCTTAATTTTGAAATTGAAGTATTAATTATCATTCTTTCTGTGTAAATAAGGAACACAGAGAGAGACAGACACACAGACACAGATACAGAAACACCCAGCAAAACCATATTTTACTGCTTTGTAAACATACATAAGCACTGGTAGAGCCAAGCACAAAATGTTCTACTGGTTTATGTCCTCTTTTCCCTGAAAAAGACATACCTCTTTCTTCTGTCTCTGGTGATGACTCATTATTGATGGCTTCAAGTTTTCCCATCATCTACACATTTATAGTTCTAAGCACTAGGAAAAGTTTATTTTATTTTCAAAAGAAAAATCATAAGCAGAAGTAACAGAGACTCGTATACTTTGTTTAGTTCTTGGAATACACTGGGAGAGAAATGAATAAATACCTCTTGTAAATGAGCATCTTTCTTTTTAGCCGAGAGGTTCAAATGTTTATCCAAGAGGCTATAGTTCTTTTCTGTCTCTTTGTCAAACTTCTTTTTTTCCTCCTGTAAATTAAAAAGGAAAGATGAGGACAACTAAGTAATTTTTTAAAAGTCCAATTTACCACAGAACTGAAAATACAAATCATCTGAAAATAAAGCAAGATCAAAGATGAGGATGATTGCTGAAAATCATTTAGAGAACTTTTATTTTTATTCAATCCTTGGATGATCTATCACCAACAATTCTAAGATACAAATCCTTCCTATTCTTTTCCTTTTTTTTTTTTTTTACATGTGGACCAATGAATTCATCTTTTTTTTTCACTTTAAAGCTGATATTTCACTATTTTCACTCCCTGCGGAGGTGACACCAGATTCAAGACTTTGGGAAAATGATGAGCAGCCTGAAAAGACTTAAATGAACTGTTTTTAAGCAAAGTGATCAGAACTAGGAGAACACTATACATGTGAGAATCAATTCTGATGGACGTGGCTCTTTTCAACAATGAGATGATTCAAGACAGTTCCAATAGACTCGGGATGGAGAAAGCCTCTGCATTCAGAGAGACTGTGGGGGCTGAGTGTGGATCACAACATAGTATTTTCACCTTTTATTGTTGTTGTTTACCTATTGTTTTTTCTTCTGTTTTTTTTTTTTCTTTTGATCTCATTTTTCTTACACAACTATGGAAATAAAGTTTAGAAGAATTGCACATGTTTAATCTATATCAGATTGCTTAGGGAGGAGTAGAGGGAGAAAAATCTGAAACCCAAGGTTTTGCAAAGGTGAATGTTGAAAACTATCTTCATGTATTTGAAAAAATAAAACTATTAATTTATTTTAAAGACTTTGGTGTTAGAGCACAAGATTTCATAGGTGCTACCAAAGCTCAAAAGTGAATGGGTGTGTATGTGTGTGTGTTCCTTATTTACAGAGAAGGAATGAGAATTAATACCTCAAGTAATTAAGCAATTAATACCTAAGGCTGCTGTGAAGCTCAAATGAGACAAGACAAATAAAATGCTTCACAAAAAATAAATCACTGTACAGATACTTAAAAAAATTGAAAAAAATTATAGAAAATACTTTGAAAAAGTTCTCTTAGAAGAAAGAACATAGCTGTTCTGTTATTTTTCAATAATGACTGCATCTTTGTGAGCCCATTTAAACTTTTGTTGGCAAAGAAACTGGAGTGGATTGCCATTTTCTTCTCCAGCTCATTTACTGATGAGGAAACTGAGGCAAACTTGCTCAGGGTTGTGCAGCTATTAAATGACTGAGATTCGGTTTGAATTCATGACTTGAGCTCCTGACGTGAGGCTTGGCATTCTGTCCACTGAGCCCCCACAGCTGCACACAGATATACAAAGGGTCTGTGATTTCCTCTGATCTCCCTCCAGATCAGATTATTATAATTTATAATTTAGCAATTCAATCTCATGTCGTTTTCTTGACCCTCAGAGAGACTCTGAGTCTTGTTCTAATAAGTATTAGAGAAGAAGTCCTCCTGATTCCGAGATCACTATCCCTGCAATATCTCCTTGGAACAGAGTTAACAGTATACCGGAATAAAGGAAAGAGTGAATGGATGATTAATGAAAAAGCATTTATAAACTGTTTATTATGGGTCAAGAACTGTGCTGAATACCTAAAATATAAATAGGAATTTTTTTTTAAATCTGTATATTCAAAGAACTCCCCCTCTAAGTGAGGGAGACAAGATCAGTAGCAGGACAACTAAAAAGGCCCATTAGTCCTAAGAAGTGAGCAAAGGGGCCCAGGTCTGGTCATTGGGTCTGTTGGGCACACCAGCAGGTCATACAATAGGGCCTAGAGGTCTAAAGAGAATGACAGGTAGCAGACATCCTGAGGATGCACAGGATGCACAATAGGGCCTAGAGATAAAGAGAATA
>JAJPUD010003537.1:99994-112521 GCA_023553655.1 Myrmecobius fasciatus | reverse complement strand
TAAAGAGAATATTGACAGGTCATGAGTAGACAACCTGAGGATGCACAGGATGCACAACAGGGCCTAGAGTCTAAAGAGAATATTGACAGGTCATGAGCAGACAACCTGAGGATGCACAGGATGCACAATAGGGCCTAGAGGTCTAAAGAGAATATTGACAGGTCATGAATAGACAACCTGAGGATGCACAGGATGCACAATCTCAGGACTGACCAACCTTTCTTGATCTCTTATTTTATATTTTCCACAATACATAGCAAGGGGGTAGAAGGGCCTAAAGGTCTGGTGCACACTGACTCTGTAGGTACAGTTACAAAAATTACTCAGGTATTGCCCAGAAACAGCATTTGGATTTCACTTAAAGATGATCTCTTAAAGAGAAAAGAGAAGCCAGAAAGCTAACTGTTAAAATACACAGATGGACCTTCCCTCCAGCTGCTTACTCTGTTTAACTTATTATTAGCTCTAATAAACATTTATCGAACGCCAAGGAGGGCATTCTGTTCATACTTTCAAAACGTTCCTTTGAATACATACCATGTTATAACATGTCCAGAACATAGAACACTCTCTTCCTTATTTTCAAACTTCTACTTTCTTAAATCAAAATAAAAGCTATTTTCCTGGAATGATTTCTTTTTTCTTGTGCTAGCTGAACCCTGTATTTAGTCCTACTTCTCACTTTTAATTTCTTTTTCATCCCCTTAATCTAATAATGAGGAAGGAGAGGGGGAATGGAGGGAGAAGGTAAAGGAAAAAAGCATTATTTTTTATTTAATATTTTTATTTTCCCAGTTACACATAAAAGCTATTCCAACTTTCCTAGGATGACTTTTCTTGTGCTAGCCAAACCCTGCATTTAATCTTAACTTCTGTCTTTTTATTTCTTTTACATCTCCTTTATCTAACAATGAGGAGGGAGATGGGAAATAGAGGAAGGAGGCAACGGAATAAGAATTTTTTTTATTTAATATTTTTATTTTCCTAGTTACATGTAAAGCAATTTTTTTACATATGTTTTTAAACTTTTGAGGAACAAGCATTAATTAAATTGTTAATTATTGTTTAATATTATTTATTATTTACTACGTGGGAGGCACTGTGCTAGATGGAAGGGAGAGAACAAGATCAGATATATATTTGAGGAAGATCTGACAGCCAAAAGGAGATGAAATAAAAATGCTGCAGACAGGAGGCTACTGCAATAATCCAGGCCTAAGGAAAGCCTACAACAGAGGCTTAGACAAGAAACATTACCAAGATAAAGTTGATAGACCTTTTCAAGAGCCTGGATATGGAAGGGGGGGGGGGGAGAATGGGGACGCCACAAGCCTAAACAGCCATAAAGAGATAAGGGGAAGGCAAGATTTGGGGGGAGAGATAATGAGTTCAGTTATGGATACATTGAGTTTAAGATGTCTACAGGACATTCAGGTGGAGGTGAGTGAGGTTAGGGCTGATACAAATGGTAAGCCAAAGAGATCACCAAGTGAAATGGAATAGAGGGAGAAAATAAGGGAAGAGGGCCCAATAGAGAAATCATAATTGAGGAAGCAATCTGCTGGAGAGGAAGAGATGGAATGGGATCATTTGTGCCTTGGGAAGGAGAAGGGCCATCTCCTACAAGATGGGGGAACAAGGAAACAAAAGCAAAAGGCATCAGATGTAGGTTGAAGAGGTAGGAAGAAGAGGAAGTTCTCTGGCCAATGGTTTCAATTTTTCAATGAAATATTAAACAAGGTTGTCAACTAAGAAGGTAGAAGGAAGAACTATGGAAGATTTAAAGATGGAAAGCCATTTTGGTGAATGGATAAGGTGGGTGCAAAAAGATTGCCTACAGAGGTAAGGGTTTGCTGAAATTACATAACAAACTTAGTGGACCCAGTCGGAACAATTGTGTGAGTTTTTCTAGCTTCATTCAGCAACATGAGTAGAAACAATGTCAGCAAATAGAGAGACTAATCCAGGGCTGAAGGAAATAGTACAAGGAAGCAAGAAATTCAATACCAAACCCCCCCCCCAAAAAAAGAAAGAAAAAAATAGCACCGAGTTGAACTGATTCATTAAGGGTTTGGTATGGGGAAGAAAGAAAGGAAAATGTAGCTGCTATGTGGGAAATGGCCTGAGAAAAAATAAGGTGGTCATGCGATTGAGGAGTGAAGTGGGGGGAAAGGAGGGAGAAATAAATGTGGACAAAGAACAAGGTTTGGAGTTTCAAGGTACAGGAGGGAAATAGAATAATGATAAATTGTGATTAAATAGGAAAACTTCAGTTTATAAACCTGAAAGTAGAGCATTTGTGGGTGATGGCAAGATAAGAATATGACCCTCTCTATGTATAGCTAAAATAGGGTGGAAAAGTAGGTCACAAGAAATAAACATCTTGGGGGGCAGCTAGTTAGTACAGTGGATAGAGCCCTAGCCCTGAAGTCAGTAGAACCTGACTTCAAATCTGGTCTCAGACGCTTAACACCTGCTAGCTGTGTGACCCTGGGCAAGTCACTTAACCCCAACTTCCTCAGGGAAAAAAGAAAAAGAAAAAAAAAGCATCTTTAAAAATTGGGAAATAAAAATATTTGTGTACACATTTATTTTTATTTACTGAATACATGTTTATATGTACATATGCACACACACATAGACATATACATATTATATATTACATATATTACATTTACATATTTACTGAAGTCTCCTAGTATGAGGGCAGCAATTGGGTAAGAGTGAAAAATTACAAGCACTAAACTCACTGAAGAAAGAAGGAAGTCTATTTGATAAAAATTGCTGGAAAAACTGGAAATGAGTTTGGAAGAGACCATGCATCCAGCAAAAATGCATACTATGTACCAAGATAAGGTCAAAATAGATAAATAACAAAGACTCAAAAGATGATATTATAAGTAAATTGCTTTGGCATGGAAAAAATGCATGTACTTGTCAGATCTAAAAAAAATAGGGAAGTTTGTGACCAAATAAGAGAGAAGTTCACAAGAAGTAAAATGAATAATTTTGATTACATGAAACTAAAAAGGTTTTGTACAAACAAAGGAACCAAGATCAGATGGAAAGCAGAAAACTGGGGGGGAAATTTTTAGAGCAAATTTCTCTGAAAAGAATCTTGTTTCTTAAATTCATAGGAAACTGAGACAAATTTGTAAAAAAAAAATAAGAACCATTCCTCAGTGGTCAAAGGATGTAAACAGACAATTTTCAGAAGAAATCAAAGCTATTAATATATGAAAAATGCTCTAAATCACTACTGGTAAAAGTAATGCAAAGTAAACTCTGAGGTACCACCTCATACCTATCAGATTGCCAGAAAAAAATGGCAAATGCTGGAGGGGATATGTGAAAATTAGGACACAAATGCACTGATGGAGTTGTGAACTTATTCTCCATTCTGAAGAAAAATTTGGAACTATGCCCAAAGGGCTATAAAACCATGAATGCCCTTTGACTCAGCAATAATACTACTAGGTATGTATCCCAAAGATATTAAAGGAAAATACACTGATGCTGAGTGAAATCAGCAGAACCAGGAGATCATTGTACACGGCAACAACAAGACTATATGATGATCAGTTCTGAAGGACATGGTTCTCTTCAATAATGAGATGTTTCAACCAGTTCCAATTGTACAGTGATGAAGAAAGCCATATACATCCAGAGAGAGGGATCTGAATGTGGACCACAACATAAAATCTTCATGCTCTTTATTGATGTTTGTTTGCATTGTGTTTCCCTTCTCAGAATTTTTTTCTTGTAGATTCGATTTTGCTTGTACAGCAAAATAACTGTAAAAATATGTATACACATAAAAAAGAAAAATACAAATATATTTTAGCAGATTTTTACATTTTATTTTAAAATACAATAAAAAGAAAAACAGAAAAGGAATACAAAAAAAATAAATAAAACAAAACAAAGAGAACATTGTCATGTGCCCAGCAGAACATCGGGGAGGATTCAAAATATATAATAACAAGTATCAGTTCAACAAAGTATATATGTTAGTAGAAAAAATTATATTCATGAGTGTCCATCTTTGTTTCCTTGTAAATTGTTCTTTTATTCTCTGCTATGAACCTTTTTTTTACTTTGTTCTTTTTTACCCCCTTTCATTCCTCCCACCTCCCCCAAGCAGGCTATAGTTAAGAAAGAATATATTTATGTATACATATGTAGATATATACATATGACTCCACACAGAGACACACATATCTTTCATATCCCTGCTGACCCTTTGCTTTAATTCTGTTCCTAATTTAACTTGCTATTACTTAATCTCCCCCCACCCATGGATCCCTTTCTTGTCTTTTTCCCTCATCTTTTCCTTCCTGGTCCACCCATCCCTCCCTCACATAGGTTTTGGAGGATGCTATACCCTTCATGGTATATATGTAGTATTGCCTATTTAACCCATTCCCAATGTGAGTGGGTTTTCAGAACTATGACCCCTCCTCCTCCCTCTATTGTCTCTGTCTTTTATTCCTCTGACCCTCATTTGGGTAACATGATTATTATTTTTACCTTAATTCTGCCCCAATCTTTTGTTTGAGTTACCCTATTGTTGATGTCAATCTTAAACAGATGATATACATTTCCCATGTTAAAAAAAAAACCATAAACAATTTGTTCATGTTGAGTTCCTTGAAATTAATCTAGCAGATTTCTTAAGTGGTAAGGAATTTTAAATTGAGATGCCCATCAACTAGGGAATGGCTGAACAAGTTGTGATATTTAATTATGATGGAATACTACTGTGCTATGAGAAATGATGAACAAAAAATATGAAAAAACTTGTACAAAATAATGAAAAATAAAATGAGCAGAACCAAAAGAACACCGTATAACAGCAATATCACCCAAAGATTAACTGAATATTCAAATCAACTACAAAGAATCTATGATGTATTCACCTTCAGAGAAAGAGCTGATATATGGAAGTATGTATTGTACGGTTTCACATATATATCTGTGTCAAATATTAGGCTTCTCTAATGCAGGATTGGAAGAGAAGGGAAAAACTCAAACCTCAAAAAGTACTATAGGCAGACAGACAAACTGATAGATTAATAGATGATGGATGGAAGAAAGGGGGGAACAAATGACTCTCAATGAGTCTCTCCTTCTTAGTGCCCCCCAAAAAGAAGAAAAAAAAAAGAAATGAGCAGGATCCTTTGAGAAAAACCTGAGATAACCAATGAACTCATGGAAAGTGAAATGAATAGAACCAGGAGAACACTGTACACTGTAACAGTAATATTATAAAGATAATCAATTGTGAAAGACTTAACTACACTGATCAAGATAATGATGCAAACCAATCCCGAAAGAGCCCAAGATGAAAAATGCTATCCAACTCCAGAGTGAAAACTAATGAACAAACTTTTTAAATTTTATTTTCCTTTTTTTTTTGGTCGATTTTTTTTTTTTTTTTTTGTTTTTTTTTTCTGGGGAATTGGGGTTAAATGACTTGCCCAGGGTCACACAGCTAGGGAATGTTAAGTGTCGGAGACCAGATTTGAACTCAGGTCTTCCTGACTTCAGGGCTGGTGCTCTTTACACTGCGCCACCTAGCTGCCCCTAGTATTTTCTTTTACATTATGATTAATATAGAAATGTTTTGCTTAACTTTATATGTAAATAATCATTATCAAATTGCTTATCTTCTCAAGGAGGTGGGAGAAAAGGAAAGGGGAGACAGAATTTGGAACTCAAGATTTTTAAAATATTTTTGAAAATTATTTATATGTAATTGAGAAATATTTAAAGAATAAATTTTATATACATATATTAAAAATAAAGAAGAGGAGTAACATATAAATGAGTAGACAACTACTAGAATTCTTATTGAGTAGTAGGGATATAGACAGTTACCTTGAAAAGAGGAGAGGTTACTGTATACAGTGTTCTCTTGGTTCTGCTCATTTTACTTTTCATTATTTTGTGCAAGTTTTTTCATGTTTTTGTAAAGTCAACCTGTTCACCATTTCTTATAGCACAGTATTATTCCATCATAATCTTCTATCACAACTTGTTCAGTCAGTCCCCAGTTGATGGGCATCTCAATTTATAATTCCTTACCATTTAAGAAATCTGCTAGATCAGTTTCAAGGAATTCAACATGAATAAATTTTAATTTTTTTGCAAGGGAAATATATGCCATATATTTAAGATTGACAAGTTATTGTGTAGAGGGAGAGTCTGATGTAATAATGGAGAGCAAGGAATATTTCAATTTTTCCACCTCAAGTAGTGAGTTGGGGAACATAAGGAAAGTGCAACTAGGGCTGGAGAATTTGGTTAGAGAGGCTGTCATCAGGAGGGAGACAGTTCTCCCTAAAAGCCAAAATGTGAATGAAACAAAAAACAAAAAAAAAAAAAAAAAAAAAAGGAAAATATTTGAGATGAAAGTAATTTTATTACCCACGGAGTTCATATTCCAAGGGAAAACTTGAGCATCTTTGGACTATGGTGTTAAACATTAAATCTGAAGGGGTTTGAAAAAATAGGAATAAGGGAATGGGCAGTAGGGGAAGAGAAGGGGATTTGTATAATGACAGCTGGAGGTCCTGAATCTCCTCGTGGCAGTTAGTTAATCGTTTCCTAATGGTTTCATCAGGATTATTAACACCACCAAGAACTTATCTCAGGGTTGAAATGTTTCTTTCCTCCCCTTGAAGGCAGGCCAGGCCCTGAGAAAAGGGAAGGGAAAGGAAGGGTCCCATGCAAATAGCAAGAGACCAGTGCAACAGACAGAAGTGATGGAACGGTGTCTCTCTGATCTGCCATTTAACAAGACACAACTTGAGCTGATTTCTGGGTATAAGACTTGGTTCCTCCTTAAGAAATAATTGTCATGAGTTTAACCTGAAAATGACATCCCCATGACTAATAATACTTAAGGAAGCAAACAGATAAAATTCTAATCTTGTACCCTCTCTCTTTCTGAAGAGCACAAAAAGGCCAGCCAGTAATTAAAGTCACCCTTGGGGAAGGGTAGGTGGAAGAAGTGAAATGTGACAGATGGATCTACTCCTGCCTCCCTGTGAGCCACATGGGACACCCCCTTGTTATAGTTAAATTGGTATTCCCAGAACTCAGCACATGGCCAGATACACAGTAAGCACCTTTTAAATATGCTTTAAAAGGCACTTTAAAAAAAAGTACAAATTTTAAATTTTATTCTAACAACTCTGGGAAGTATGTGTTGATAATGTAACATGCACCTCCCAGAGTTGTTGTTGGAATAAAATGAGATCATGTATGCAATATATTTTGCAGATTTTTAAGTGCTATATGAATACTAGCGATTATTACCATCATTATTATTAATCTTACTACCTTTTTGAATGTCATTACCTTTGAGGCACACATTAAAAACAGGCCTAGAGGCAAGCCTTCATTCGTGGTTGCTCACCTGAATAAAATAAAATTGTCTAATCAACTATGATTATAAAGGGCTGATGATGAAACATGTTACCCATCTTCTGACAGAAAGTAATGGACTCAGGGTACAGAAGTAATATTTATTGAACGTGGCTAATGTAGGAATTAGTTTTGCTTGGCTAAACATATTTGTTATAAGGGTCTTGAGTTCCCTTTTTTTTCCTATTAGGGAAAAAGAGATTTGTGTTAACTAAAAAAAATGAAATAAAATTTAAAAGTAAGTAAAACTGACAAGAATTAGCATGAATTTCTAAGCAAATTCATAACCCCTCTAGCCTAGTAATTAAATGGAAATCATTTTAAAATGTGCTTTCTCTAATTTAGACAGTTTCTGTTGAAATACCAAATGAGAGGACCCAGGGATGATGACATCAGCAAACAAAACACTTAACCAATTCAATATAAGTATTATGTATGCATAAAAATGAGATTAATATGGATAAGTTTGGGAAAGTAACGGATGACATCAAGTCTTTAGAAACAAAGAATTTAGCCAAGAAGCAACATCCCGCCTACTAAATGAAACAGAATTACTTGCTTTCACACATGGAATGCTATAGGACAAATACCACTATGTTTTGGCAAAGGGTCCTGAAGTCTGAGATATAATTACTCCTTCTTTCCATCTGAACTTCATGCAATGATGGAATACAGTTTGCTGAGCAGCAGTGAGGGCCCAGCGGAGGTTAAACAGCAAGCACAATGTAAATGTCAAGGATGACAACAGCATTCATTAGTAGTGGGGCCAATCAGCATAATTTCATAATTTTTTTTCTCCAGCAATCCCGGTCAACCTTGGAGCAGAAAAAGCAGACTCAAGACAGAAAAGCAGAAAAGGAAGACATAAGCATCCTCAGTTAGGGAAAGCCAGTGATCCATGCTGGCTCTAGAAACAAGTCACTTCCCACTTGTGTCACTTAGGAAAGTCAATAAATCTCCCTTTGTAAAATGAAAAGATGAAGCTAGATGACCCCTGAGGTTCCTTTTCATTGATATGGAGGAGGTTAAAGGGGAATGATGGTATAGAATTTTAGCAAAAGGGCTGAAATAGCTGATTCTCAAGTCCATGTTGAGCAGGAAAGGAAGGAAAGTCTGGAGACAATTGAGAGATGGAGGGCCCTGGGACAGGCATAAAAGACCAGAAGCCTGCAGGGCAAATTCTCAGCCTTCTCCAATAGTTGGTATGCTTTTCTCCTCAAATTATCTTGTATATATCTATGTAATAATAGCATCCCCTGTCCAGTAGAATAGAAATTCACTGAGGGCAGAAACTTTTTAGCTAATTTAGCTTTTATATCTGCAATATCAAGTTTAGGGTATTCCACACAAACACAAACATCTACTGAATTAAACGTACTATGATAAATAGAAATATAAAGATTGTGGTCGGAGAGGAAAATTTCAAATGGAAACAAATGGTGGAACAACTCCAAGAGAAAAAACAACATGGTGCCATGAGTAAAAGTGCTGGATCTGGACTCTGAGGAACTAGATTCAAATCTTAATTCTCCCATACATTCCCTGTGTAATCCTAAAGAAGTCACTTACACTCTCCAGGATTTGGGTCCCTCATTTGTAAAATGAGAGGACTGGATAAGATAACTCTCAGTTCTAAATCTACAGCCCTATTATAATGAGTTCCAAGGAATGCCCACAGTAGAGCACCAAGAAGAGATGATGATAACTAAAGTTTACATAGTACTTATTATTATGTGCCAAACATTCTGAGCTAAGCACTTTGCAATTATAATTTCATTTGATCCTCAAAACAACCCTAGGATGTGGGTGCTATCATTATCCCCATTTTACAGAGGCAAAAAAGGTCACACAACTTAGTGTCTGAGGCCTGATTGGAACTCAGTTTTTCCCGACTCCAATTTATTCACTGCACTGGGTAAGGAAATATATTTTCTCATCATATTATATCAGAGATGGATAATCAAGGTGGATGATAAATCCCCCAGGAAGAAGAAGGAAGAAGGTGTGTGGATGTCCTGGAGGTAAAGAGACAGTCTGCAAAAGCTCAAAGGAACAAGGGCCCTAATGCTATGGGTATGGGGGTGATAGTGGGGAGTAGCCTTCTCTACTGGAGCAAGTTACAAAGGAAGAGACATCATCAGAGAAAACATAAGAAGTACACAAAATGTTTATGAAGAAAGGAGGATATAAGGGAGTTTGTCAGTGCCAGAATGAGCATCCCATAAAGCACTGATTAAAAAGCAAAATAAAACAAAACTGACATTTATATATGGTCTTTAAAATGTACAATATTCTTACAAAGGAGATGGAACAAGATTTATTTTATTCGGGGGCAGCTAGGTGGCGCAGTGGATAGAGTACCAGCCCTGAAGTCAGGAGGACCTGAGTTCAAATCTGGTCTCAGACACATAACAGCTGTGTGACCCTGGGCAAGTCACTTAATCCCAATTACCTCAGCAAAAAAAAAAAAAAAAAAAAAAAAGATTTATTTTATTCCCATTTAACACATGAGAAGAAAGGCAAGTTTAATGGTCAAAGTGACTACCTGAGTTAGGTTAATGACAGAGTTGGGTTTTGAACTGACTTCTCCAATGGGCTAGGACTGAGGCCCGAACCCCGGGCAGAACTCTGTCTATACTGGTTAGGAGCAGATTCCTGGAGGAGGAAAGGATGGGGTTGGATACTGTGCCGTGTGGAGTAATTACAAATACCCAAAATGAGGCCCGGAAGAGGCAGGAGGGACCCAACAGACTTTAAGGGCCTAACCAAAGAGCTGAATGACAAGACAACACTCAACAAGCGGCCTGGCTCTGGCCAATGTTTCCTGCTTGTGGGGAAGGGGAGGAGATGTACAAGCCAAGAGCCCATAACCCCGGGCATCATATGTCTCCAAACCCTCCCCCTCAGCAAGTCTAATCTCTCCTCAGATTTCAATGATCACTCCTATGGAGATAAAGCCCCCAAAATCCTATTCAAAGTTCGGTACTGAGCTACAACCCCAAATTTCCATCTGTCTGCTGGATATCTTTACACAAGACATTTTAGAGCAACTCCAAACCTAATATATTCCTCATAACACTGGCAGAGTCGTTTTTATCTTGCACAGATGTAGCATGTATGTGTGTGTGTGTACACACAGAGACAGAAATACATACATACATACATACACACATATACACATTTACATACACATATAAAGACACATATATACATACATATACACATACATATATCTATATATACACATATGCATGCCATACATACATACACACATATATAATATTTAAATACACATATGCAAACACACTTAAACACATATATCTATATACATATGCATACCATACACACATATCTACACATATTTAAATATATGCATACACATTTATCTATATTATCTGTTATCTATCTATCTATATATGCATACACAAATATCTATACATATTTACATTTATATACTTATACATATATGCATATACATTTATACACATTTAAATATGCATGTATTTAAACATATATACACATGTAAACATATATACATGCACATTCAAACATGCCTATATTTAAACATGTATGCATGTATACACCACATCTACATGCACATACACATATCTACATGCACTACACATATCTATTTATATACATATTTATTTAAACATGCACAAATACACACACATATATATGTAAACAGAGATATACATAAATATCTACCTACAAACACATATCTATTTAATTATGCACATATACATGCACACATACATATATATCTACATAATGTATACACACAAATATATTCATGCATATGCACATATACTTACATATCTACACATAAACACACATACATAGCACATATATTTAAACACACATGTATGACATTTATTTAATCACCTACACATATATACATGCATAGTTATTCAATCTACATATATAGTTAGACATATGCATACACACCCATATATATCTACATGCACATATATATTTAAACATATACATGTGTTTAATATACATATATACTTATATTTATGTGTGTATATGCATATAGTTAAACATACACAAATATACATATATACATATATTTCTACATGCATAGATTTAAGCATACACATGTATCTACATATACATGTATTTAAACATATCCATACATGCCTATATCTATATATGTAGATATATAAACATACACACATATATACATACATATATCTACATTCACACATTTAAACACATATCTACATAGACATATACCTATTTAAACACATGTGTATACATACATATACACATAACCACACGAATATATATTTAAATACACACACACAGATCTGGTGACCAGGGCCCTCTTGCTGTTCCTTGAACAGGACGCCCCACCTCCCAACTGGCTTTGTACCATTCGTGGAATAGCTTCTCTCCTCACCTCCACCTCCTAACCTCCTCCAACACTCGGCTCAATCCCACCTTCCACAAGAAGAAAGCTCCCTAGAGAGTATTTCTCATTTATGCTTCAACCTGTAAGTATACAGCTGTTTACATGAGAGACTTCTGCTTTTGTGTGGGGGAGGGTGGATGTTTTTTTAATCTTGACAGTATCCCATTAACAAAACCACCCAGCAATTCAAAGTCAGCAACAGCCAAGCTTAACTACGTGACCATCCTTCCCAGAAAGCTGTACTGACTTTCCTTAGATCCTCATTCTCTAATACAGAGCTTAGCACAAAGTAAGCAAGCAATAAAGCTCGGTGACTGACAGCTATTGTGATGTCACTCCTCTTTTCAAAACTTTGGGATGCTTCCCTAAGATTGATGGGATGAAATTCAGGCCCTTTCCCTTAGCCTTCAGAGCCCTCCACAACCTTCCCCTCCCATCCTCCTCCACTCTTTCCATACTTCAGGAGCTATCCTTAGCCCACCACACAGAGGCCAAGATCCATCCCCACAGTATTTTTGGTAGGGTTTTCCCCAGGCCTATAACAGCCTGTCCTTGTCAAACTCCTATCCATTCTTTAAGGCTCAAACACTGCTACTGCTGCTGCTGCCAGTGCTGCTGCTGCCAGTGCTAGTGCTGCTGCTGCTGCCAGTGCTAGGGCTGCTGCTGCTGCCAGTGCTAG
>JAJPUD010003537.1:25581-90530 GCA_023553655.1 Myrmecobius fasciatus | reverse complement strand
GAAGGGAGAGGAAGAAGGGAAGGGAGAGGAAGAAGGGAAGGGAGAGGGAAGGAAGGCAAAGAAGGGAAAGCAGAGAAGAAGGGAAGGCACAGAAGGAGGAAAGGGAGAGGAAGGGAAGGGAGGGGGAGGGAAGGGGGAGAGGGAGGGAAGGGGGAGAGGGAGGGAAGGGGGAGGAGGGAAAGGGGAGGAGGGAAGGGGGAGGAGGGAAGGGGGAGAGAGAGGGAAGGGGGAGAGAGAGGGAAAGAGAAGAAGGGAGAGGAAAGAAGAGGAAGGGAGAAGACCATCCAATGAGGCTGGTTGTGAAAGGCTTTAAATGAGGAAGACTTTAAATGAGGAGGAACACTTTAAATAAAGGAGTTTGTTTTAATCTAAAGATAATGGGGAGCTATTGAGTCATCTTAACAAAGTGAATACATCTAACCTTTATCACTGGTGTTAGCAGTGCAACTTTTTTTATGTAGCTACCTAGAAATTTTTGGACAATGTTTCTCTCCCCCCACACACACATATCTCAGGAAAGCAAGAAATATTATCCTCAATTAGCCTCTGAACTTTTAAAAATCTTGAAATATTTAGATCCATCTTTTCAGTAAAAGAAAAATATTCACTCAAATGATGAAATGCTTTTGCCAACTGTTTTCATTTTGAAGCTTTCTGATTCAATCTTGTACTTAGAAGCTTCTCTTTTTCTTCTGCAATCTTTGCAGCTAGCAGCTAAATCAAAACTTCATTCAGAATGTTCACTTAATTTCTTTCAGAATTCTTTATATAAAATCAAGTTTGCATTATGTGAGTTGATGAAAAGGAAGAACTGTCTGCATACACTTCTCAACACTTTCTTCCATCTAAGGGAATTATCTATCTCAAAGACTAAACCCAAAAGAACAAACAATTCTAAAGTTATCCAAACTAAAAATTGGAAATTGAAGAGATGTTTAGCCATTCTGCAATTGATATGAACAAGTTATAGTATGTGGATGTAATGGACTACTATTGTGCTATAAAAATGATGAGCAGGCAGATTTCAAAAAAAAAAATCTGGATTTACACGAACTGATAAAGGAATGAAGTGATCAGAACCAGAAGAACATAGTACATAAGACCAACACTGTACAATGATCAATAGTGAATGACTTAGCTATTCTCAGGAATACAATGATCCAAGACAACCCCAAAGGACTCGTGATGAAAAATGGTATCTACCTCTAGAGAAAAAAACTGATAGTTTTTTTCTGGCAAAAAAATGAATAACATGGAAATGTTTTACATGACTGCACATGTACAATAAATCAGATTGCTAATCATCTCAGGGAGGAATTAGGAAAAAGAGGGGTAGAAAATGGAATTCAAAACTTTTTTTAAAATATTAAAAATTTGCTCCCATCACTGTAAAGTGATATTCCTAAAACACAAGTCTGAAATCACTCTCTTCACGAGATGAGATAACTCATTGCCTATAGGTTAAAAAAAAAAAAAAAAAAAACTCCTTTACTTAAAGTCTTTGTCCTCATTTAAAGTTCTTCACAACAGCCTCCTTGGACAGTTAGGGTGGCACAGTGGTAGAAACACTATATCTAGAGACTGGAAGATCTGAGTTCAAATTCTGCTAGCTGTGTGACCATGGGCAACCTTTCTTAACTTTAGTCTGCCTTGGTTTCCACATCTATAAAATGGAGATTATAACTGAACCCATGTACAAGGGTCAATGAGATATGTGTAAAATGCTTTGCACACCTTAGAGTAGAACTATGTAAATGACAGCTAATATCTTCCCAGGCTGACTACTCATGACTATGCTTAGCCAAACTGGCCTGCTTGCAGTTCCCTGGCCATGACCTTCCATTCCCCACCTAGGGCTTTTGCAGAAGGCAACTCCCAGAATGCTCTTCCTCCTCATTTGACGCTTCTTGGAACTCTTAAATTCCTTGAAAGTCTGAGTCTAGTCCCAATTAGAGATAGGTATTATGGATCTGTACACTTAGATGGGGGGAAAATTACATAATTTTTTTTCACTAATTTCTAAATGAGCATTTCCTTGAATTATGAAAAAAAAAACCTGGCTTTCTTAAAATGTGAGTTGCTTAGAGGAAGGGGGTCTCAATTCTGTACCTGTAGCTTGATTATCAATAAAAACTGGCTGATCATTGGACTGATGACACATTCCCTCAAAACACACACAGCATTTAGCTTGTGTTCATCATACTCCCCTATCATATATTGTTTTGAGCTACAGTCACTGTGCATGTGTCATATCTTATACATTCTTTTGCTTTCATATTTTTCATATTTTCATACTTTTTTCAATAGTGTCTGATTCTTTGCAACCCCATTTGGGATTTTCCTGGCAAAAATATTGCAGTAGCTTTGCCATTTCCTTCTCCAGCTCATTTGACAAATGAGAAAATTGAGGCAAAAAAGATTAAGCCTAGGATCACACAGCTACTGTCTGAGGCCACATTTGAACTCGGCTTTCTGACTCCAGACCCAGCTTTCTATATCAGTTTTCCACCTAGCTGTCCCCTATACAGCAAACTACATTATAAACCCTGGGAGAAACAAGGGTCAAATTAATTTAAACTTTATATCTCACCTAATGGCTAGTAAAGTACACTGTAAACAGCAGTCACTTAATAGACATTTGTTAAAATGAAGTAATAAGAATGAAAATATCGCCAAGGGATCAGAAAGTTAATGAGTTCTATTTTCTATTTCCACAAGCTTGAATCTTGATGAAACCAAAGGTGAACTGAGTTGAATGGGGGAAGAGAGGAAGGAGAAGATAAGAGAAAAATTTATCTGATTATTTCAAAGAAATGCCAAAGAAACATGAGGAGAACAGAGGATTTGTTTTTGTTTGTTAGTTTTACAGGAGGGCCAAAAGAGATAGGAAGGATCCCCCAAAATGTCTAACTAGAACATCAAATGTTCTTTAAGTGATTTAGTTTCAATATTTAAACAAGGTCACTGCATCATCCATTATACATAAGTAAGATGCAGACATAGCCCACAGCTGGAAGGAGATGAAGTCCACAATTGTGTCTCATGCACAGGAGCCTTTTTAACTCTCTCTCCATAAAGAGTTCTCTATAGTGAACATGTTTTTTAAACAATGCCTCACAAAATTATACACGGCCTCTCCACAAAGAACCAGTATTACACAAGAGCAATTATAGGTCATTACACTTGTCTGGTATACAGAAATAATTTAATGCTATTTTTGTCTAACCCGGAGGCTAAGACTGGTGGGGGAAAGGAGTGAAAGGAATTTCTGATACATATATTGTATCTCAAATAATAGATTTACATAAAGAGACACAAAAATGGGAAAATAGAGAGATTATGGATCAAACTTCCCAAATTAAGAAAAAAAAAAGCATTAAAACTCAACCTCATGTGCCTTCTTAATTCAGATTAATCATGGAAAAATTTTGAAGCAAGTCTGTTAGGCTTGGAAGATGCTGAGAGATCATATATACATACATACATATATACACACATATATATACACACACACACATGTGTGTGTGTGTGTGTGTGTGTGTGTGTGTGTATCTCCCACCCTGATCAAAACTCCTCTTTCTAACATCTCTAGCAAGTACATATCTGGTCTCTACTTGAAGACTACCAGTGAGGGAGACCCCACCACCATCCAAGGCTTGACTAGTCCCACTTGAATTCTGGACAGCTCTATCACAAAGGCTTTCCTTCCACAAAGTCAAAAACTGTCTTTATGACTTGGAAGAGATACAAAGTAATCTATCATGTATCCAAAATAATTAGATGTCTGGAAATCAAGAACTGTAAGAGAAAGACCAAAGAGTTGAGACTATTTTTGAGCTTCTCTTTAATATTATCAATTACAGAACAAGAGATACACTTACTGGCAGACAACCTACAAGCTCTTTTTAACACTATTTCTCCTATACAAGACACCAAAGATCATTTTAGCCTACTCTACTAGCTCAGAGTAGAAGAGGATAAAGAATGACTTTAATAACTTTGTTTAAATGCATAAAAGGTTGAGAATAACTCAGTATATATTTACATTGTAGATAAGATAAAGTTGAGCTATGTAACAGCAAGTTCAAGAACAAGGTTGGACAGAGGGGGAAAAAAAGATTTTAAGGCAATCTAATTGTGTCTATGACCTTGAGCAAGTAAATTCAATACCACAAATTTTTAGAAACTATATATTTTTTTGCTTTATATGTACGCATTATCATATTCTAATTAGCTTCAAAATTATATATTGTTAGAATGAGTAATTACATGAGTAACATGTTCTCACGTGAGGTTTTTTGTGATTACCTCACTTTTTTAAAATAGAATTACAGTTCTAAATACTTTATTCAACAAGGATTATAATAATTTAATAAGTAATAAAACTTTCAAGCAGGTAAATGATGTTGAAACTAACAACACGCATGAACACCTATAAATGCCTTTTCCTTGTATTTATGTCAATAGACAAATCCATAAAACCCCTCATTTCATATAGGAAAAAATACACATGTATATAAAACATGACATGCTGTATATTAATAAATGTATATATGAATATATGTATACACATACATACACACACATATATATACATATATGTAAATTACAAGAAAGAACTATGAAATTTACTGGGAATAATAAGTTTTCCTTTTTCTAATATTTTATTTTTCCAATCATATGAAAACCATTTTTAAGATTCATTTCTTAAAACTTTTCATTCCAAATTCTCTCCCTCTCTTACAACACTCCATTCTTGTCGAGAAGACAGGCATTTTGATTTAGGCTATACATATATAGTCATGAAAAACACATTTCCATATTGGTCAGGCTGGGAAAGAAAATAGACAAAAAATAAGTTTAAAAAGTATGCTTCAATCTGCATTCAGATTCCAGCAGTTCTTTCTCTGGAGGTGGGTATCATTTTTAACCATAAACCCTTTATAACTAACTGTTTTAGATCACTGTATTGCTGCGAATACCTAAGTCATTCAGTTAATCATCATACAATATTGCTATTACTATATACAATTCACTTTGAACTATGTACAAGTCCACATGAAACTTCCCAGGTTTTCTGAAACCATCATGCTTGTTTCTTATCGCACAACAGCATTCCAGCATAATTATATCTCAAAACTTGTTCAGCCATTCCCCAAATAATGGGCATAGGGGTAAAATAGTACCTCACAATTGTTTTAATTTGTCTTTCTCCAATCAATAGTGTTTTTAGAGCACCTTTTCATAAGACTATACATAGTTTTGATTTCTTCATCTGAAAACCATTCATATTCTTTGACTATTTGTCAATGGGGGAATGACACGTTCTTGTAAATCTCAAGTACATGGAGAACTGATGAAAAATTAAACTTTTATCAAGAAAAACTTGATATAAATTTTTCCAACAATTTTCTGCTTTCCTTCTAATCTTGGCTATAAGATTTAATTTAAGGTAATGAAAATTATCCATTTTGCATTTCATAAAACTATCTCTTGTTTAGTAATACAATTTTCCATTCTCCACAGATCTGACAGGTATGCTATTCCACACTAGCCTAATTTACCTCCACTATCACCCTTTATGTCTAAATCATGTACCATTTAGAATTTATCTTAGCATACACTGTGAGATCTTGATCTTTATCTAGTTTCTACCAAAATGCTTTTCAGTTTTCTCAGCAGTTTTTGCCAAATGGTGAGTTCCTGTTCCAAAAGCTTGGCTCTTTGGGTTTATCAAATAAATTACTACAGTCATTTATTATGTGCCTAATATATTTCACTGATCCACCATTCTATTTCTTAGCTCACACAGATTGTTTTGAAGATTACTGCTTTATAATACAGTCTGAGATATGGTATGGCTATAAGACCTTCCTTCACTTTTTTTTTTCCATTGATTCTCTTGATGTTCTTGACTTTTGCTCTTTCAGTTGAATTTTATTATTTTTTTAAAAAATTATTTTTTCAAATAATTATTTTTTCCAAAAATAATTTTAATAGTTTGGAAGCTGAATGGATGCCCATCAATTGGAGAATGGCTGAACAAATTATGGTATATGAATGTTATGGAATATTATTGTTCTGTAAGAAACGACCAGCAGGATGATTTCAGAGAGGCCTGGAGAGACTTGCATGGACTGATGCTGAGCAAAGTGAGCAGAACCAGGAGATCATTATACACAGCAACAACAATACTACATGATGATTAATTCTGATGGACATGGCTCTCTTCAATAATGAAATGTTTCAAACTAGTTCCAATTATTCAGTGAAGAAAGCCATATACACCCAGAGAGAGGGATATGAAATGTGGACCACAACATAACATTTCCATGCTTTCTATTGATGTTTGCTTGCATTGTGTTTCCTTTCTCTGATTTTTTTTTCTTGTAGATACGATTTTTCTTGAACAACAATGATAAGTGTGGAAATATGTATACATATATTCGACTTGTCAAGTATTTTAACATAATTAACATGTAGTAGATTTCCTGCCATCTAGGGGAGGGGTGGGGACAAAGGGGGAAAAATGTTTAACAGAAAGCTTTGTAAGGGTCAATGTTGAAGAATTACTCATACATATGTTTTGCAAATAAAAAGTTTTAATAATTAAAAAAATTAAATAAAATAGCATTTGTCAGTCAAAAAAAAGAAAAAGAAAATAGAAACTGTGTTAGCTATATTAAATAAATTTTTAAAACATTAAAAAATAATTTTAATAGTATGATAAGGTACTGAATAAGTAAATTAATTTTGGTAGAATTGTCATGTTTATTATATTGGCTTGGCCCAATCATGAGCAATTAAGATTTTTCCAATTGTTCAGATATGATTTTGAGAATGAGTTTTCTAAGAGCTTTTTAAAAATAGCTAAACAATTCTCTTCTTCATCAGAAACAAATTTATGCTCAGCACTACAAGAGAGAAGGTCAATTAATAGCATTTATTAAGTTCCAACTATGTGCCAGGTACTCTCCTAAGTGACAGTGATTTTTAAATAGACAAAAAATAATCCCTACCCTCAAGAAACTTACAATCTGATGGGTGGGGGGGAGAAAAACATGCACAGACACAAAATAGATAAGAAATAATTAACCAATGGAAGGCACTAAAATTAAGAGAAGTTGGAAAAGCCTTCCTATAGAAGTTGGGATTTAAAGGATAGTAAGAAGATCAATATCTAGGGCAGAGGAGGGAGAACTGTCCAGGTATGGGGGACAGCCAGAGAAAATGCCTGGAATGGAGAGATGGAGAGTCTTATTTATAAAATAGCAAAAATTCTGTAAATAAGTAGCACATAGGCATAATGGTTGCCCAATTTCACTTAATAGCTATTTAATCATCTAATTTCAAAGAAATACTGAATGATGTTGAGAAAGACATTCATCTAATATAGGAATATTGAAAATCAATGATTTCAAATTGGTAGAAATAAAAAATGACCTCATTTCTTAATCTTTAGATATGACTCTGTAAAACACAGAAACCAGACAGCAATAAAAGCTGTGAATCTCTATTCTGGAAATTCTTCAATTCTTTTGGAGGGTACAGGCCTCCAGGAAATTAAGAGGTGACTGGATAGAAACCTAACCCAAATAGGATTAAAGGCTTAATGCCAATCTAGAGAGGTTTTTAGCAGTCCAGGGCTCTGCACTGATAAACTCTGTTCTATTCAATAGATCAACTACTTGGTTGAAGACCTAAGAGATGCCTATCAAATATAGAGGCTGAAAATGAAAGGAATGGGAAAAAAAAGCTAAGAAGGATCATAGATACTTTGGATATCACAACCAGAATATTTTTTTTAAGTTCAACAGGCTGGGATAAAGGGCCAAAACTAACAAAAAGAAATTTAATGGGGATTCATGGAATGTCCTGCATTTGTGTCCAAAGGTTCAACTGTACAAGTACAGGATGGGAAGGACCTGCCTTAACAGCTCATATGAAAAAGGCTTTGGAAATCTGCATGCCTTTGCCAGGCTGTTGCTCAAGCCTGGGATGCACTCTCTGCCTTTTCAAATCCCGGTTTCTTTCCAGAATCAGCTGAAGCACAATCTTCCACCCGAAGTCTCTCTGCTCCCTACAGTTCCTGGAGCCTTCTCTCCTCCATTTTTCTTGCATTTATTCTGCATCTATGTCCACATTGTCCCCTCCATTCACATATAAGCTCCTTGAGATCAGGGAGTATTTTACTGCTGTCGTGACATCTTCAATACCTTGAGTGATACCTGGCAACTGAGCTGAGATAGGAAGAAGAGGTAAAGATGGAATACAATCCAAGCCTAGGAAACAGCTCAGATAAATGCACTCAAGTGGGAGAATATGGAATTTAGAGAGCAACCAGTAACCCAGTTTGGCTGGAATGGAAAAAATGCAAAGGTAGAATCATCTGAAATAAAGTTAGAAAGATAAGACACAATAAAAGTAGCAGTAGAAAATAAGTACAATGAAGGGAAGCCCAAGGATGAAGGTGGGGAAAGCATAAGTGTAGAAGAACATCCAAGAGGATCTAAGCTTATGTGGACAAGAAGCTGCCATTGCTAGAAGCAATCAACTAGAGGTGACTCCACTGGCAGAATGGAAAAGAGGGGATTCCTGTATTAAAAAGGAGGCAAGACTTAAAAACTGCCTTCCAGTCCATTGCCATACTCTGGGTGTAAGATTCCAGATTATTAATGAGTCCTGAAAGAAGAAGAGGAGAAAGAGAAAAAAAAAGCCTTCATGTAGAAGGTAACATTTATCTAAGCTTTGAAGGCAATTAAGTATTTTAAGAAGCAAAGTGAAAAGGTGGTGCACTGTAGACACAAAGTGGAAGTTCAAGAATAAGAAACAATAATATGGACAACAAGAACTTATTAAGCATTTATTTATCAGGCACTGTGCTATGTGCTTTACAAATATCATCTCATTTGCTCCTCCCAACAACCCTAGGAGGAAAATGCTATTATGATCCCCATTTTACAGTTTGGGTAACTGAGGTAAACAAAAGTTAAAGGGCTTGCCGGGCTTCACACAGTCTGTAAGTGTCCAAGGCCACTTTTGAATTCAGGTCTTCCTGACACCGTGGTCAGTGATCTATTCACTGCATCACCTAATTGCCTTTAATTAAAGAATAACTCAAATAGAAGATGTGGGAAAACTTGGACCATGATGCATTGTTGGTAGAATTGTGAAATAATCCAACCATTCTGCCCAAAGGGCTATAAAATTGTGCATATTCCTTGACCCAGTAGTGTTTCTATGGACTTATATCTCAAAGAGATCTTAAAGGAGGGAAAGGAACCACATGTGCAAGAATGTTTGTGGCAGCCCTTTTTGTAGTGGCAAGAAACTGGAAACTGAGTGGATGTCCATCAACTGGAGAATGGCTGAACAAATTATGGCATATGAATGTTATGGAGTATTATTGATCTACAAGAAACAATCAGAAAAATCATTTTAGAAAGGCCTGAAGAGACTTACATGAACTGATGCTAAGTGAAGTGAGCAGAACCAGGAGAGCACTGTACATGGCAACAACAAGATAATTCAGATCAGTTCCAAAAGTCATGATGGAGAGAGCCATCTGCACTCAGAGGCAGACTATGGAGCCTGAATGTGGATCACAGCATAGTATTTTCACTTTTTTTGTTATTTGCTTGCTTTCTATTTTCTTTTTCATTTTTTTTCTTTTTTGATCTGATTTTTCTTATGCAGCATGATAATTGTGGAAATATGCTATGGATCACAATACAAAAATCGCTTTTTTGTTTGCATTTTGTTTTCTTTTTTTTATCTGATTTGTCTTGTGCAGCATGATAATTGTAGAAATATGTATGGAAGAACTGCACATGTTTAACATATATTGGATTACTTGCCATCTAAGGAAGGGGGTGGGGGAAAGGAAGAAAGAAAAAAAAATTGGAACACAAGGTTTTACAAGTGTGAATGCTGAAAACTATGTACGTTTTGAAAATAAAAAGCTTTGAAAAATAAAAAAGACAAAAAAGACTTTTAGGACTTCTATTATATATATATAGAAAACAAAGTGTATATACATTTTAATTAAAATTTTATATCAATCAACAAGCACTTGCTAAGTGCCAACTATGTGAGCTCCTGGTGAGGCAGACTACACTATGCTGCCTCTGTTTTGTCTCTCTTTAGTACAATGGAACTTGACAAACAGTAAATGATTGATAAATGTTTATTCATTCATCTATAAAATGGGGAGAAAAATATTCATAAGCACTAAAGACCAGTGTATGTGTAAAGATCAAATGAAGAAAAATATATTCAAAGTTTGAACATTTTACACATCTTCTATACCTCAGTAATCAAATAGCTGAAATAAATATCTCCAAATATTGCAGGAAAAAGTCCCCTTGTACCAAATACATATTTTAAAATATTTAGGAGGAGTTATAATTTAACCATATCAACCTTTCTCCTCAATATAAAGCCTGCAGCTGACCTCCATGTTCTTCATCACTTCAAGCATCCATTATTTTAGTATCCTCCTGATCCTGATAAATGAATAACCTGAGAACTAAGAAGAATTCTCACTGATGTCTCCCACGGTCATCACGATAGTTCCCTTTATAGCCCAAGCTAAAACTGTACTCAAGATAATCATTTCTCTTCCAAAGCAGAAAAAGGAATGGCAAAGGGCAAATTCATCTACCCCCAAATATTCCCTGAATAGCAGGATAGGGTCTCCTGAGTAATAGCCACAGAATCACAAGAAAAGGTCAGAGCCCAGAAAGTCACCCTCCATCATAGCAACCACATCAGTCACAGAGAGAGAGCATATTCCATGGGAAAGTGTGGTGGATCTGGTATCATAGGTTTTGGGTTCAAATCTCACTTCTGCTACTTACTATCTTTAGGGTCTCATACAGTCTCCTAGGCTTTGTTTTCTCATCTATAAAAAGAACAGCTAGATGATCGCCACAGTGCATAGAGCAATGGGTTTGGAGTCAGACTCATCTCCCCAAGATCAAATGCAGCCTTAGACACTCACTAGCTGTGTGACTCTGGGCAAATCACTAAACCCTGCCTGCCTCAGTTTCCTCATCTGTAAAATGAGCTAGAGAAGGAAACGGTCAGTATCTTTGCCAAGAAAACCCCAAATGGGGTCATGAAGTCATACATGATCAAAAAAAAAATCAACAACAATTTTCCCATGATTAATGTGAAAAGAAAATAAATATCCTGAATGGGGGGGGGGATTGAGACTCTTAGAGAAGAGAAATAAATAAATCCTACTCTTAGATTACATTTAGTTTTGACATAATACAAAATACATCCATTTTGCAAAAACCAAAGGGCAGTGCTTTCTGGTGTCTGGTCTTACTCTGCTCTGAATATCGATTTACGTCCTAACTCTAAGAAAAACACTAGAAAAGTTGCACTCACTCTGGACCCTATTCTTAAGTAAATTAGAAATCAAAATTAAACTTAACCGCCCAAGTGAAAGCAGGGCATTCCAAAATGAATCTAACCCAAGACAAGAAGCTTGGTCAAGCTTCCCAGAGGGCCTAGATTCCATTTGTCACTAGAACATTGGGGTTTATTCAAGCCTTATGGAGAATAGGACCACAAACTGGACTCTTAGACAAGGGGAAGACCTTAACTTAAAAAGGCCAAGGGTTCCCACTGCATCCGGGGCCATCTCTAGTCCTACTGGTCTATATCTGGCCCTACACCCAGATGGCTCCCTGGTGACTCTATACAGCCCTCCCTCATTTAAATCCAGTTCACTGGAACTCATGGCAACACCTCCCTGATGTCATCGACATCTTGGAAAACGAAGGAAAAACTACCACAAAAAGCCCTAGGGTCAGACCCTTAAAATGTTCATGGAAAAAATATTGGGGGTAATTATGAAAAAGAGGGAGACTAGAGAGAGGGATGTTCTCTCAAAAAGGGGGAAAAGGATTACTGTAGTATTTTTTAAATGCATAGAACAGGAAGTTCATATGGAGAAAGGCAAGATCAGCTTTGAAATTATTTTAATTAATTTTATTTTAAAATGCAAAGTGTGAGAAAAGCAGATTTCTTTATTTCTGATATCTGTCAAGAATAGAATGAGAAAGAGAAGACAAAAGGGGAAGAAAAAGGAGAGGAGAGGAAAGAAAATTCTGTACCAATAGGTTAAATTCTATAATATTCTCAATCTCTTTAAAGCTTTGGAAAATTTAAGAATTTTAATATGTGATTCCTCAGCTTCTTATCATTATTTAGAATCTTTAACTCTAGACATGAGTTAACAAAGCTCTTTTTTCATAACAACTCTTTGAAGTAGGTGACTTTTTTTTAACCAGACTTATGTTTATATTGATCTATACCAAGAACTCTTATTAAGGCAGATTGGCACCTGTGTCTTGAGAAAAAAACCTGGAGCACTGAAAGGTTAAATGACTTCCTCAAGTGCAGAGCCAGTGTATATGAAATAGAGGGTTGTTTCTGAGACCACCATCTACTATGCTACAACAAAGTGGATGAGTAGTATTATTTTGCCCATTTTACAGATTAAGAAGACTGAGGCTTAAACAGCCTCGAGGCTTCACCATAGTTAAAAAGCTAATATCTAGCTAAGATGCCATCCCAGGTTTTCAATCTCCATGTCAGTCTATTCTTTCAATCCTATCAACCTGATTCTTCAGTCTTAAAATTTAACCAGGAAAAAAAAAAGTTCTTATGGAATTTCTATTGCATTCTACTTTCTTTCTGAACTTAAGAGTTCTATTGTTGAAAATGAATAACAAGTCAAGAGCAGGAAGAAGGGGTTAATAATTAAATAAAACTGCAGGAGTGAGAAGGCAGTTTACTAGAAGTCAGCTAGCTAGCATTGGGCCTGAAGTCAGGAGGATGCAAATTCAAATCTGATCCTCAAATACTTATTACCGATATAATCCTGGGAAAGTGATTGAATATTTACTTATTTGTAAAATGGGAATATACATACACACAAATATGTATGTATGTATACTCCCAAATATAAGGCCAAATATAAGGACTATTAGAAGAAAATGAGATATAATTTGTCAAGTGTTTTGCAAAAGTTATAGTGTTATATAAATTAAATTTATCATTATGTTAAATGCATTTATTATTCAAGTTTTATTTCATTTTAGATTCAAAGAGAAATATGGAAATTATTTCTTATACTATATAATAGGTACCCAATAAATCACTCAACTGAAAAATTGGGGTTCTCAAGTTTAACAATCAGAAAAGACAACTTTGCCTTTTTCTAACTATAAAATACACATCTCCCAACCCTTCTGTGAAGGAAGAGCTATTTGAACAGTAGTTGAGAGTGAGGAGGAGACGGGAAGAGGATGCCTTGGGGAAAAGAGAGAGACAGAGACAAACAGAGAGAGAAGCTTGAACAAAACTTGTTTTTTTGAAAACTGGATTCCTTTTAAAAATTAGAATTTAGCCCATATGGGCTCTGATAAATAAATGCCTTCACTCTTGCCTACTTTTAACACATCTTTCATATAAAGGGCAGAATAATTTCTCCAGTCCAATCAATCCCTGCCATTTAAATATCCTCAGTGGGGTTCCCTATCGCCTATCAAATTAAGTTCTTAGTATCTAAAGGTCTCCCTCATCTGGAATCACCTGACCTTTCTAGCTTCAACTCTTTTTACTGTTCTCAACAGAGGCTATGCTGAAAGCTACAGCTTCAAGGCAAAATTAGGTCTCCAGCATCTATAGCTTTTTTCTTCTCTCTCTCTCTCTCTCTCTCTCTCTCTCTCTCTCTCTCTCTCTCTGGCAATCACTAACAACCTTTCCCCTTGCACTTCATCTTTTGTTTTGTAACTGAAATCCTTTTCTTATTTATATCTGAATTACCTCTCTTATATACCTTACTAGGCTCTAAAAATCCCACCTGAGATACCTACCAGCTTCATAATCCTGGGTCATTTAACATCCAAGAGCTCTTGGCAATTCTCCAGTAACATAATTGGGAGAGAGAAAAAAGTTGCCAATCTTCACTGGTAAAGGTATTTCTCCCATCTGGGAGTTCCCTTTACCAAAGAAATACCAGATCTGGTTCCTATCACACATACTCATAGACATACATATATACATACCTCTGTGTGTGTGTACACACATGCATGTGTGTATATATGTATGTATATGTGTATATATATGCATGTATATATGTAGATATACACATGCATATACATCTACATAGGTATGTATGTATATATATATATACACTTGGAAATATACATACATAATCCTCTCCCCTCAACCTGGAGTCTTCCACCTCCTATAATCTCATATCAAACAACAAGCAAGTACTTATTAAGCTGCTATTATGTGCCAGACACCATGATAGGTACGGGGAAAACAAGGACAAGAATGAACCTTTCCTTCTGTGTCCTAAAGGAGCCTAGAGTCTAGCTGGAGAAGGGGATTGGGTTGGGGAAAGAAATGGGGAAAGAACAAAGAGTATTCCAAAAGGTTTAGTGCAATTTTAAGCTTAAAACTGCTCTGAAACTTTTTAGGACACCATGTGGAAATATGCATAAGAGATTAGGGCTAATTTTGGGGAGAAGGCATGTGCTTGGAAAAACAGAAAAGGTTTGGTGTAAAGGGTTGCACCTGTATTAGACTCTGAAACAAAGGAGAAATTTTCAGTGATGGAAATAAAAAGGGAATTCATTTCCATGCATGGGGGACAGTCAATGAAAAGGTATAGGGGAGAAAGGAGAAACCCTATTTATGAGAAATACTAAGGTCAACTGAGCTGGCTCATGGTTTATGGAGTGAAATAATATATAATCTATTCATTTTTCTCTACTATCTTAAATTGCATGTTAGCTGGGAGAGGAGAAAGATCTCTCCTCTGTCCCACTGGTGCAGATAAAATCTAACAGATTAGTTAGCTCGGAAGCCCAGAGAAAAAGGCCCTTAGAGAATGAAAAACAGGAAAAGGTAAGTTTCAATAACTGGAGCAAAATGGAAGATGGCAAAGAAAAACTTTTAAGTTATTGAAGGAATGACAATACTGGGTGAAGGGTCCTTGGAAGTTCAGAAACAACATGAATTAGATGATACATGAGAGAGTAGAGTCCTCCAGTGGGATGTCAGAGGCAAATAATCTATTGGGCACTCTCCAAGGTTGACAGTAACAGTGATCTTCATAGGTTGTAGACAGGTGATTGTTTTTCTTATTCACAGTTGCAAATATATTTTTTCTCCAAAAAAATCTAAATTTTTAGAAGAAAATTTATTTTTTCACAATTTAAGCATAAAACAGATTTGCACATATAACCCTTTTTCAGCATCAGTTCAAGAAAGGAACAATCTCTATTTATGGTTGGTGGACATTTAAGTCAATAACAACTCTCAATATAATACATGAAAAACTACTGAAAAAAAATTCAACACAGCTCTTTCGCATTACCAAACAAAACCTCAAACCAAACCTGCTCTAATTTGTTTTGAAAGAAACAACAGATTTCAAGAAGCAGAGAATTCTAGTAATGGGAAACACCCCATGCAGTGGCTAAGAGAGGAAGTGCCCTGGATAGGATTCATAAATCTTTTAGTGGCTATATAAAGAATGTAGTCAGCAGTTATAACACTGATGAAAATGTGTCTTACATTCCAACTAACTTGGAGGATTTTTCAAATTTAATTTGTTTTCTCTCCATCTCACTTCCACCAAACAACCACCTTTATAATATGCAAAGTCAAGCAAAATAATTCTTTGTGGTTTATGTCTGTTTCTAATGTATATGTCTATGTGTACACCTATATTTGGATATACACACATCATATAAACACACAAATATATTGTGCATATATGCATGCATGTATATGTGTGTATGCATAGATTTAAAGATATCTTAAAGATAAAGATATTCGTGTATCATATAAACATGCATACGTAAGTGTAGGTTGTATCCATCTATAGATATCTGAATACATCTATATATCACATGTACATACATATATTATATACATGCATCTATACACATACACATGTATGCATACATGTATATGTGTACATATATCTAAATATCTGTGTATATCATATATGCAAACATGCATGTGCTTTATACATCTGTAAATATCTAAATATATCTACATATCACATACATATGGGTATTATATAGATACACATATTTATATATACACACATATACACATACACACATGTGCTGTATACATTTGTAAATATCTAAATATATCTATATATATCACATACATACACATAAATATAGGTATTTTACATATAATATACATATTTTATATGCACATATACATGCATACATATATGTGCTGTATATATTTGTAAATATCTAAATATAGCTGCATATCACATATACATACACATACATATAGTATTTTATAGATACACATATGCATATTTTATATACATATACATGTGTATTGCATATTCTGCACCCTGAGTCTATCACTTCTGTTAAAGATGAGTAATAGGTCTCATCATCAGTCCTTGCTAATCAGGACACTGTATTGATCAGTTCTTAAGTCTTTCAAAAGTTAGTTGTCTGTTAGCATACATACTGTTCTCCAGCTTCTGCTCACTTCACTCAATTTGTATGTGGTTTTCCAGGTTTCTTTGAAACCATCCCTTTCATCATTTCTTAGTGGCACAATAGTATTACATGACATTCATATACCAGTTTGTTCAACCACTTTAAAATCAATAAATACTCTCTTGGCAGCCAGTTCCTTGCAACTACAAAAAAGAATTAACAATGACTTTTGTGCATATAAATCCTTTTCCTCTCCCTCTGATATTTGTAGTAACCCTAGTGGTTACCAAACTACCAAAGAAAACAAATTAACTATTAAACTAAGCCAAACTAATTTTGGTAAACCTAGAAATGGTAACACTATACACAGTTTTAGCAGCTTTTAAGGGAGTGGTTAGAAATTTCTTTCCAGAATGAATGGATAAATTCATCCCACCTTCCTGTGTTAATAAGCCCCTTTGTTAGTAGTCCCTCCAATGTTTTGCTTGTAATAACGGTTTTGATTTTATTTTCTCTCAAGGGCGAGAGGTTAGAAAGAAAGAAAATGTTTCTTAATTGAAGAAAAAAAAGTAATTAAAAAAATCCACACCTTGAAGAAGAAAGGTTAGGTAACATAATCAGTACTAGTGATATATGCCTGGTATATATATTGCCTGCAAAGTGCAATTGGAAGTCAAAATCTTGGGCCATATTTGGCCCTGGTCAAATCATCCTGTTTTCTCCACTGTATCAGGAAGGGTTGGATTATGTGACATTCTAAGGGCATTTCCAGGTGCAAGATTATAATCATATGAGCCATCCAATAGTGATGCTTTTACATATGTTCACACATGCTTTGCCCCATGTGGAAATTCACACTCGTGGGAAAAGTAAGCTATTAGTATGATTCTTTAATGTAATTCAAGACCTAAATTAGACAGATACTAAGTAAATAACAGGCATGAACAGAGCCCTTTGCAAGTAGACTTAATAAACAATCAAGACATCAGAAACACAAGCCCTTTTAGAAAGAACAGCTAAAACCTCAAGGATTTAAAGAAATTTCTACCTTGTAATTAACCAAGAGTCATTGCTGAAATTAAAGGGACAGGAAATTTCAAAGGATACATCTTAAAGTAGACAAAAAAGTTAGCCCTAAAGTTACCATTTCACATGGTGACCACAACATTGGGTTTATAATTAAGATGTTTGAATGCTGCCTCACATATTATTTACTAGTTATGTGACCCTGCAGGTCAGGTAATCTCTCTCACCTTTAATTTCCTCACCTGTAAAACTACAATAGTAATATTTTATTATGAAATATTTATTATTATGTTGTATATTTTATTATAATAATAGTATCACACAAATGAGATAATATATGCATAGTACCTGGCACCTAGTAAGATTATTATAATTATTATTATTTATAGAATTGTTCTGAAGAGCCAAAGAGATAATATAAATAAAATACTTTGCAAACTTTAAAGCATTATACACACGAGATACTATTTTGTATCACCTAAGCAATCTTTCATTATCTTCAAAAATTCTATAAAATTTCAAAATGTACAAATAAACTTTTAAAGTTCACTTCCATTTTTAAAATAAATGTCTTTCAACATTTTGGAAATAGGAATGGTGTTGGGGGATGAAGAGAGACAAAAAGTAAGATTTTTTAAAACTCAGGAAAAGTTGACAATCATTGCCCTTTAAAAGAAACTGATGAGGTTCTGGATAAAGCAATGGGCCTGGAATCAAGAAAGCCCAATTTTTAATTTAGCCTCAAACACTAACTAGCTTTGTGGCAGGCACTGGAGAAATCATTCAACTTCTACCTCATTTTTCTCATCTGTAAAATGGAGATAATAGTAGCACTCCCTTCTTGGAGTTGTCATGAGGATCAAGTGAGATAATAAGAACAATTAGAAAGTGCTATTTAAAGGTTAGCTAACGTAATCAGTACTAGTGATATATGCCTGGGGAAAGCCACTTTATCTGTCTGCCCCAGTTTCTTCAACTGTAGAGATCATAATAGCACCTACATAAACAAATGAGATATTTGTAAAAGGCTTTAGTACAATGCTTAGGGCACTTAATAAATCCTCACTTCATTCTTTCCTAAAATGGGGAAATCCCAATCCATCAGAGACTTGAAATACAGACATTTTTCCTTTTTGATCTGGTTTTTCTTGTGCAGCAAGATAAATGTGGAAATATGTTTGGAAGAATTGCACATGTTTAACCTATATTGCTTGCTTGCTGTCTAGGGGAGGGGAAGAGGGAGAGAGAAAAATTTGGAACATAAGATGTTTCAGGGAAAAAATGTTGAAAATTATCTTTGCATGTATTTTGAAAAATAAAAAGCTATTTAAAAAAAAAGAAAGAGAAAAGAAATGAAATAGATATGGAGTAAAAAGATCTAAAATAAAGGCTCACTTCTAATACTTCCTACATGACCTCATACAAGTGACTTATAAAAGGATTGGACCAGATGGCATCTAAGGTCTTTTCCAGCTTTAGACCTATAATCATTATAGAAAAAAGAGATTAATCTACATGTAAGGATCCCCATGAAGGCTGCATGCTGACTTAGCTTTAAAGTGTAATATTATCTGTTTCATTGTATTTTAATTTATCTTGTTAAATATTTCCCAATAATATCTTAATCAGGTTCAACAGCTTACATTCTAACTGAAGGATATAATACATATACACATTAACAGATATATACAAGATACAGAAAAGGTAAGCTAATCTTAGGAGGGGAGAGGCACTAGCAACCAGAAAGGTTTGGGTTGTTCAACATCTGCATCCCTACATGTAGTCCAGTGTCTTATGCTAAACAAAGATTGACACAGCATTTACTTAACTATATAGGGACTACATGTCCTTCAGGAGGCATTTATTAAGCATCTACTATGTGACAGTGACTGTATTATGCACTGGGAATAAGAAGAAAGACCCCGCTTTCCAGAAATTCATAATCTGTAAATAACAAAATATAGATACAGAAAAATAACTCAAAAAGAAAGCCCTCCCTCAATAGCCTGTATTAGAGATGAATAACAGAGGGAAGGCATTATTAGCATTAAGGGGAATCAGGAAGAATTTTTATAAAGTGAAATCTTATTTGGAACTTGGATGAAGCCAGAGAGACCAGGAGAGGGATAGAAGGAAAGAGAATTTTAGGTTCAGGGGTGGAGGAGGCAGCCACTAAAAATGCCAAGGGGCTGGCTGCACAATATGTGGCTTCCCTGGAAGTTTTAATACTAGCTAATATTAATCAATTAATTGTATTAATTGAAAGTCAATTAATGCTAGGCAGCTAGGTGGCGCAGTGGATAGAGCACCAGCCCTGAAGTCAGGAGAACCTGAGTTCAAATCTGGTCTCAGACACTTAACATTCCCTAGCTGTGTGACCCTGGGCAAGTCACTTAACCTCAATTGCCTCAGCAAAAAAAAAAAAAAAAAAAAAAAGAAAGTCAAGGGGGCAGCCTTGATATTGAGTAAGAGGGTTTGGAGGAGGGACATATTTTCTTTAAAAAAAAAAAAGTAAGGAAATACATTCTCCAAAGCATATCATGAAAAACTTGAATCTTACATGGGGAAAGGACAAGTCCCCAGGCTGCTGCTTTTATTCTGGTTATGGAGGAAGTTGAGGGAGGCAGAGAAAGTGGAGAAGAAGGAGGAAAGGATAATGTGTATATAAGTATGGATAAGTAATGTAAGTATCTATATAAATAAGGACAAGTATGAGAGTGATGTATAAGCTATTTCAGATTGCTCGGGAAGGAGAAAAATGGGAATCAAATCTTGTAAAAGTAAATGTTGAAAACTAATAATTTTTTTTAAAAAAAATAAGTGCATGAGCACTTCAAGCTTCTGTTTCTCCTGCCACTTTTTTTTTCCTGTTTGTTGTCTTCTATCCCTCACCCCAAGATCCATGCCTAGGAATTTCCCACTTCCTGTTCCCAGGCAAGCATCACTATTTGCCATATCCCAGAAATAGCTGATCAAAAATCTTTTCAGCAGAGGAAAAAAAAATAGCTTCATAAAAGGGGGTAGAGGAATACCCAAAGAAGTGCTTTTAAAATAGCATCTGAAACACTCCAGCACTGTTTGGAAGTCCTTAAATTCCTGGACTGCTGCCCAAGCTCAAGAGTACAGTATGTATTCTTGTATGACAAACCTTACTCACTATTTCCCTTCAATTTAATTTGGCAAAGACATGGAGATTAGGGATATTTGGGACTTTTATTGTGTCCACCTTGTTTTATATTTCTTCTACATATAGTTATATATGTGCATGTTCTCTCCACTGATAGCATGTGAGCTTCTGAATAGTTGTTTCCCCTATGTTGAACTTTTATCCCAAGAATCAAGCAAAGATGCTTCATCACTGCTCATTGATTGACATTTACGTATGGTGTTCTGCATGGTTCCTGGTGCTGCATCTTCCTGTCAAAAGTTGAAAAATGAATTGGGCCATGGGGAGCACACAGTCTGATTAGTATACTCAAATGCTGGAGATTTGAAAAAACAATGACAATTTAGTGGGAAAGTGTCAAAGCATAGATATAAACTTGGTGTGGGATTTTAATGTTATCATGGTGGATGGAAGGTAAGGAGGAAGCTCTAGTTAAGACAACAGTCTTTGTTGATAATGACACTGAAAGCAAATACCAGGAGAAGAATCCCAGTTTTTATCTTCTTGGACATCTGTAATCTTTGGCCTGATCATTCCCTTCTTCTGGACCCACTTCTACCCTGACTTTCATACTATAATTCTTTCCTCATCTTCTTCCTTCCTGTCTAAAAACCTTCCTTGGCACTTTTTCCTCAACACTCCTTCTTAAGCACTACTTAAGGTAGTGCACTAGGCAGACTGCTGGATCTGGAATCAGCAAGACCTGAGGTTCAAATCTGTTTTCATTTTTTTTTCTTAATAGTATTTTATTTTCCCAAATACACATAAAGATAGTTTTCAACATTTATTTTTGTAAGATTTTGTATTTCAAATATATCCCTCAAAACAGCAAGCAATCTAAGTTGTACATATAAAATACTTTTAAACATATTTCTATATTTGTCATGTTGTACAATAAAAATAAGACCAAAGGGGGAAAGCCATGAGAAAGAAAAAGCAAACAAAAAAAAATTTTTTAAAGATGAAAACTCTATTCTTTGATCCTCATTTAGTAATTTTTTCTCTAGATACAAATGGCATTTTCCATCTCAAATCTATCAGAATTGTCTTGGATCAGAGCACTGTTGAGAAGAGCTAAGTTGATCATGATATAATCTTGCTGGTACTGTGTACAATGTTCTCCTGGTTCTACTTACTTCCTAAGCTCAAATTTGATCTTACCAGTGGTAAGTTTATTAAATATTTTTATTAATTTATTTTCTTATTTTTCTTATTAATTTGTTATTAATAAACCTGTCACAAATCTCCCATCTCCATGTTTTTGTCCCCATTAAAATAACATCCAAAGTTTTCCCCACTATTCCTAGAATATCCTCCCTATTCATCTCCACCTAATAAAATCCCTATGAATACTTAGTTCAAGGTCAGTCTTTCTGGATTTCCCCTCCAAATGGTAGGGCCTTCAGCCACCTAACCCATTGTGTGTGAGAATCAATGTTGGCATGTCTGGGACCAAAGCTTCAGGTATAAATTGACGTAGATCCTTGAAGTCCCTTTGACCTCTAAGACAAAGAGCCCCACATAGTCCCCATCATCCCTCTCTAAGAGCTCACAACATTCTAGAAGCCCCATCTTTCAATGCATCACACCATTTCTGCAACTAAATCCCTGAACTTCTCACTCAGATGTCTTGAAGTCATCAAACCAGGCCAGCAAGCTTTGTAGCCAAAATGTAAATAGGTAGGCAAGCTAACAATAACTCCATCCACCTGGCCGTATCAGATAGACCAGAAGTAACCCTGCAGGCTTGTTCTTCCCATTCTAATTTCTTGACCCAGTGCATTCACCTCAAGAAAATTTTAAAAAAATTTTAAAAAACAGGTAAAGCCAAGAAAGACAACAATGGAACAGAACTTCTGCACAACCACAGACGCCTGTGATTTTGCAGTCTGGAGAACAAACATTCTGTATGTGTCCAAGTTTCTAAAAAAGGAACTGGAGATTAAAAAGCTACACATTAATAAAATATACATGCAGCAGTGGGAATTTTACAGTTCTTTAATGGTTTCTAATCATTCACTTTCACTAACCCAAAAAGCGATAATATAATATTGATCTCTACTCTCTCTGCCACCACATCCTACTTACTTCTGGTTTTTATACTCATCAGAAAAGTTAGAGGACCCTCCTCATTGGTTCCCTTGCCTTAATTCCCATTCCAATTCATCCTCCACACAGCTGCTAATTTTGTTTTCCTAAAATATAGGTTTAACTGCTTCACTCCTCAGATCAATAAATTCCAATAATTTCATATATGATTAAAAAAAAAACTCAACATGCAAAGCCCTTCACAATCTGATCTTTCCTAACTTAGATATTATTCTCCCTCATGCACTCTTTGACCCAGTCCAAATGGTCTTCCTGCTGTTCTTCACTACTGATGCTCCATCTCCAGTTGCTAGGCTTTTGCTGGCCAGGCTACATTTACTCTGGAATGCCCTTCCTCATTATCTCCCTCTCAGAATCCCTTGTTTCCTTAAAAGCTCAAGTCAAACACCTTCTACAGGAAGATTTTTCTGACCCCTACTTGTTAGTACCTTTCCTACCCCCCCCCAAAAAAAAGTGTCTTGAATGTGTTTCGAGAGGCCACCTGGGATAGTAGCTACAGGGATGGTTCTGAAGCAGGAACCTTGGGATCCAAGTCTGGCAGACACTGTGTGACTCTGGGCATGTCACTTATTTAATCTCTAAATGCCATAACCAGCTCACTGAGACTATAAATTGTAGAGGTGCCAAGCTGCATTGGCAGAGAATTTCCTCCCCAAGAATTCCCTATACCAAGGAAATCGACAGATCCAATCCATTTCCCTATCCCTACCACACAGGTTGTCTCCCTGAGAATTAAGATGCTTGAGGGCAAGGGGGCTCCCATTTTTGTCTTTTGTGTCCCTGACATTTACAGAGAGCCTGCAAAAATAGCAGCTGCTTGCTGGTTGAATAAAACGAGGTAAAAAAAAATCTTGCTAACAGTCAAATACATAAGGACTCACCAAGGATATGTACCTCCTATTTCTGCTTAGAAACTCAGGATCATAAAGTCATAGAGTTAGGTGGAAGGACCCTACCTAGCCCAGAAATGTGGAACAACTTGCCCATGACCAAAGAGATAGTGAATATAGAGCCAGGATTTGAATCCAAGCTCTGTGACGCCTAATCAAGTGTTCTTTTGTGGTTCTTGTTGCTGTTCACAACCCCATGTGGGGATTTCTTGCCAAAGATATTAGAGGAGTTGCCATTTTCTTCTCCAGCTCAATTTACAGATGAGGGAACTGAGGCAAACAGGGTGAAGTGACCTGCCCAGGATCACACTGCTAGTAAGTATCAGAGATCAGATTTGAATTCAGATCTTCCTGACTCCTGACTCAGCGCATCCACTGTGTCTCCTTGATGACCTCCAGTGTTCTTTGCATTGCTCCCAAGTAGCTCTTTTTTTTTTCCCACCAGTCTTCTAACCACACAAATCCCCCATTTATCCTTTGTCCCAATGCCAAATAATAAACTATTACAACATCACTGCCTTTTTTGCAAGGACAGCTCTCTCTCCTCTGTCTCTGTATCTTTGCCTCTCTCTGTGTATCTCTCTCTCTCTCTCCCTTTCCCTCTGTCTCTGTGTGTCTGTCTCTCTCTTTGTGTCTATCTCTCACTCACACACCCCATCCCTCCTTTAATAATTACGCCTAATAATAAACCCCGTTGTAAACCTTGCTACATAAATAGGTGATTCTATTAAAACAGGATGAGAATGTTCCGATCCTCAAGCAATAGGAAGCACAAAAGACAAATGGAAAAACCTAACTATACAGCGTCACATCTCAGCAGCTTTTTTTTTTATTTAATATTGCTGACCTCTACCTTCCAAGTTAGACAAGAAGATACAGATGGACCTCATAAATGCTCCATCAGACCCCCTGATTTTACAGATGAGAACACAGAAGTCCAGGAATGGTATCTGACTGGGCCAAAGTCAACCAGCAAGTCTTTCCCTGACAAATCCCCCAAACCAGAATCTAGACCTTCTAACAACTAGTTTGTTTTTTATTTTTCCCCACAACATAGAAATGCTGCCTCTCCCATGACAAAATAAAACAAGATTTTTTTAAAATTAAAATTACCTAGAAACATAAATATCAAATATTTAGCATCCCATCTGATCACACACATCTCCAACTCACCATGATTTCTCTCTGTTCTTCCAAGTTCCTTAAGAAATTTGAAAACTCTCTGAGTGAAGCATCTATAAAGGCAAAGAGAAATTATTTAATTATGAAAAGATTTCAGTTTCTCAACATTTTATATTTGTAAACAAAATTGAACATCAACAGGATCAATTAAACTTATTTTGTTAAGTTTCTTCAGTACTTTGTACCTTATGCCTGGTATTAGAACTCCCAATAAGAGGAACATCTCTTATCCATACGGATGGAGATGTGCTCTAAAATTGTGTAGTCTTAGAGAGTTGCTGGGGTCCACAATCTGGACCACAAGCCATTATGGGAAAGGACTGGAAGCTTGGTCTTCTGCTCTAAATACTATGCAACAGTAGCTTCTTACTTTGTATCTATTCACAATTAAATTACAAAACTAATACAATAAAACAGCTTGAATTCTTTTTCATTTTGTTTCCATAATGATTTTTTATCTATTACTCTTACTCATATTTACTTCTCACGACTGACATATCCTCCGGTCCCACTTTTTTCCACTTGGTATTAACTAACCCAGCTTTCTCTACATTTCCCTATATTTCTTATACTTCTCAATTTTAATTGCAAAATAACATTCCACTGCAGAATAACATTAATCAAACCTCAATTAATCATATGTACTAATTAAATGTATACACAATTTAACCACTCCCCTATTGTTTTTATATACCTATACATCGCTCATCATCTGTCTCAGCATCACCAATGAACTCAAATTTGAAGTCTCTTAGTGAATGGGCAAACTTCCTCTGGGCCAAGGACAGATCTAAAAGAAGAAAAATTCATGATTTATACTCAATTCAAATTCATATCTTTAGCAAAGTCATTCTACCAGAGACATGAGCACCAATGAGATTTTTCAGATAAAGAACACATCAATCCACATACATTTACTATGCATCTATTTTGTACCAAAAAGTATGCTTAAGAAATATAATCTAGGTGAAGGTGGCCTTGCTGTACCAGATCTAAAACTATATTATAAAGCAGCGGTCATCAAAACCATTTGGTACTGGCTGAGAAATAGAGCAGTTGATCAGTGGCATAGGATAGGATATCAGGACAAGCTAGGTAATAATGTTAGCAATTTCGTGTTTGATAAACCCAAAGACCCCAGCTTTTGGGATAAGTACTCACTATTTGGCAAAAACTGCTGGGAAAATTGGCAACTAGTGTGGAAGAAATTAAGGCTGGACCCACATCTAACACCGCACACCAAGATAAGATCTAAATGGGTTCATGATCTAGATATATGAGTGTGTATATATATATATACACACATATATAAGAGTAATATATATATATATATATATGTATATATATATATTATAACCAAATTAGAGGAACATAGGATAGTTTACTCTCAGACTTGTGGAGATGGAATAAATTTATGTCCAAAGAAGATCTGGAAGTCTTAATTGAACACCAGATAGATAATTTTGATTATATTAAGTTAAAAAGTTTCTGTACAAACAAAACTAATGCAGACAAGATTAAGAGGGAAGCATCAAATTGGGAAATCATCTTTACATTTAAGGGTTCTGATAAAGGTCTCATCTCTAAGATATATAGAGAATTGTCTCATATTTACAAGAATTCCAGCCATTCTCCAATTGATAAATGGTCAAAGGATATGAACAGACAATTTTCAGATGATGAAATTAAAACTATTTATAATCATATGAAAATGTGCTCCAAATCACTATTGATCAGAGAAATGCAAATTAAGACAACTCTAAGGTACCACTACACACCTGTCAGATTGGCTAAAATGACAGGAAAAGATAAAGATGAATGTTGGAGAGGATGTGGGAAGACTGGGACACTGATGCATTGTTGGTGGAACTGTGAACGGATCCAACCATTCTGGAGAGCAATTTGGAGCTATGCTCAAAAAGTTATCAAACTATGCATACCCTTTGACCCAGCAGTGTTTCTACTGGGCTTATATCCCAAAGAAATCATAAAAGAAGGAAAGGGCCCCACATGTGCAAGAATGTTTGTGGCAGCTCTTTTTGTGGTGGCTAGAAACTGGAAACTGAATGGATGCCCATCAACGGGAGAATGGCTGAATAAATTATGGTATATGAATGTTATGGAATATTATTGCTCTATAAGAAACGACCAGCAGGACGATTTCAGAGAGGCCTGGAGAGACTTGCATGAACTAATGCTCAGTGAAGTGAGCAGAACCAGGAGATTATTATTCACGGCAACAACAGTACTATATGAGGATCAGTTCTAATGGACATGACTCTCTTCAACAAGGAAATGCTTCAAACCAGTTCCAATTATTCAGTGAAGAGAGCCATATACACCCAGAGTGAGGGATGTGAAATGTGGACCACAACATAACATTTTCATGTTCTCTACTGAGGTTTGCTTGCATTGTATTTCCTTTATCGGATTATTCTTTCTTGTAGATACGATTTCTCCTGCACAAAAAATGATGTAATAACTATACATATATTCGATTTCTTAAGTATTCTAACATAATTATCATGTAGTGGATATCCTGCCATCTAGGGGAGGGGTGAGGAGTAGGGGGGAAAAATTTGTAACAGAAAGTTTTGTAAGGGTTAATGTTTAGGAATTACCCATACATATGTTTTACAAATAAAAAGTATTAATAAAAAAATAATCTAGGGCTTAAGAAAACAATTTTATCTGCTTTACAAAGATCAAACCTATCCCCTTTGGGAAATATCTTCAAATTAATCAGCTATTTTCCTCCCAGGTAAATCACCCATCCTCCTCCTGGGTAAATCCCTTAAAATCATATATAATCTGATCTTAATCAAGCAGAGATTTCATTATATGCTTCAATTCCATGACTGTCAGTTTTATTTTTCATAAAAACCAAGGAAGAGTTTGAGTTGTATGTGTATCTCTCTCTCTCTCTCTCTCTCTCTCACACACACACACACACACCCCTTCATTACTGGAGGCAGAAAAGCTCCAATCAGCCAATCAGAAGGTTTTATTTCTTATTTCTTTATTTCTTAATGCTTTAATCAATGCAAAACTACCTTGCGTTTTCAGAAATGGTAGCTCTGCAGTCTGGGGCAGCTAGGTAACATAGTGGAGAGATTATAGGGGGAGTCAGCCAAGACCCATCTTGTTGAATTCAAATCTGGATTCAAACACTCACGAGGTAAGTGACCCTAGGCAGGTCACTAAACCCTGTTTGCCTCAGCTTTCCCAAAAGTGAAATGATAACAGCACCAATCTCAGAGTTGTTGTAATGAACAAATGAGACAATATTTATTAGCACAGTAGCTGAGCAAATGCTGATTCCCTCCTCTCCCTTATTCCCACCACAGCTCTGTGAAGTAACTGTTGGATCTCTTCTGCTGAGACAGACTACTGAAAGCTACTTCAGGTGATGAGTCCACAAGCAGAGTGCCATGGATTTAGTGCTAGAGGAGCTTTCTTCCCCAAAGTCTTCATTTCACAGATGAGGAAACTGACAAATTAAAGATACCAATCTAAAGCTGCTGTCTCCCATATTCTCTGATCTGAAGCACAACACCTCCCCACATCACAGCACAAAGCAGTCTCCAAACAACAAAAAGTGCATGTTTTGTTTTGTTTTAACAATATTTCATGTGACTGAGAAGAATTTAAAAACAAAACTGAAAACAATGACTGCCCAAAATACCCAAAGGAAAAGTGAAGGGAACATCATAAAACATTATGTTACACCAGAAAACAGAACTTTCCATCTCAATAACATCGCCCACTTTTTTGGAATCATCTCCTTCTTTAAACAATCTAAATTAGGGAAAGACATGTAGACATTAAAATTATACTATCAAGAGGTAAACATTGAAAACATTTGGTCATGGTTAAAAAAATAAAATACATATAAAATAGGTTACTGGAGCAGAGCGAAGGAAGAATCGAAAAGAATCGAAAAAGGCTTCCATAATCCAGTGTTTGATCAACTTGAAAATGCAAGTGTATTGGGGCAAGAACTCCTTATCTGATAGGCTCTACAAGGAAAACTGGAAAGCCAACTATGAGCTCCTTGAGAGTAAGAACAATTTTTTGCCTTTCTGTGTATGCCCAGAACAGTATCACAGTGCTTCCATGTAGTAGGTGGTTATGAAAATGTTTACTGACTGGACTGACCGGCCGCAATTAGATTTAGAGCAACATCTTCTAGCATATATCACAATAATCTCAACAAAGATACTTAACATGAAAATTGAAGGCCAGGTCATAAAAGGAAAAAAAATAGATCAGACACCTTTCATAGTTATATATAGAAGAGAAATAAAATACTAAGATCAAGCAATCACAAAAGGTGTGTTTATGAATTAAATTCACAAAAGATAAAACAACTAATTCTGATTGCATAAAATTAGAAAGGGAAGAATTACAGAAACACAGATTGAGAGTAAACCTAAGGGTTTACAAGAAAACTGAAGCATTGACAAGTGAAGTGAATGATCTATTATAATGATATAACAACATAATTATAATATAATCAATAATGATCTAGGTAGGATTTGAACCCAGACCTTGGAGACCTCAAGCCAGGCATTCTACCATCTTCCAGATGATATTTTAAAAAATACCAATTAAAAAAAAAAGGAACAGCAAGTTCCTTACCCTCATAATACCTTCTATTATTCCTCCCATCACTTTCTTTATTCATTTGATCTTTATTAATTCTAATTTAAATTTATTTATTAATTCTAATTATGAGAGTAATTAGGGTTCCAGCGAAGGTTTTGCCCCAAGGTTGGAAATTTAAAGAGTATAATTTTCACTGCTCTGAAGAAGAATGCAGTCCAAGTTAGGTGGTAAAGCAGGGAGATGAAGCTGTGGCCAGGCAGGGGCCATTGACAGTGGGGACAGTAGTGGATGCCAATGGAGGAAGCAGCCTGACTCTACAGTGGGGCTCATTCTTTGGGCATAGGGGAGAGGCTGCCTGCCCAGGGAGTAAAGAGTCTGTTTCCCCACAGGTGACTATGTTGGTCTCCTATGGAAGACCATGGCATTTTTAAACGGGGTCTTAAAAGGAAGGCAAGGGTCTCAGAGACTTTTTGCCCTCCCTGGCTTGTCAAACTTCCTCACTGAGATTTGGGCAGAAGTACAAAGTGTGAGAGAGTGGAAATGGAGCTTGTAAGAGATAGGAACCTTAATGATTAAAACTGGGGGAAGGGGAAGAAAAGAGGAAGAGAATGAGCATTTATATAGTATCTATTATATTCTATACACAGCACTATGCACCTTATACAAAAATGATCTCATTTTTTTTCACCAAAAGAACCTACAAAGATAAGAATTATTTTTATCATCCCCATTTTTCAACTGAGGAAACTAAGGCAAATAGAAGGTAAATGACGCACCCAGGACCACAATGCTAATAAGTGTCAAAAGTGACAAAGAAGCCGCTTACTCCCTCCCTGATCAATTATTTGTCCCCAGTCATGAGGTCAAAGTTCTGGAAGAGACAGTATCCACAAGGGAAGACAAATTTCAGTAATGTGGCTGAAAGATGGCTAGAGTGGGGAATCAGGAAAGCTGGGCTCAAGATCACAGTCTAACACCACTAACTCTGGATCTACTCTTCCTTCCTCTATACAATATGGGATTAGACAAAGCAGTCCCTGAGGTTCCTTCCTCTGTTTGTGGGTCTACAACAATATGTTCCAAATGACTGTGCCTCCAATCAGCCTCAGTCTCAACAATTAAATGAGGCCTTCAAAATGTGATCTGGAAAAGTCACCATTTCATCTAAATTAAAATTCTCCTCTCTCTTCTGAAGATCTTCTAGACTTCAGAAATTTATCTATTTGAGTTTGCTCTTTCCCCATAAGCTCAGGGTCCAATAAAAACTGCTCCAGGACTAGGCTAACGCATTTGCTTGCAATCTTAACTGTGGGAATTTTAAAATCAGAGTCTGACAAGATGATTCCTAAAGTCCTTTGTAATTTGTAACATGATATTTTAAAGTGATTTTTGGAGGTTTTTTGTGAGAGGGGTGTTTATGGGATGTAAATTAGCTTGAGCCCTCTTTCAGTCACCCCCTTATCCCAAAAGCATTTGTTCATTTTTAAGGTTACTAACTCCAACCCAATTCCCCCATTCTATTATCAGGCTCTTTGGATGCCAAATGTGAAGGATCCACTGACCTCAGCACCTAACAATCAAGAATAACAGCTAAAATAGGATGTTGACAAATGGCTTTGTTAGAAAAAGGTTGGGCACCTGACAGACAGGTAACCTCCCAAGAAATAATGCTGTGGTGTATCCTGTGTCTCTATCTCCCCAGAAGGGACTGCAGCTCCCCCCCACCCCCATCCCCCCCACACACACACTCTCTCTTAATGGTAACTTTCAGGCCACTGACCCCAGATACAAAAATTCCTAATTATTGCACTGATCTAATTTTTACATCCTCCATTTATCACTTTTCTCACCCCTTTTGAATTTGCTCTTTTCTCCAAGGAGGCCTAATCAATATACAACATAAGTAAAATTACATGGGAAAAGTGATAGTTTTAAGAATGAACTCAGAAAGCTTCACTGGGGAGACATAGCTACATTTAAATCCAACTTTCCATCTGTACAAGAGACAAATAATGGTTTTGCAACTTTATTTGTATTTTACAATTCTGTGTTCATTTGCATTTTATGTAGGCAGCTGGTGGCCAGGGCTTGGAGTCAGGCAAAGAATACCATTTACAATTCACTGGCCATATAAAAAGAGGCAACAGGCCAGATTGGGCCCACGAGCCACAGTTTGCTGACCTCCACTCCAAAGGATCAGGGCTGAACCTACATCTTCCTCCTCTGTGGCCTGAAATATGTTAGGGCCTATCCTGGCTCTGGGCAATTGCTTGCTGGATATCTCATAAATGACTGCCATTCCAATATATTGGGTCCTTAAAAGAGACCCTAAGGGAATGTTAATCTGTTTTTTGTCTGTCCAAACCAAAGGTAAATATATGACAAATAAAAATTTAAAACTACATACTAATATTATCTGTTTTATTCTAAGTCAATATGTGACTTCTCACAAGAGATCTTTACATACCATGGTCTAGTGGCCTCCGTTTCTATGAGTTTGACACCAATTTAGACCAAATCAGAAAATAAATTATCATCTAGGTAGTGCTATATATTTTTTTTTTATTTTGTGAAACATTTCCCAATTATATTTTAATCTAGTTGGACTGCTCTGGGAGTTTTGATACCTCTGCTCTAGACTCTCAATGACCAAAACAAATTTTTCAATCTCTACAATTTCTCTAACATGAGGGTCACCAAGTATATACAGATCCAAAATTATTTCTTAATAGAAAATAAGACAGTAACAACTGTCTCAAAATATATAGATATCTGATAATAAGGGCAATAATTTTAAGTTAATATCTCTCCACTCTCTCAGACAAGATTTTCCCCATGAAAGATAAATCTAACCAACTGATATGACTAAAATTCCTAATTGTATTAATCTCAAATTTCACTTAATACCAATAGCATATTCTTTGATACCTAATATCCAATTCTGATTTCCTCTGAGAATATGCTATTTCATGGGATATGTCATGTTATTATTGTTAATAACAAACAAAAACTTCTAATTGATCACTAAAAATACTGCAATATATGCACAGAGCTGCTCGACAGACAAGACCTCATTTCATTCTCACGATGATTCTATGCAATAAATATAAGAATAAATATAAGAATGACAAATAAGAAACTGAGACTGAAAAGTTAAATGCTGCCCAAAGTCACACATCTAGAAGAACTTAAATCTAGGGTTTTCTTGACTCCAAGTCCAGCTCTCCTCACTACAATATGATGTTTAAGTGTGGCTGATTTCACTCTCTGTCCCTTGCCCCCCCCCCCAAAAAAAAATGAATTCTCTAGAATTTGCGCTTGTCTGACAATTTTGGAGATCTACTATAGAAATCCTTTCTCACATATCTGACCATCTGACAACCAGGACAATGACTACTATCACCAATATTTTACTGGATCTTAGCTTTGCAAATTTTTACATAGGAAGATATTTATGGCAACTCATCTTGTACTTTTTAAAACAATGTCTGTCTACCACCATGATTTAAACTAACTTGGCAATTCTGATCTGTAGACCACAGTTCCAAGAACTGAAACTGCTCATTTTCCTCTTGATTTAGAATCGTCTTCATCATCATACAGACCATTAATGATGGAAGTCCATCTCAACTCCTTCCTTCTCTCAATATCTGTGTGATCACCACCTAAGATGAAGCAAGACTTGAGGAAAGCTTTTGCTTCTTTGGTTCCCTGGGACATGGACATGTTGTGATTAACACTACTGGATAGAATATCTAAAGTGATGAGATCATAGATCCATCTGATAATATTTCTAGTGCCTAACAGCACACTGCATAAAGCTCAATAATTGCTTGAGTGGAATTATTGAATGTGTAAGATGAACAGACACGGTCCTGGAAGCTAGCAATTATTCAAATGTTAACCATTTGAAGAGTTTCAGTGAAGTAAAAAGGACAAACACGTTGATACAGATTTTCAACCTTGAAACAAAGGAAGCTTTGTGAAGGAGACAGGCTTTTGAGGGAGACCTTTAAAGAGACCAAAATTCCTGAGGCTGGGTATTGGGAATAAGAAAAAGAGATTAATCTCTCTCACTTCTCTGTATGCCTTTTAGGATTCTGCAAATGTGGCTCCAGCTAGCCTTAATGATGCAGTGCTTTGCCCCTAGAACTGAGTAACAAAAATCAGATTTTTGCTGCTGATCCAAGTAGCAAGGAGAATATCATGAAATAAACTTTATCATCTCAACTATGGCATATTTGGGATTAAAATTGAATACACTATTAACAAGCATATAATAGTGTATTTAGGAGTGTACAAGAGATTGAAGATAATAATTTTTGTTTGCCCTTCATTCTTGAAGACAACCAATGACATCAGAAGGTTGATGTCTTGACTTGCAAATGAACTGGATTTAAGTGAAGTAGAACTGTGCAAAATCACCAGCCTCAGTCTCTCTTCCAGAGTCATCCAGGTTCAGTGGAAAAACATAGGTCAGCATGACTGAGATGGGTATATACAACACATTAAGATTTTATAAAATAATAAAAATTAATAAAGCATTTATTAAGTGCCTTTGATGTGCCAAGTACTATAGATACACACAGAAAGGCAGACCCCCTCCCTGTCAAGAAGCTCCCACTCTGGATGGACTATTAGATAGCACATATGGGAAGTTTCAGCACAAGTCAGATGGAAAGACCCCAGGGTGCTTAAGACGCAGCGGCAAAGCAGGTAAGAGTGCATCCTTCTCAATCTCATTCCCACTGATAGTATATGTAATCATATCCAGATTTCTGATACTGAACCGGCAGGGCCAGGGACTCTGCTGAGTAGAATCTGTTGTTCAGGTGTTGCATCCATGGGAGTAGTTGCACAATGCACAGGATTTCCTTTCCAGGAGAATGGCTATGGCCACTGGGCTGGAAGTATGGGTCCTCCCAAGGCTCCTGGGTTATCTCCTCTGAGTCTAGAGGGAGACTGGGGTCAGAATGGTAATGAGGATTTTATTTCCCTAGCTCCCACTTGCTACTTTCTCTCCCGCAGGGTGCTCTGTTCACTCACCTGCCCCATTCCAAGTTGGGCGATTACTGGCTGTAATGACTAGCCCTTTTTCCACAGGGCTGCTTGATGGCTCTGAGGGCTGGAAACAGAACCAGCTATCAGAAGGATGTTGCCAATCCCAGGGTTTTTGTACATTACGCATACCCACTGTACCATAACCTTGCTAAGGACTCTATGGTCATACAGTCATAATTAAACCCATTTTATAAGAAGAGGAAACAAACTCAGAGAGAATCCTTCATGCTGCTGCTCCAACAATATTTAATTTCAACAACACGTCTGACTACGTGATCCTCTTGCTCAAGAGCCTTGCTTGGAGGCTCCCTAATCCCTATCAGATATAATTTAAAATTTGCGGGAATTCCAATTCTTTCACAATCTGGCTCCAACTTATTTTTCCAAGCTGACTTTCCATTCCCAACTCATGCACAAACTGACCAATTTGAACTCTGTGTGCAACACTCAGTCTCCCATTTCCATGTCTTTACACAGGCTATCCCTATGCTTTGTATGCCCTCATCTCAGCCTCTTGTTATCACTGGGTCCATTAAAGGCTAATCCTAAGCCTCTTTGAGGGGTCTTTCTAGATCTTATCAATGATTAATGTTGTCCTTTTGTCCTTTGTGTTTGCTTTGTGCATATTCTATATTTAATTGTGCCCATGTACCTCCCCCTCAAGAGAATGTATGCTCCTAGATGCCAGAAACTATTTTCATTTTATTCCCTTTATCCCCAGGGTTCAACATAGCAAATAGAGGGCAGCTAGATGGCAGAGTGGATAGAGTTCCAGCCTTGAAGTCAGAAGAACTTGAGTTCAAATCCAACTTCAAACACTTACTACTTCTTAGCTGTGTGACCCTAGGCAAGTCACTTAACCCCAATTGCCTCAGCAAAAACAAAACAAACAAACAAACAAAAAAAAAAAAAAAAAAAACATGGCAAATAGTAAGGACTTGATAAATGCTTGTCACACTGAATTGAATTACCCATGGTCACACCAATAAATATCAGAGGCAAAGGCAGAACCCGGATCCCTGCCGATTCCACATTCAATGCCCTTTCCACTGCAATATGGTGCCTCTCAAGTTCATTTTTGGAAAATTTGCATTTAAAATGCTGGTGAAACATCCAAGGAAGAAACGTCTTCAGAAAGGTAAAGATACATGTCTTGAGCCCCCGAAAAAGCAATCAGGACTAGAAACATGGGTTGGAAATCATCTACATGAAATGAGCAGAACCAGGAGATCATTATACACAGCAACAACAATACTATATGAGGATCAGTTCTAAGGGACATGACTTTCTTCAACAATGAAATGCTTCAAACCAATTCCAATTGTTCAGTGAAGAAAGCCATATACACCCAGAGAGAGGGATGTGAAATGTGGACTACAACATAACATTTTCATGCTCTCGACTGATGGATGTTTGCTTACATTGTGTTTCCTTTATCTGATATGTCTTTCTTGTAGATACAATTTTTCTTGCACAACAATGATAAGTGTGGAAATATGTATACATATATTCGATTTGTCAAGTATTTTAACATAATTAACATGTAGTGGATATCCTGCCATCTAGGGGAGGGATGGGGAGTAGGGGGGAAAAATTTGTAACACAAAGCTCTGTAAGGGTTAATGTTTAGGAATTACCCATACATGTTTTGCAAATAAAAAGTATTAGTTAAAAAAAAAAGAAATCATCTACATGAAAGTATTGGCTGAAGTTGTACAAATGAATGAGAATGTCAGGGGAGAAAGGAGGCTAAGGACAGAATCTTAGAGAATCCCCACATTAAGGGATGAGAAGAAGGTCCAAGGCAGTAAAAGAGGTGATTAGATATGTTAGAAAAGAAGCAAAGGAAGGAAAGTGGATTAAGTGGAGGAAGGATAATACTAGAGAAGTCAAGGAAAATGAGAAGTAAGGAAAGGCCAATGGATTTGGCAATTTGAAATCAATATATAGGGATTCTTAATCTTTTTTAATGTCATAGATCCCTTTTGGCAGTCTGATAACACTTATGAATAAGTGTTTAAATGAATAAAATAAAATACATAGGATGACAAAGCACATCAATTATATTGAAATATAGTTGAAAAAACATTTAGAAAACAAGTCCACAATTTTAAAATCCTGATATGGTATAGGATCATTAAATATATCTTTTAAAAAGTTGCAATATGTTTCAGTAGTCTAAAATTCAGAACTATAGACTGAGAAAATACTAATTATTTAGAAAAGTTGTCCATCTAAATTAAAATTATCCCCTTTCTTCTCAGATCTCCTATACTTCAGAAATGTATTTATTTAAGTTTGTTTTTTTCCCCATAAGCTCAGGATCCAACGAAAACTGCTCCAGGCCTAGGTTAACACATTTGCTTGCAATCTTAACAACTGTGGGAATTTTAAAAACCATTTAAACATAACTTTGCATTTTAAGAACTGGAGTAAATCCTTCAAAAGTGGTACCCAAAACCATTTAAACATAACTTTGCATTTTAAGAACTGGAGTAAATCCTTCAAAAGTGGTACCCAGAAAACATGACTAAGTAAGGGAAGTGAATCTCTTTAAGTGACAGACACTGCCAACCAGCAAAATGAGAAGTATAAACTTTAATAGCTCAATGCTAACTGACATCCAGATGAACCACAGCTGATAGTTTACACATCAGCACTGGGAGGACTGCTGCTTGTCCCACACAACCAAAGTCACTCATGGCCTCAGGATGGAATGTAGTTTGCACTACACATTCATCTGTACTTGCTGACTGATGGGCTGTTCCATTGTTTATCTATTCTCCAGGCCAGTTCTGTCTGTTCTTCTTTTGAGAACAGGGTAATTATTTCTGATTCTTTTATATCACAGAGCAAAAAAAAAAGATCCTTTGAGAATATAAAACACAAGAAAATCAGTAGCTTTCAAAAATGCCGTTTCCTGTAAGCTTTTTCAATTTAAATTACTTAAATAAGCATTTCATGAAGAGCCTACTTACTCCATATATTGGGCATACAGAGCCAAAAAAAACCCTAAATAACAGTACTTACCCTCAAGAAGCTTATATTCTATTGGGGAAAACATGCTGAATGCAAGAGATTCTACTGCAATATTTTCCAATTGCCTCTAGGATAAAATATTAAAGTATTAAAGCTTGCCATAACCTGGTCTCAATTTACCTTTCTAGAGTCACACACACCCCAATCCAGCCCAATTGGCTTTCTCCCTCTCTGTTCGGTACTGATGAGGCTCTCTCTTTTGCCTCTCTCCCTCCCCAATGGCAATCTCCCACATCTGGCCTGAACTCCCTCCTTTTATCTCTTTTCTTCCTTTAATGCAGCTCAAAAACCATATGATGTAAGGAACCTTTCTGATGCCCTCTTCCCAGCTGTTAGTGCTCTCCCTCCCAAACTACCCTGAATATAATCTGTATTTATGTATTCTATGCATGTTTCTATATGTCTTTGCTGTGTATGCTCACCATTAGAACATAATCCTAATGTATCTAACGCCAATACTGGCACTTAGGAATGACTTAATAAATACTTGTTGGCAGATTGGTTATAGACCTTGCAATGGCAGAAATAACCAGTGGCTCTTATATATAACTCTCTGAAGTTTTAAATCACTACATGTTTAATCTTATTAGTCACTAAAGTTTTCTGCCAGATCTATGAGCCTATAAAGGAAAAGTGTTGAAGTGGAAAGTATGTGTGATTAGACTCAGGAAGCACTGAGCTTGAATTCTACTTTAGAACTGGTGCTAGCTTGGGAAAGTCTGGGTCAAAAGTTACATCAGCTGAAAAGGAAGGGGTTAGACTTGATTGGTTTGACCTGATCCCTTCCACATCTAACAATTGCTGACAATGGCCCTGAAAAGTACAATATGGTTTCCCCCAGATACTGTTATTCCCATTTTACAAATCAGAAAACTGAGGAAGAGTAAAATTAGCTAATTTTGCCAAAGTCACACAGCCAAGAAAGGCATAGATATAGACTCTGATAAGCTAATTCCTCCTATTCTAATTCCCCCACTATTTTCACAAATTCATTCTTAAAGGATTACAAATATTCTGGCAGATTCCATGCCAATTTAATAGCACAATGGTGATACCATATTTCCTGGAGATTTTTTTCTCTGCTTTCTCTCAATTAACTGCCTTTCCCGTCTTTTCTCCCTCCTCATTCTTTCTCTTCACTTCAATCCAGAGAACCAAATCTTCCTCATTCTAATAGTTCTGTGTTCACATTTTGAAGTTGTAACCAATGTGGATTAGAAGATCTGGTTTCAAATCTTAGCTCTAACATATAATAGCTGTGTAATCTTGGGTACATCCATAGTCTCTCTAGTTCTCAATTTCCTATACTGTAAAAAAAAAATCAACAACAAACAAAAACACACACATACACACACCAGAAAAAAAACCCAAAACCCCAAACTGTAGGGATATTGCCATTTTTGTACTATATATAAACTCAAAACAGTTATGGTATTTAACTCCTACATAAAGCAATCTTAAGGGTCAATCCCTTCAGTAAAAGAATTGACCCCAGAAGTCCTAACATCAAAAAGAAAGGCTAGCTTTTGCCTAGATCTCTTTACTCTAGTTTCTCAAAACATAACAGGGTCTGCTAAGGATAAAAACAATCCTAAGTCCCTATGACATTAGACTCAATCAGAAAAACAAAGTGATAAATCATATATATGTAAACAGTACCATCATTCAAAAAAATCTGAATGCTTTCACTCTTTGCAAAAAGTAACTGCCAAATTCAGAAATTCCAGACCACAGAGGAGCATCCTTTTGCAAGTAGAAACCTAATCAACCAGATTATCTCATTCTGCTGCTCATTTCTACACATCCAAACCTGTCCCCAACATTCCTCAACACTCCAGTTCATCACATGGTACAGACTCTAAGACCTTTAAATCTTTTGATCAAGACTCATGCCAAAGAAATAGCAGCTACACTAATCCCTTGGAAGCAAATCAAAAATCCTCCAACATAAAATGGCACAATGCTACCCTGTGATATGTGACAATTATCCAAACAGAAAGGGTCATACGCAGAGGAGGGAAGAAAGGAATCCAGCTCCAAAGTGAGCAAATAACTGCCTTGATAGAGTTCGCCTTAGAACCAAACAGATAATCTTAGGACCCAAAAGTGAATTATCAGTCCAGGGTAGAACAAACAACTGAAATAAATAGTCCGATCACATGGCCAAACACAACCAGTAACCCCACACCCTCTTACAAGTTAGTTGATTTGAGAGTACAAAAAAGCAGAGTGTTCAATCTGAGTTTGGACTAAGATATGGAGTTCAGAATTAAGTCAGTACAGGAAAAGATAAGGATGAATGTTAGAGGGGATATGGAAAAACTGGAACACACTAATACATTGTTGGTGGAATTGTAAACAAATCCAACCATTCTGGAGAGCAATTTGGAACTGTGTCCAAAGGGCTCACAAACTGTGCATACCTTATGATCCAGCAGGGTCTCTATTAGGGTCTATATCCCAAAGAGATCTTAAAAGAGGGAAAGAGACCCACACGTGCAAAATGTTTGCGACAGCTCTTTTTGTAGCAGCAAGAAACTAAGTGGATACTCATCAATTGAGGAATGGCTGAATAAATATGGCATATGAATGTTATGGAATATCACTGTTCTGTAAGAAATGATCAGCAGGATGATTTCAGAGAGGACTGGAGAGACTTGCATGAATTGATGCTAAGTGAAAGGAGTAGAACCAATAGAACATTGTAACACAGCAACAAGATTATGTGATGATCAACTCTGACAGACAAGGTTCTTTTCAAGATGATTCAAGCCAGTTCCAATAGTCTTATGATGGAGAGAGCCATCTGTATCCAGAAAGAAAACTATAGGGACTGAATGTGAATTGAAGCATAGTATTTTCATCTTTTTTATTGTTGTTTGCTTGCATTTTGTTTTCTTTCTCTTTTTTTCCCCTTTTGATCAGATTATTCTTCTGCAGCATGATAACTGTAGAAATAAGTATAGAAGAATTGCACATGTTTAACATACTGGATTACTTGCTATCTGGGGAGGGAGTGGGAAGAAGGGAAGGGAAAAAAACTTGGAACACAAGGTTTTACAAAGGTGAATGTTGAAAATTATCTACGTATATGTTTTTAAAAAGCTTTAATTTTTTTCTTTTTTTTTAAATTAAATCAGTAAACCACTTCCAATTGTTCACTGAAGAAAGCCATATACACCCAGAGAGAGGGATGTGAAATGTGGACCACAACATAACATTCTCATACTCTCAATTGATGTTTGCTTACATTGTGTTTCCTTTATCTGATATGTCTTTCGTGTAGATGTTTTCTTGCACAACAATGATAAGTGTGGAAATATGTATTCATATATTCGATTTGTCAAGTATTTTAACATAATTAACATGTAGTGGATATCCTGCCATCTAGGGGAGGGGTGGGGATTGGGGGGGGGAAATTTGTAACAGAAAGCTTTGTAAGGGTCAATGTTGAAGAATTACCCATACATATGTTTTGCAAATAAAATAAAAAGAAAATTAAAAAAAAAAAAAGAAAATGTTAGCGATTCCAAGAGTTAGAAGTAATGAGGAAGAACATGGGAGACTGACTACCTTTTCAAAGGGAGACAGGAAGAGTTGGATGTTTATCATCCAAGCTTATCATCACATGGTTTTGTTTGTACTGTGAGTATTACCACATAGTTTCAATCAAACCTATGTAATTAAAGTTGGTTAAAAAAAAATTAAGGGCGGAATATGGGAAATTTTGCTTTTTATATATTGGCTTTTTAAATGTAGCAGAAGAATGTACTATTGCTTTTATTTGTAAAAGTTAAGGAAATATCAACATGTAGTGTGTTTATAATAAATATTGGGTTATTAACTAAAAAAAATTAAATTAAATTAAATCAGTAGTGAGGGCAGGAGGAGGATGGAAAGGAGAATAGTTGAGGTTGGTTAAAAGAGACAAGATTTCCAATGGTTTATAGCTGAAAGTCTCCAAAGAACTGAAAATGAGGATTGCTTAGAAGGTGGATGAGTCATTATTTAGTAGAAATTTTATGTGATAACAATAAACACCCTCTGTTCACACTTGTTCTTCACTGTCTTCTGTTGCTCATGCAGTATGGACCCCAACTTGGAATGCTTGTTGACAGTGACCAAAACACAAGCTTCCCAATGAAAACTTTTTAGGTCCCAAAGGTTAAGCCTTTCCCATGGACAGCATTCACCTTTGGAGCCTCCTGGCACGGAGGATGAGAAAATCCAGCTCACAAATCTTTGGGGAATGAGCAGGGTTCTGGTTCCTGTCCCTCTTAATGAGGAAGGGAGAGTTGGGTAACCTCAGGGTTAGAAGTCACGGCTGTATGAGGATCCCAAGCTTCTACAAGTCCATCCGTGACATCAAACCCATTGGTCAATAAATCCTACGAATTTACCATGTTTCCATTGAGTGTGAGTAACCTGCAGACAGAGTGCTCTCAAATAATCCAGGCAAAAAGAGATGGGGGAGGGGAAAAGAAATAAACCACCCACAGAGTGACACTGACAAGAGAAACTCTGGGGTTAACCACAAATATACACTTAAAGCCTAAAGTAAATATTAGTAGGGACTCATAGTTGCTAAACAAAGGAAAAAAACAACCCAGCTTGTCTCTCCCTGGAGTTTTCAGATTGATTTTCCTGGAACAGAATCACAGAATCTCAATCTTGGAAAAGATCTCTGAGGTCATTGAGTCCAGCCTATACCTGAGCAAGAAGCCTCTTTCCAAAAGCCTCAAGAGTCACTTAGCATCCTCCTAAATCCTATAGGGAGAGAAAATTAAGTGACTCCTGAGCAAAAGACTTCCCTCTCTAAAGTCAATCGATCAATAAAGTGATTACCTCTGAGGACACAGTATTTCCACCCCTATACCAACCAGGTGTACCTGTCCGTAGCAGGACTAGGAGTAAAGCATCAACAAATTTAAGAAAACACTCATTTTGGCTGTTACTTTCAGAGATAATAAAGATACTCTCCTTCAACTCTCTTCAATTTACAGATGAGCAAACTGAGGACTCGGGAGATGAGTGATTGCCCAAATCACACAAAGAGTTATGAAACAGGATGGAGACCCAGGTCCCTTCAATATTCTTGCTACTAAGCTGCCTAAACCATGGTTTCCTGAAATCTCTCAAGCCACTCTATTTGATGCTTCCTCTTTAAGTTTAATTAAATGTTGAACCATGTGATACCAAATGGAAATCTTACAAGGGTTCACAAAAGGAAATAGCAGGATGGACTGAAACAGTCCAGGAGAAGAAATGAGCTAGGAGTCAAGAACTGACCGACCTAAGCTTTGAAGAATGAGTTAGGTTGGGATTGGCAAAGACTAGACGGAGGACGTTCCCAGCATGGAAAACAACATAATGCCAGGTTACACGGATTTAGTGCTTAGTACAGTACACACAGTTGAGGGAGGGAAGCAAACCCTGAATAGGAAGTCCAAGGACTCAGAAATCATAGGAGTCTGTCTCAGGTCAACTGAAGGCTAAAATAAGTCTTATTTTGAAAAGCAGTGTTCTCAAAAAAAAAAAAAAGGAGGGAGGGAAGAGAGGGAGGGAGGGAAGAGAGGGAGGGAAGAAGAGAAGGAGGGAAGGAAGGAGAGAAAAAATTCAATGAAGCATCTATTCATTCTAAAAGCATTTATAAAGTGCTTCAAGGTACCAGGCACCAGGTATTTAAAAAGATAAAATATGAAACTTTTACAGAACTTACAATCTTTTGAGGGAAACCCCTGAACCCAGATGAACTACATTCCCAGATAAAGAGTTGACAGATGTGACTTCTGAGCTAATTATACTAAGAGATTTCTGGGAGAGAGGGGGTGGGGGAAACCAACAACTAAGAAAGCCCCAGTTTTCCACAGTGTGTGACTTACTAAGAATCAACTGTCCTCAGTAATGAGTCAAAATAGTAAGGTTTATAGGCACCAAGATTAAAGAAGAACTGTCTTCTTGAAAATCTAACATCTTTTAAAAACCAAATAATAAAATGACATAATGGAAAAAAATTTTAATGTAGCACAATACTTTTGTATAGTAGAAAGTTTTATTTTATTAATTTAGTGACAGGTTGCTTTAATATTTTATTTTGTATTTTAAGACTGTAATAAAAATAAGCCGTTAATACCACCTTATTATTAGAACATAATAAAGGCTTATAAAAAATAAAGAGAAAATTATAGGCTAGGATAGGAGCTGGACCTGTGATTTCACTTGTATAGGTAACTCTCAGGTGAGAAAACTCCCTCTTCTAACCTAGGGTGGTACCTTTTCTGAAACTGAGTTTTACAGTCGCCTAAAGCAGTGAGTGGCAAATTCTAATGACACAGGGCCACTAAACCTTATATCTCTGTGGGCTGAATATTGATTTAGGAAAACAAATATTAATGTTATCTTTGTGAATCTTCTTCTTGTTAAACTGTTCTGGTCACATCTGACTCTTCATGGCCCCATTTGGGGTCTTCTTGGCAAAGATACTGGAGTAGTTGGCTATTTCCTTCTCTAGCTCATTTGACAAGTAAGGAAACTGAGACAAATAATTAAGGAATTTCCCCAGTAAGTGTCTAAGGTCAAATTTGAACTCAATTTTTATTTCAGACTGGACACTTTATCTTACCAGGCAACATTTAGCTGCCCTTTTTTGTTCTACTATATTCTTATTTATTTTGTTAAATATTTCCCAATTACATAGTAATCTGGGAATAAGGAGACTGAATGTCTGATACCTCTAGTCTAGGGGATTGAAAAGTTAAGTTATTTGCTCAGAATCTGCATGCCACACATAGGGCTTGAACCCAAAGTCTTAAACTGAATGAAATATTTAGTTGGAATAGGAGAGCCAATATGGTTCTTTTTGAACAAGGAACTCAAAATCTATACTCTACAGGGAAATTTCTACAAAGAGATAAAGAAAACACATTTCTGTTAAATGTATGGAAGAAATAATTTCTCCTGTACACAAATATAAGTTGTCTTGTGAAATAATGAGTTTCTTCTCATTGGGAATGATCATCAAGCCTCTGTTCAAACATCTGTCGGGGACATGATATGTGGAATTCCAATATTGGATGAAAAGTTGCAGGATGACCTCTAAATTTCCTTAGAAAAGATTTCTCCAGGAAGTTCTCACTGCATATATTTACTTCAGTGAGTCAGTGTCTGTTAAAGTCAAAGACAAGGTGATTTTTACAGGATTTTGATTCCTTTCCCATTTCAGTTTGAGGTTTGAGCCCCTTTTTAGCCCAAGGAAGAACTGGGCAGCTGCTCCAGGTTTAACTGTTCCCTTCATCATTACCCATCTGGAGATATCCAACAATCTCTGACTCATGATCAGAGTAGGGAATAAGATGAGGAAGAGAAGTGAAATAAAGCTTTACAAATAAATTTGTAAAGTGAAAATAAAGTGAAATAAAGAGAAGTGAAATAAAGTGAAATAAAGGGAAGTCAGCAGGGGTGGGAAAGACACTCTGACCAGATTCTCCATCCCAACTACAATCAGCAAAATCTTTAATCCTTTTCAACTTGATAAGGACAAAGTCCAGAGTCTTGAATAGAGCTCCTGATAAAGACAGATCATTTTTTCAAAGCCTTTCCCCCAAATGCTGGAGGTATAAGTTATATACACACACACACACACACACACACACACACACACACACACACACTTATTTTCTTCCTAAAAAAAAACACAAGGCTGAAAGCAAGATGATGCATGATAAGGGAAAAGTGGGGAATGTTTTTTGTTTTGTTTTGTTTTTTAACATTTTAAAAATTCATGGTTCCCAGATAAGAATCTTCACAATAAAGGGAATGAAAAAGAAAAATGAGTCAAAGATGATTATAAGGTTTCCAGTCTGGGTGATTAGGACAAAAATAAGGAATTTGGGAAATAAAACTATAATAGTGGGGGAAAATAATGAGTACAATTTTCACCATGTTGAGCCTGAGGTGGCTGGGGACATAGATGTGGAAATGTCATGCAGGAAATTGGCAACATGAGACTGAGGTTAAACTGAGTGGCTGGATTCAAGATATAAATAAGGATTATTACCCATAATAGAGATGATGACTAAAGCTATGACACAGAAATTACCTGCTTTCTAAGAAACCTTGCTTTGACAGGAAAGAGCAGAAGATGGAGAACAAGTTTTGACTAATAGTCACAATTAGAGATCAAAGAAAAGGGGAAGGGTCTCAAAGTGAACATCACAGAAGCAACAAGGACGGGTTAACAGTGTTGAAAACAAAAAAAAAATAAAAATAAAAATAGAGGGAAAAGGACTGAAAAGTTATCACCTGATTTACAAAGAAGATCTTCAGTGACCTTTTAAAAGATATTTTTTAGTAAAGAATGAGTGCAGCATTATTCACCCATTGTCCAGATGAACACAAGATGTTACATACACACAAATCCCCTACTTTTCTTGATTTTCTTCCTTATAACACAGGCTAAAAGCAAGATGATGCATGATAAAGGGGAAAGGGAGGAGAACATGGGAATGTGGAGTTTTTAAAGAATATTTTTAAAGTTCATAGACTACAGAGAGTTTCTCATACTACATCAGATATACACAACTGATTTGCTGTACAGGGCAGATTTCAGTAACATGTAATCTACCATTTGCCTACAGCTGAATACAATAATAGCCAAAGAAAAATTACTTGAGGGTGGGGCCAAGGACTTTTTTTTTCTCTCTCTCTTCCAAATTGGCAGGCAGAAATAATCCAGTGAAAGAAATATTTTAGTAAAAATAATGTGCGTGTGTGTTAGTAAAACATTCCCTTCCCTGGGAGAAACACACACACACAAGTTTTTTAATATCCACAAGCACCTTCAATGGTCCAAATCCAATTAGCATTTATTAAACCCCTATCATGTGCAAGGAACTGGGAGATTTAAAAAGAGAGGGAAAAAAATCAGAAAACCAGGTCTATAAGGGTTTCTGTGACTTGCCATGATCATATAACTAGTAAACAGTAGAATCAGAATTTGAATCTAGATCTTTCGATTCCAGATTTAGGGCTCATTCTACTGTGACACAATAATATATTACTATTTATTTGAATAGATCCAAGGATCTACAATGTGTTTACACATGGAAAAATAGCTAACACAAAACAGCTCTCATGGCTTCATTAAAGAAGTTTTATGAGGACAGAGACTGTGTCTTCTCTAAACTTTTATCTTCTCAGTGCTGAATAAAATGCTTTCCATCTGTTGTTGTTTTTCAGTCATGTTTAACTCTTTGTGACCCTGTTTGGGGTCTTCTTGACAGAGATACTGGAATGGTTTGCCATTTTCTTCTTCAGCCTTTTTACAAATGAGGAAACTGAGGCAAATAGATTTTAATGACTTGCCCAGAGCCACACAACTAGTTTCTCAGGCCAGATTTATACTTAGGAAAATGATCTGACTCCAGGTCCAGCACTCTTTATCTACTGCATCCCAAGCTGCATATATTATGTATTTAATAAATATTGGTTGATTGAATGCTGCATACATTTATGATTAAATTTATACTCTAAATCCATACAAAACCTTCTCTATGTTAAATAAAGGCTACAATCATGCCATGAAAAATAATTCAGAAGGCCACGAAATGCTATAATCTCAAGTGAAGGTAAGCATCATGGTTCATTGAAACCCTGCTCCTGATTTACTAGCTGTGGTATCAAAGTTAAGTTTACACCTAGAGGCAACTCTACAGCCCAGGAAGCAGAGGGTCAGATTTGCAGTCAGGGCAATCTTAGTTTGAACTCTGCTTCAGACACTTAGGAGCAGGATTATACCAGGAAAGTCACTTAATATCTCTCAATCTCAATTTCCCCATAGGTAAAATGAGGATAAGAGCACTGACTTCACAATGTTTTTATGAAGATAATAAGGAATAATGTTTGAAAAGTGCTCTGCCAATCCAAAAGGATCATATAAACACAAATAAGAGAAATATCTTCATTTCTCTGAGCTTTAGTCCTGCCATCTATAAAATGAGAAAAATCCCACCTGTAGTACCTCACAAGGTTATTGTGATGCTGAAATAAGATTAGGTAAAGGACTTTTCCAATGTTAAGAGATACTTAAACACCAGTTGGTGGTAATAGTATCATTATTATTCCTCAAATGTTCCCCACAAATTGTAAATTAAAGATCCAGCTTCATAGGATCAGAGATCTAGAACTAGACAACTTCAGGAGGTCCACCTAATCTAATTTTCTTCTTTTATACTTGGGGAAACTGAAGCCTATAAAATTAAGTCACTTGTCCAAGATCATACAAGGAATGAGTGTCAGGGGTAAGATTTGAATCCAAGTACTTTTACTTTATAGTTGGTTGTATTCCTTTTTCTACCCTCCCCCCAATACCATGCTGCACCTTTTTAAAAAGTTTTTATTCTTATTCTTTTTAAGATAAATACTAGTATCCTCTGTTCTAAACTCAGAAATATACAACTGGCAGGGAAATACAGAGAACCAAGATAAAGGTGATGGCCAACATAAATTTGAGTGGACTATTAATGTCGTATGAATACTAGTCCAAAGAATCCTTTCCCAGGAATTTGTTAACATACTTCAACTGCACTGAGCTAAATCATACCAAGTCCTTAGACAGAAAACAGTCAATAAAAGGAAGGAAAGAAAGAAGTCACACTGCTTGAAGCAAGAGAGGGCAACTGGCATGTTTCCAAAAAAGCACAGTTAAGTTTTAGTTTATTTTTCCAAAGCCTGATAAGGCAAAGAAACATTTTCCTCCCCATCCACTCTGCTGATATTAAAATAGCATGGTCTGCCAAAGCCAGGAGGAACTACAAGGGAGAAGTCCTATAAATTACACACTGAAAAATGAGAGCGATATATACCAAGCCTTGACCTTGCTCAGTCTCAATAAATGGAAGAGACCAAATAAGAGAACAGAAAGTGAAGAATCCTTGAGACTGAACAGCAGTCAGCCACAGACACGATTTCAGAAGTAATCGGGGATCACCGATTTAACTGAACAATAATCATTAATTTCATAGAAGAAAACATGTCATTGTCAATTGTGGTACTTTTTCTTAGCCTACATATTTACTGAATTGTTTAAATCTGAGGAACTAAAAGGAGGGAAGTTGGAAGAGATGATCTAATTTAATTAACACTGATTAATTTCCAAAGTCCAGATCTCAAACAGTACATTATATTGCTTTATGTTTCCAGCATTAATAATATCAGCAATCTCCTTAAGGCTAACTTCGTCTTACATAAAAGCTGCAGGGTGAAAGACATGTGAGCAAGATTCAAAAGCAATCTAAGATAGAAGCCTAGTGTTTGATAAACTAAAAACACAAACTTCTAAATGTAAAAAATGCCTAATTATTTTTTTTAATCACAGCAATTTAAACAACTAGAGGACCAAAGGAGGTACTTTTCAGATCCATGGACAGGGGTAAATTCTTAATTAAACAAAGAATCATAAAAGAAGGATGAGATAGACCATTTAAGTATAAAAAATGTGAAAGATTCCCTAAAAACAAAGTTAATGAAGCTATAGAAGACAAAGTGTTAAATGGGGAGGAAAAAAATCTTACAGACTTTTATCAGAGATATTTTCTAGTATCAGTCTCAGATACTAGCTGTGTGAGCCTAGACAAGTCACTTAATTACAACTGCCTCCAAAAAAGTCTGTATCCTAAGTTTGGAGAAAATTGATGCAAATACAGAGGATGACACTTCTACAGAGACATGCACATGAGATAACCCAATAGATAGAAGCTCACTGGATATGTGCCCAAATAGACAGATGACACAATGGATGTGGCCAAAAGATGCAAATAAACAGTTATCAAAAAAAAAAAAAAGCAAAGTTTAAACAACCACACTAGGGGAGAAAATGCTATAAAGCATTAACTAAAGAAATGCAAATAAAAACAAATAAAAATGCACACCCATCAAATGGCAAAGAGAAAATCAAAGATGAGAATTGTTCAAGATTGAGGAAGACAAGCACAATGATTCATTATTAATGTAGTTGTGAATTAGTTGAACAGTTCGGAGAAACAATTTGAAATTTATGTATGAAAATTTCCATGAAATAGTTTTCCACAGTTCACCATCCTGGATTTCTAAATACATGCAAACAGTTTTCAACATGTGCTGTGGCAAATTTTTCTCCCTTTTCCCCTGCTTCCATTTCCCCCCCTCCCAAGACAGGAAGCAATCCAATATAAGTTAAACATGTGCAATTCTTCTAAACATATTTCCATATTCATTGTGCTACACACACAAAAATCAGATTAAAGGTGAAAAAAGAAAAATATGAGAAAGGGGGGGAAGCAAACCAACAATAACAAAAAGTAAAAATACTGAACTTTGCTTCACATTCAGTCTCATAGATTTGAGCAGGAAAGGACCTTTTAGGCTACCTAATCTAAGATGTTAATTTCTTAGATAAGGGAATGGCAGCCCACAGAGTTTAAGTGACTTGCCTAAGATCCCAATAGGGAATGTCCATCTCCAAAGTAACTAAGAATCCCTCATTCTCACATGAAAATGAATTTTAAAAAACAGAACTATGGAACAGAACAGTTGCCTAGGAAGGTATTTAGTACACTTAAAACATTGTGTTTTCTAATGCATTGTTGGTGGAGTTCTAAAATGACAACCATTCTGGAGAGCAATTTGGAACTATGCCCAGAGGGCCATCTAATTGTCCATACCCTTTGATCCAGCAGTGTTTCTACTGAGCCTATATCCCAAAGAGATATAGGAGGGAAAGGGACCCACATGTGCAAAAATGTTTGTGGCAGCCCTTTTTGTAGTGGCAAGAAACTGAGTGGATGCCCATCAATTGAAGAATGGCTGAATAAATTATGGTATGTGAATGTCATGGGGCATTATTGTTCTTTAAGAAACGACCAGCAGGATGATTTCGGAGAGGCCTGGAGAGACTTGTATGAACTGATGCTGAGTGAAATGATCAGAACCAGATCATTGTACATGGCAAGACTATATAATTCTGATGGACTTGGCTCTTTTCAGCAATAAGGTGATTCAGGCCAATTCCAATAGACTTAGAAGTGCCATCCACATTCCAGAGAGAGAAAAACTATGGAGACTGAAAGTGAAGCAAAGTTCAGTATTTTTACTTTTTGTTATTGTTGGTTTGCTTCCCCCGCCTTTCTCATATTTTTCTTTTTTCACCTTTAATCTGATTTTTTTTGTGTGTGTGTAGCACAATGAATATGGAAATATGTTTAGAAGAATTGCACATGTTTAACCTATATTGGATTGCTTCCTGTCTTGGAATGGGGGAAGTGGAAGCAGGGGAAAAGAGAGAAAAATTTGCCACAGCACATGTTGAAAACTGTCTTTGCATGTATTTAGAAAAATAAAATACTAAAACAGAACATTATATCCTGCCTAAAAGCTACTGCCCTTGAGCTCACATTTCTCAAGGTTTTTAGATTCAACCCCAATTCTGACATTACATTCAGGGCAATTGTAGAGAAAGAATTTTTTTTTTAACAAAAGCACATAAAAAGCAGTTAATTTCTGGATTTCTCAGTTTCTTTACAGAGTAATGTTGGGAGAATTAATTGATGTCTATGGAGCACACTAAGATTCAATGATGAAAAGAAATACTCTGTATGAATGCCAAGTAGTGATTTTATTTGTGCAGGTGGAGCTACCCATCTTAATTACATTCTTTACTTCCCTTTGATGTCCCATAAGGATGAATGTCAAAGAAACACTCCTCTATGATAATAACTGGTGATAGGCAGAACTTTCCATGGGCAAGGGCAATCTTGCTACAATTTGTTGTTCTGTTTTGTTGTTTTTTGTTTTTGTTGTTTGTGTTGTTGGTTTTTTTTTCCAATCATGCCTGACTTTTCATTGCCCCATTTGAGGTTTTCTTGGTAAAGATACTAGAGTGGTTTGCCATTTCCCTCTCTAGCTCATTTAACAAATAAAGAAACTAAGGCAAACAGGATGAAGTGATTTGACCAAAGCCACTCAGTGAGTAAATATCTGAAGACAGATATGAAGATGTCTCTCTCTGATTCCATGTCCAGAGCTCTATTCACTGTACCATATCATATACCAAATCTTTTTGGAACAAAAATAGACATAAAAAAGCTATCTAGTTAGGATTCCCTTTTCAAAGCTTAGCAGCATAATCAAGGAAGATATATCCATCCATTACTCATGTGATTTAAGTTTTATAGAAAGCTGAATTTCTTTCTGTTCTTTGATAAAAAAAAATTAAAAAAATAAAATACTTTGAATCTGGAGGACAGACCAGTTATCAACATGTTATCAGAATGACCTGAAGTTCAAGTGCAGTGTCATCCTATCCATTAAAGAGACAGTTTTGTGACTTCCCATGAATTTGACTTGGCAAGGGATAGTAAATAATTTATTGGAGAGAAAATCTAGAGAACGGAGTTCCAATTCCTTTTCTGTCATGATTGAGCTTTGTGGCATTGGACAAATCACTTTCTAAATCTCAGTTTTCTCATATATAAAATGAAGAAATTAGACCAATTGATCTCCAATGTCCACTTCTACCTAATATTCTATGACTTCCAATCCATTTCTCTGTTTGGGAACAAGAAAGCTAACTTGGTTTGCTTAGGCAACAGTAAGGATCAATAACCTAACTTTCGATAGCCTCATATGTAAAATGAAATGGCCTAGTTTATTTCTTGTATTCCTTCAATCTCTAAAGTTATAATTCTATGAGTCAATGAACTAAAAAACCCATCATATGCTGAGCACTGCATCCACTGTTCCAGTATAACATTAAACTCCATGAGGATTTGTCCTTGTTTCTATATCCCCAATATGTAGCAAAGTACCTCAAATAGTATAGGTCCTTAATCAATCCTTGATGGAAACATGTGGATTAACTCCTAGGTAGGCTTAAGTTTGGGGTTTCAAGGGCATACAGAAACAGACATTTCAGATCTACACGCCCCTTTTATAACAGGATGACACTTGTAGGAAGATGACTAGACCTAGTCAAAAAATCCAGAGTTCAAATCCAACCTCAGATATTTATTAATTATGACCAGGGGCTTGGGGGTGGGGGGGAGAGAAATCACTGAAACCTCCATCTGCCTCATAGTAATAAAAATGGCAGCTGTCTCCCATATTAATGCAAGGATTCAGTGAAATAATATTTGTAAAGTGCTTTATAAACTTTAAAGTGCTTTATAAATGCTAGTGATTATTATTACTGTTATCATTATCATTATCATTATTATTAACTGTGCAGGAAATTGTTTTGCTTTCTGCTAGAGCACCAAGAAAGAAACAACCAATTGTCCCACTACTGGAGACAATGACAATGAAGTCAATGACAAAGAACGGTTCTACAGAAATAGTCAAATAATCACAGCATCACTCTTCATGGAAGTTTAAAAAGGGGGAAAGTTGGGGAATAAGTGTCCATTAATTGGGGAATTAATTAAACAAATGGTGGTAGATAAACGTTATTTTGACAAGTAAAATAGCAAACGTTAGTTCAAAGAAGATATTGGATAACTTGCATGAGTGATCGAAGTGAAACATAAGTAAAGCCATGAGGATAAGATACATAATAACCACAAAATGCAAAGGAAAACAGCACACAAAAGAAGAACTCAGATTAGCTACAATGAACAAGTTTGGTTTCAGAAATACATGGCCGTCATATCCTCTTAGCTCAATGGATGGAAAAAGTTGTATACATTGGCAAAGAAGGGCACTATTGGTTCTTTTTTGCTTAATTGATTTTTGTTACAAGGATATGTCAAATGAGGGGGTACATAAAGGAAAGACTGATAGAGTAAACAAAAGGAAGCCAGAGAGGAAAAAAATAGTCTATTGATTGTCCTTGCAAAATTTAAATGTCACTTTCCCCTCCCCCAAGGCAATTGGGGTTAAGTGACTTGTCCAGGGTCACACAGCTAGGAAGTGTCTGAGATCACATTTGAACTCAGGTCTTCCTGACTTCAGGGCTGGTATTCTATCCACTGGGTCACCTAGCTGCCCCTAAATGTCACTTTTTAAAATTGTTTTTTAAGAAAGGAAAACTAACGAGTGAAATAGGAGGTAAGAAGGCTTCTGAAGCTAGTCACAGCACCAGAAAGCTAGAATTTCTACCAGTCTCTCCTCTAAGATATTCCAACCTCACTAACTTGCTAAGTATTCCATCAGTGTTGAATATATATGATTTTTTTAACTCTACAAAACATTCTGACCTTCTCTGAATCAGATAAAATAGAAACAAAAATTGGCCTTTACCAAAATGAATAAAGGGCATTTAACACTAAAACTGAAAATTCAATTCCAATCTTTAAAACATTTGTTTTTAAATTAGGCTTCCTTTAAGTTAAGACATCTAGTAAAAATAATGACTTTTCCTGTGGCTTTCACAATTACAAAAAAAAATAATAAAATAAAATAAAATTCAGCAGCTGAAAAGTACATCTTTAGAATATGCCAGAGCCCCTGCTTTCTTCAAATCATAACAGAGATCTTCAATTCAATTAAAGCAATATTCAAGTTTCTACTAGTAGACAGCAGTATAACTGAATAATAAGTTTTGCCTTCAAAAAACTCAGTCTATTGAAGGGAATGCAATATTTGCCAAAAGTAGGTAGGTCTTAAGTAATACAAGAAATCTAAAGCAGCGGCTAATGAATAACAGGAATCTTGAAAAGAATCCTGTATTGCAGGCAGAGACAGAGAAAGAGTGCACTGCAGAAATGAAAAGCCACTTATTTAAAAACTTATATCAATAGATACAGAAAAAAGATTGACAAAATATAAAACCCATTTTTGTAAAAAAAAATATGGAAAACATAGGAATAAATGGACTTTTCCTTAAAATGGTAAATAGTATATATTTAAAATTAAACCAGTCATTTTATGTAATAAGAGAATAAAAATAGATTTCTTGCCAATAAAAATTAGGGTTGAAAACAGGGATGTCTATAATATTTCCATTTGACACAGTACTAGAACTGCTGGCTAAAGAAAGATAGTAAGGGAATAAGTATAGGTAAAGAAGAAACAAAACTATTATTTTTTGCAAATGACAAGATACTTACAATACCCTAAAGAGTAAAGCAAAAACTTAACTGAAACAATAACTTTAACAAACTACTGGGATGTGAGTGACAAAATTCATAATATTTCTATATAATAATAATAAAGAAAACTATTATGCCATACCAAACAACTGAATGACTTTATAGAACTAGAAAGAATAATCATCAAATTCATATGAAGGAAAAAAAGTGAAGATTATCAAGATAAATAATGAAAAGAAGGAAGAAAAGGAATCTTACAGCATCAGATCTCAAATTATGCTACATGGCAGTAATTTTCAAAATGATACTAGTTTAAAAAAATGCAGGTCAATCTGTGGAGTTGATTGGTCATACAATATATTAAACAGTAAAGGTATTGAGTAGTCTAGTATTCTATAAACACAAAGACTTAAGCTATCAAGATAAAAGCTTATTTAACAAAAATTGCTGAAAACCAAACAGAAATGAAACCGTGAAAACTGGCAAAGTATAGCGGAAAAAATAGATTTAAAGTAATATCTCACACCGTGTACCAAGATAAACTCCAAATGAATATATGACCTATGTAAAATAAGAAAATAAGAAAAACATAGAAAAAATTATTTATCAGATTTGCAAAGAAGGAAAAAATGTTCATAACTCAATGGGATAGGAAGTTATCACAGAATATATAAAGTAGATAGATGGGATTACAACAAATTACAAAACTGCACAAAAAATCCAATCAAGCTAAAATTAAAAGGGAAACAAGAGGGAAGGAAATCTTTGCAGCAAGTTTCTGACAAAGATTTCATTTCTAAGATATATAGTGAACTGATTCATATTTATTTTTTTAAGTCATTTTCTAGGTGCATATAAATGAACAGGTAGTTCTCAAGGGAAGAAATTCTTGCTATCTACAGCCAAATGCAAAAATGCTCCAAACCATCACTTTACAGAAAAAATGCAAATTAAAGTAATTCTAAAATTTTACATCACATTACATGGCAAAGTTGAAAGGGAAAAAAAGATAATGATAAATGCTATGGGAAAACATATTTTTGGACACACTGATGGATAAATCCATGAGAGTATATAACAATTCTAGAAAGCAATTTGGAATTATTTCCAAAAAATTACTCAACAGTATATGCCTTTTGACCCTGATATACCACTGCTAAGTCTACATACTAAAAGTTCAAAGAAATAGAAATAGATCCCATATGTGCAAAAATGTAAAAAGGGATGTTCAGTCATTGGGGAATGGCTGATTAAGCTGTATTATATGAATGTCATGCAGTACTACTGTGCTGTATAAGATACACATAAATAATTTCAAAAGGACATGGACAGACTTACGTGAACTAATGCAGACTGAAGTGACCAAAACCATAAAAATAATTTATATTAAAACAACACTATTATAAAAAGGAACAATTTTGAAGATTTTCATGAACTAAGAAATGAAATCAACAGAAACAGAACAATTTATACAATAACAACAATACTGTATAAACAAATTTGAAAAATGTAAGAACTATGCTCAATCCAGGGATCACCTATGACTGCAGAAGATTGAGGACGAAACTCAGTATTTAACTTCTGTCACAGAGATAACAGAATTAGGGTACAAAATGAGATCTACAAGCATACATATACATATATAATATATACACAAATATAATTTTTCATACACAACCAATGAGGTAATGTTTTGCTTAACTATGCATATTTGTCACAAGAATTTTTTTTCCTTTTTTAAGGAGGTGGGGAGTAATATGAGAAAATAGATTTCCTTTAATTAAAAAATTTTAAAGTGGAAGTGCCATAGATGTGAAATGTTGCTTGCACTTTCAGATAAGGTCAATGAATGGTTAGTTTTCCTGTTTGGTTACATGTTATCACTGAGGGTAGGATGAGGTGGAATATGTGTATGTTGATAATATTTTAAAAATTAATAAAGCTTTTTTTAAGGAAGGAAAAAACAAAACCTAGCAGACAGAGGTAAAATGTATTACTGGAGAACAGTTAGAGATGTCACACTGACTAAAATGAAAAATAAATGAAGGGTAGTAATAAGAATAATACTGAGAAAGCAAAGTGAAATTGTAGGTGGCTCTAAATACCAGGGCAAGAATTTTTTTCTTGTTCTAGAGGCAATAATGAACCTTTGAAGGTATTTTGGGAGGATGAGGGGAATATGACATGGGTAACTTCCTAAGATCCTTCCCCTCAACCCACCCCACCCAAAATTCTCTCTCCCTATCCCTCTATCCCTGTGGAATTGTACATTTCATTCCTTCCTTTGAAAGATGCCTTTGCTTCTCAAAGGAGTTTTTCAAACAATAGAGACATTTCTTTGAAAAATATCTCTCCAGTGAAAATATTTCCAGGTATCTGTTCTCTTATAATATTGACGCTTATGTTCCAATTTGTGAATTTTAAGGAACTAGAATAATTTAAAATCTTTATAGGTTTTTTGTCTGCTGTCTTACTGCCAGTTTCATTCTTTTGGAAGAGAGAGTTAATGGGAGTGGGGGGAGGCAATAAAGATTAAGTGACTTATTTTGAGTCACACTGCTAATATTTCAGGCTGGATTTGAACTCAGATTCTCCAGATTCGGGGCCAGTATGCTATCCACTGTGCAACCTAGCTGCCCCCCTGTCAATTTCATTTGTAAATGCCTTTGGGACAATCTGTTTTATTTGGATTGTTCCTCCAACATTCTTTAAATTTCCTTTTTCATCAACTACTTACCCGTCTTTTAGTTGATACTAGTTTTTTAAAAAGAAAATACTCCATTTTTATCCTAAATCAGTGGATTTGGGCTCTTTTGGTCTTCTTGTTATAGCCATTCATTCATTCATTCATTCATTTATTTATTTATTTATTTAATATAATGGTGATGGTCTACACTGATATCCACTCCAGCTTTTTGACAATACCTTCTTAATGGGTCAGGTTAGAATTTGAGATAGATATTGCTTTTTGATAGTTGCACTAACAAATGTGAGATCTAACTATACACAGACAGCTGATTCAGAACTTACTCTGTCATTTGTTTTTGGTTTGGAGGATAATATTTAGGGAGGAGGGGCAGAGATCAACACAGGGATGCTTAGTCTTTCAAATTTTTATGGATTTCCTAAAGGGAACTGAGAAGTATACCAGGACCCAGTGGAATTAAAGCATTGTCTAGAAAGAAAAGCATTTTCAGAAGCAAATAAGGAATACTGGTAATAGGATAGCTGTAATTACAAAAGTATAACCTCTAAAATGTTAACTGAGTAACTATGACTCACTTTATAAAAACGTTTCTATATTAATTACCCTTGTCATTACCAAAAATATTTCTAGTTTGATATATTTTTGAACATATACAATATTTTTATCCACCTATAAATGGAAGAATATCTAAAATTCAAGGATATTTTTGACACTACAATTTAGAATATTGAAACCACTAAAAAAATTTTGAGTTTTGAAAGTCACTCTCTTGGAATTTTATATTTGACTTTATTACTCTTCTCCCATTACAATGCTCTGCTTTCCCTATGCCATTATTCCAGTAACATTTTAATGACTCAATCAACCCTAGAAATAACCTTATGAAATATTCAAATGTGAAAAATCTTAACCTACATAGTAGGTTAAGGGAAACAAAAGTCAAATCAGCAAGCTGTCCCTCTTGAAATTTTTAAAGCATGTGTATGTAATCTCTTATTTGAATATCTTTGAGTATGAGTAATAACTGATGATATAATGGACTTCTAGATACTCCATTTAAAGCTGCATTACTGGGATAAACAGACTTTCTGCCGATTAAGAGAACACACCCTTTTAATTGCTACCAACAAGTGTCTCTTGTTACCATTCATAAATCTCTAATATTAGACACAGTCTCATCAGTGCTTCTTTGGTAACTTGTATATCTTTGAATCCTAACTCCTTCAGGCTGACAAAAAGAGGCCAAATTGTTTAAGAACTTTTGTCAATTTTTTTCAAATAAATTTTAATTTTCATTGGAAAATAAAGAAGTTTATTATAGATATATATTTAACTTTGTAAAAATATACATATATAATGTATATATATATACATATATGTATACAGCTATGTGTATATATATACATATATATGTACAGATATGTGTATATGTATACATATGTACACAGATATATGTGTATATGTATAATGTATATATAATTCAAATTTTACATATATGTATATATACTAAAAATTTTATGTATATGTGTGTATATATTTTTTTTTCAAAATTCTTTCCTTACCAATAGGCAATTCAACTTTGAGATTCTAATCAGTTGGACCCAACATTTTCTGCCAAAAATTTCCAAATCCCACTTTGAAATGACCCCCTCCCTTGACTTACAAAACATTTGCCAACCACAGATCAGGCAAACCAAGTCTTTCAAATCAACAAGGCACATATGTCAAATGCTCTATATACTATAATTTGTTCAGTGCTTAATACAATGCCCAATACATAGGAGGAACTTTAAAAATATCTATCAACTGACCATGCAGATAGACAGGCAGGCAACCTCTCTAATCTGCAACTGTTTCAACATACTTTTTAATCTTTAAATACAACTTTCCATCTCCCATTTCCTTAAACACAACTTTCTATCTCCCATTGATGGACTGTGGGAACTGAATGTGGATCTCAACATAGCATTTTTACTCTTTTTGTTGTTGTTTGCTTGCATTTTATTTTCTTTCTCATTTTTTTCTTTTTGATCTGATTTTTCTTGTGCAACAAGACATCTGTATAAATATGTATGCATATATTGGATTTAACATATATTTTTACCACGTTTCACATATACTGGATTACTTGCTGTCTAGGAGAGGAAGTGGGAGAAAGGGGTAGAAAACTGGAACACAGGGTTTTGCAAGAGTCAATGTTGAAAAATTACCCATGCATGTTTTGAAAATAAAAAGCTTTGATAAAAAATAATAAAATAATAATAAAAAAGATTAATCTGGCTGCTGATGTCCATAAGATGGATTGAAATAGTCAAAGATAAGAACCATAAAGTGAAGAGATCTGTTAAAGAAGAAACTGAAAAAACAAAGGCTTGAGATAAAATGTAGCAAAGAGGCTGGAAAAGAAAGGAAAATCACATAAGAACTTTTAAACATTAAGGGATTCAAGAATGAAATTATCAGTAATGATCACCAAAAAAAAAAAATCTGCTGCATAGGGAGAAAGATCACAGGGAAAATATAAGATTCTAGGAAATTGGTTCTTCTCCCTCTAACCAAATGAAATTTGGACATCACTCTCTTGGCCTTTCAAAATGAGTATGGAAGCATTGAAACATACCTGCAAAAAGCAGGTGTCCAAGAGAACACAGATGCACATCCAAAAACCAAACTCCCAATTTGTGTCATCTCATAAGATACACAACTTATTTATGCCTACACAAACCATTTCTTAGAGTCAAAGCTATCTTCCCTTTAATTTTCCTTTTGGAACATTCCCCATGTTTGCCTTCTTTTCATCTCACTTGGGACCAAACTGTTCTAAGGGTGTTTTCCTCTTGCTACAAAGCATGGAAACTATTTGACTTAAGGGAATAAGATGATAATGGGGGAAAAGAGGAGGAGAAAATCTTGCCTTGCAATTTTTGTGACATTGCCTTTTGCGTTCATTTTTCAGGATTTTTCTTCTTTTGAAGAACTGCTCAAGGGTCCTACTAGGACATTTGACATTTAACCAGATGCTGAAACGTCCAGTTCTCACAGGGTTGCAGAAGTTTCCTCTCCTTTCACTGGAATTTCAGTCCTTCCAAATTCCCAGGCGTCCAAGATTTCCATTCCTTTGGGATGCTCTCTTCCTGACTCTCCATTAAGGCTTCTTTACTAATAGTAACAAATTCAGGATTTGGCTATCATTTAATAGTATGCAGCTGCTAAAAGGTTGCTTTATGAAGGCTAGCCTCATCATGCCCCTCAAAGATCAAGTTTCTTTTAATGACATATGCTCTGACCACTTTCTGAACTCTGCATATCTCAGTTGGAATTTCTACAACTCCACCTAATCCAAAGGAATGGATTTGGGTGCCTGATGAACAGCTTTCAATTTACAGCCAGAAGTCATGAGTTCAAAATCTGCCTCTACCTTTTTCCTAGCTATGAGACCTTGACAACAAAAGTCCTTTAACCTCTCCAGGACTGAAAATAAGGTATAAAAATAACTATACTAGCTACTTCAGAGGGTTTTATGAAGATATGAGACAACGTAAAGTGCTTCAGAAATTATGATATATATACACATATATGTATGTGTATACATTTATATATAACACACATATATATATATATATGTTGTGTGTGTCAGCTATTACTACAAATGCCAAATAATCCAGTTGACAGTACATTTCAATATGCTCTTCATTCTGCCCATAAGAGTTCACCTTGTTTTTCAGAAGCTACTTTTATAGGATTAAATTAGAAGTAAAATCTCAAAAGTAGGAAAATAGAATACATAGTACTACGCTTAGATTCTGGAAGATTAACTGGAATCCCAATTCTGATGCTTACTATCTCCGTGATCATAGATAAGTGATTTTTACCTCTCTGAGTCTCAGTTTCCCCAAATGTGAAATATAATAATTATATTTCTAAGTGCCTATACCATAAGATTGCTATAAGGCTCAATGGAGATGAAGGCCCTACAAATTTTAAAATGTTTTACATAAATATTGGTTATGACTGTTTTATGAAGCTTCACTGATAAATTCTTAAACACATGGAGAGATGGACTCCAAAAGAATTAAACAAAAAAAAAATCAGTCAATTGATGTTTATTGAGTACCTATTATGCACCAAGCAATAGGGATATAAAGTGAAGCAACAAAATAAAAAGCACTGGATTTGGAGATTGTGCATTTGGGTCCACAACCTTCAAGTCTCTAGTTCTCTGATCATCAAGTCACTTAAGTTTCCCAAACATTGGTTTCTTCAGTGTAAAATAATGTGGTTAAAGCAGATCAGGAACTCCAATTAATAGATTGCTTGCCATCTAGGAAAGGGGGTGGGAGGATGGAAGGGAAAAAATTTGAAACACAAGGTTTTGTAAGAATGAATGTTGAAAATTATGAATGCATATATTTTGAAAATAAAAAGCTTTAATTTAAAAAAAAGGAATTCCAATTAAGTGGTTCATGAAACTGCAAAAGAAAGGAAAGCAGACTTTTGGGTTTTTAAATCTGATTTTCAGTGTCCTGCCCACAGTATGAGGCAGGCTTCCAGACTGATTCCTCCTGAATCCCTTTGCTAAACTCTGTCTACTTTGCCATGCGTCTGCCCCTAGTTGTTGGGAGTTATTGGGGGCCCTAGCCCTTGTGCCATTGGGAGAGTCACTATGGTTTAGTAGCCAAGATTGTTGGTCTGGGAGTCAGGAATTTCATTTTTGATACTTAGTGTCTACACTAAGTAGGCACTAAGTATGATCACAGCCAAGTCACTTAACTTGTGTGAGTGTTTCCTCATCTGTGAAATGTGGATGATAATGTCCCAGATAATAGCACAGGGCCGGGAATGGTTTTTTGTTCATTTGTCTCTTACTCTTCATGACCCATTTGGGGTTTTCTTGGCAAAGATAGTGCCATTCCCTTCTCCAGTTCCTTTGAGAGCTGAGGAAAATAGGCAAAGTGACTTGCCCAGGTTCTCACAGCTAATAAGTGTCTGAGGCAGATTTGAACTCTGGAAGATGAGTCTGACTGCACACCTGGAACACTATACCACCTACCTGCCCACTTGCAATCTACTCAAAGACCCCTTACTCTTCCTATGAAAAAAAAGCAAAACCTAACAAGAGAATTGTGTCAGTTAAATTGAGATATTTTTGCTTTTAAAATCTTTAATAAATAAATAATTTGTTTTTTTAATAATATAAATTAATTATAATAACATATACTTAATAATTTAAATAAATAACTAAAATGATTTTGTATGATAGTCAAATACCCCTTGGATTCCAGGATAAAAAAAAAAGAACCTTAAGGGGTCTCTGATGGAACAATAACAGTCTTCCATTTGTCACATGTGTATACACACACATACACACATACATGCAGATCCCTATCTATCCCTAAGTGGAAATGGGAACAGCATTGAGGACATACTGGATATTTGTGGTCACAAAGGTCAGCTATCTGAAGATCCCATGACCTGACCTGAAAGAATCAGTATCCATTTCTGAAGCGATCTAACATTCCCCAAGTGCCTTGGACAGGACCAGGCGTCTAGGTTAAGATATGCTCATTACAATACTAGAGAAGTAAAAGGAGATTCAAAGATATAAAAAGGAAAAATGCCTGAAGATTAGATGGTCCCTCATTAGAGAGGGAGAGTGGCTCTCTAAGATCAGGCTGGGAAATGAGGAAGCCTGAAATACTGCTGTTCTATTTTTAAATCTACTGCTATTCAAGATAAGTATGGAAATATGTATACATATATTCAACTTGTCAAGTATTTTAATATTATTAACATGTAGTGGACTTCCATCTAGGGGAGGGAGGGGGATGGGACTGGGGGAAAATTTGTACCAGAAAGCTTTGTAAGGGTCAATGTTGAAGAACTACCCATACATGTTATGCAAATAAAAAACTTTAATAAAAAAAAATAAATAAAATAAAATAAATCCACTGCTATTATATATGTCTGCTTCAAAATACAGATACTCTCATCGATCAATCTGGATAATTTTCTCTGTCACCAACAATTTGGGAAATTAACTTTGCCACATTTCTGGGTCATAATATGGACAAACTTGGCTATCTTTTTCACAAACTAGGTGCTATCCTCCTTAGAGTTTAAGAAGCGCTTCCATTTAGGGCTGTGGATGGGTGATGGAATTTAGCAGAATATAAATAAATCTCTCTGTTCCTTCTCCTCTCAACAGCCAAGCAGAGCTGAAAAGGGCTAGCATCTCTGGTATATAAGCTTTATTCTTTCTTAATGAGCCACTAGGACTGGCCCTCCAAGCATGCTGGAGCACATTCACTGCGGGTAATCCCCTTCTCAGACATATGACTAGCATGCTGGATTTGGCTATTACTAGCGGCTGAGCCAATTACCACAGAAAAGCAACACAAGCTCCCTGAATGCATGCACTAAATAATCCACTCCTGCCATTCTTAAAGCCAGGTTCTTAGCTGTCGTTGCTGAGATGGGGAAGCCATATTTCTTTTTACTCATGGCAATTTCCACAAAATGACCTTCTGTAACAAGAGGTAACTGGTCAGTGATAAGACTGATCTATATGGAAGGATTCTCTAAGACTTATGGATGACAAAAACTGTTTGTGGCTTATGAAATATTTCTCATAGCTTGTGCCTGGAATACACTGCTATCTCAACTCCCTTCAAAGAATAATTGTGTCACCTCCTATAAGAAACCTTTCCTAATTCCTCCCAGCTGTCAGCATTCATCACCTCTTGAAATTACAGCACATTGTTCTGTATATTGTATATTGACTCATCTCCTCCAGGAAGATGCAAGCTCCTTGAGGTCAGGGAATTCAGCTTTCTTTGACCTTAAGCACATTGCTCCCAACATTTACAACTCAATAAATACTTAAAAAGAACTGAAAAACACCCCAGGAATTCCACTAAGAAATAACTATAACTCATTTCAACAGCACAGGTTTTCTGAATCACTAACAGATTGCTCCATTCTCCAAGCTCCATCCTCTAAAACACACCTAATACTTGAACTTTACAACTCTCTTGTACAAGTCACCAGGGACTATAAGAAGGCCTTCCCCAGGACACAGAACTTTTTTTCCTCTTCTAAATAACAAATTCATCATACTTAATCCCATCCATACTGGACCCAAGGGGTTATGCCCAGATATGACACATTCACAACTAATGGTTTATAAATAATTTTCTGCCTCCTCCTTCAAAAAAGTTTCTTGAGGGGCAGCTAGGTAGTGCAGTGGATAGAGCACCAGGCCTGAAGTCAGGAGGACCTGAGTTCAAATTTGGTCTCAGACACTTCACACGTCCTAGCTGTGTGATCCTGGGCAAGTCACTTAACCCCAATTGCCTCAGGGGAAAAAAAAGTTTCTTTATCAAAAGTCACAAGCCCTGCAGATTCATCAAAGAGTCTACTGGTGATTTTAAGGTCAAGTAATGATTATCAACTAATACATTTGTTTGGGGTTGCTTTGTTGTTGTTTTTAACTTAACAAGCATTTATTTTCTCTTATTCTTCCTATTGCCTTTGGAAAAGAAAGAGGGAGGCAGGGAGGCAGGGAGGCAGGGAGGCAGGGAGGCAGGGAGG
>JAJPUD010003537.1:8984-25571 GCA_023553655.1 Myrmecobius fasciatus | reverse complement strand
GGCAGGGAGGCAGGGAGGCAGGGAGGCAGGGAGGCAGGGAGGCAGGGGAAAACCTTTGTAACACGCATGCAAACAAAACAAACTCCTTACCAAAATCCACAAACATATCTCATTTCACACATTGAGTCCATTAATTCTCAAGAGGTAGTTAGTATACCTTATCATTCATCTGGAAATGTGGTTGGTCACTGCATTAATTAGTTCTTAGGCTTTCAAAATTGTTTATTTTTACAATGTTATTTTGCATCACTTCTCAAGTCTTCCTAGGTTTCTCTGAAATATCCCTTCCATTATTCCTTATAAATCAATAGTAGTCCAATACATTCCTATTCCATAACTTGTTTACTCATTTATCCAAGGAAATAGATACTCGCTTAGTTTCAAATTCTTTGTCAATACAAAAAGAGCTGCTATATAATATATGTGTTTTGTGTGTATGTATACATATATACATATACATGTATTTGTATAGAACGGTCCTCTTTCTTTCTTTATTAAAAAAAAATCTCTTTGGGGTATATTTAGTATATGCCAGACATTGTGCTAAGTGCTAGGAATACAAAGAAAGGCAAAAGGCAGTCCCTACTTTCTAGGAGCTCATAGTTTTACACAAGAAGCAACTGACTGAAACAAGAAATAAAGTGAAAGGCCCCGTGAATAGAGCCCTAGAGTCAGGAAGATCTGAGTTTAAATCAGATCTCAGACACTTTACACTTACTAGTCACTTAATCCTAATTGCCTTGCCAAAAAGAAAAGAAATAAAGTGAAAAACAATGACTTCAAAGCTTTTGTTATTTATATTTCCTAAAGCAAATCATCCAATCTCTCTGACCAGAGTTTCTTGGCTATAAAGTGTGAGATTGGATCAGATTGCTTCAAGATTCTTCAAGTTCCCAAATAGGATGCTGTAATGCAAAGAAAAGGACATATGGAGAAAATGTGGGACTACAACTATCTCCTCAAACTAGTACTTGTGTGACTGTGCAAGCAATTCTGATGTTCTTTTTCTTCACTACCAAAATGAGGGAGTTTGATTCGATGGTCTCTCAGGTCCCTCCCAGAAATGAACCCTATAATTCTATGACTGAGAAAAACATGCTATATCTCCCCTGTAAAAGCTATAATCAAACCATTTCAAATCCATTGTATAGAGAATAATATGCATCCCTGCCATATTAACTGTTCTAATGACATCTTCTCATGTCATTTTCCAGCTCAAAAAATCCTTAATGACTGTCCATTGTTTGAGAGAGAAATTTAATTCAAAAAGTGCCTGTTAAAATCTCTATGTGGTAGGCAGTGTGTTACATACTAAAGAGACCAAAACAATACCCAAGCTGGCAAGAAGTTTACATTCTACAAGATGAAAACAGGCAAGAAAACCTTATGTGGTAGAGGGGACAGCATTTACATCTGGGGACAGGCAAAGGTTTGAGATAGGAGGGCATTTAAGTGAAATGAGCAGAACCAGGAGATCAATATACATGGCAACGACAAGATTATATGATGATCAATTCTGATGGACATGGCTCTCTTCAATGAAATATTTCCAACCAGTTCCAGTTGTTTAGTGATGAAGAAAGCCATCTACACCCAGAGACCGACCTGTGGGATCTGAGGGTGGACCACAACATAGCATTTTCATGCTCTCTATTGATGTTTGCTTACATTATGTTTTCCTTCTCAGATTTTTTTTTCTTATAGATTCAATTTTTCTTGTACAGCAAGATAGCTGTATAAATATGTATACACATAATAGAAGAGAGAGAGATAGGAGGGCATTGTGTCTGGGAAGAAAATAGGAATTCAAAGAGTTTAACATGAGGAAAAGTGGTCCAATTGCAAAAGCAAAGAGATGGAAGTTGCAACCTGAAGCAACTGGTCAGGACACAATGGATAGAAAGTTGGTTCTGCATTCAGGAAAAGCTGAGTTTCAATCCTACATCTGATATTTCCTTACTAATTGTGTGGAGTAGGCAGGTTGAACCAGCACTTCAATCACAGGGATGTTGTGAGAATTGAATGAGAAAATATATAAGGCACTTAGCAAAAACTTTTAACAATCACATAAATGTGAGTTATATATAAGAAACTGCAAGTTGGCCTGTCTGTCACGTCACAGGGTTCTCTCAAGAGAATAACAAAAATTCAGTCTGAAAAGACAGGTTTGAAGCAGACTCTAAAAAGAACTAAAGATCCATCCAACGGAAGATCTTGTGTTTTATCAGGAAGCTAAGAGGGGCATTTTTGTCACTGAAACTACCAAACTGCTAAAGGACAACTAATTTTTAAATTTACATAAACAAGGAAATAATGCATAGATCAAGTACTGCCATCCTATCTTACATGCATTTTCTAAGTAAGCGCAGTTGTCTTTAAAAGTGATGTTCAACTATGGCCAAAATGCTATAAAATTGCACATATCCTTTGATCCAGTAGTGTCACTCCTAGGCCTGTATCCCAGAGAGATCATACATAAAAGAGGGAAAAGGACCCACATGGGCAAAAATGTTTGTAGCAGCTTTTTTTTGTAGTGGCTAGAAACTGGAAATTGAGTGGATGCCCATCAATTGGAGAATGTCTAATATGAAAATGTTTTGCATGACTTCAAATGTATAATGCGTATTGTATTGCTTGCCTTCTCAATGGGTGAGATGGAAGGCAGAGGAGAGAAAATATAAAACTCAAAATTTAAAAATGAATGTTAATGAATATCCCATCATTCTTCATGTATAATCGAGTCCTCAACTTTGTAAGTATTTATACATCATTTCATTGAATAAAGATTTAATTAAATGGAAAAAATAGATGTTAAAAAATAATTTTAAAAAAGGTTTTGTTCACGGCAGGCATTTGAAACATTGCCCCAAACACATGACCCAACACTGAAGCAGTGATTCAGAGTAATGTTATGAGTGTGTCTGGCAAAAAATAGTCTTATATGTCAGGCAACATTTAGGTTCCACATGTGGGACAAGCATTAAAAAAAGACAAAAAGATATCCTAGCCAAACATTTCTGCCTATCTAAAATGATCTAAATTCAGTTGTCAATGCAAAACATCACACTTTCCCAACAGCAAGGGACCCTTAAAATATAAATGAAAATCCACCTCCCATTTTACCCTAAAAGGAAGTATCTATCACAAACTATTAAAACCTGGGAAGGGTGGTAGGATAGGGGAGAGGTATTTACCAGAAATGAAACAATTTTATTTATAATAAAACACAAAAAGAGATCAATCTGAGCTAATAGAATGTCCTATTTTCCCATTTCTCCTTGACAGCAGAGATTACTTAACATCCCTGTATCCCAAGCTCCTAACACAGTCTCTGGCTAATAGCACGTATTTAACTAACATATTCATTTACCCAAGATATCTGTCCTACTGATGCTCTCCTAACTCCCTCCAGAACTACCACCACCACCACCTAGAACAGCCCTTTTCATAAATCTCCAAGAACCATGGAAGAGATCATCTATTCAGCTTTGGAACTAGCCTGGGACTGAACTGTCATAACTAGTGAGTATAAATTCCACTAACATGATATCCAACTCTCCCCAGATCATGGTTCATAACCACATACCCCAGCTATCTTGCCATCTGTCCAGGCAAATAAAACCTCCCCTTCCCTCTCAATCCTTGCTCCAGAAACAGTAATCTAATCAATACTACCAGAGGAAAGAGAATGAAATTTAATTGCCCCAAGATTCTGCTCACAATTCCAGACAGAGACTCCCCACCCAGGCCACCTCTTCCTTAATAAGTATTATCTCCCTCTGTTAGAAAGTAAGTGCCTTGAGGACTGGGTAGGTCCAATCTTTACCTTTGAAACCCCCTAGTACTCAGCTTCTTCATTCATTGAACCTACAAAATGCCAGTCTCCATCCACTATATGAGAGATGAGAAAGGGAAAGAGACTCATGATAATCTTCAGGAAAAAAAATTGATCATCACTATTCCAGCATCTTCCAAATTCTCCTTTGCTAGTGAGATCTATCCCAATTCAATTAATATTTATTAAGTGCTTACAATGTACAAAGCATTGAGGATACAAATAATAAAAGGGAGTCTTGGTCCTCGAGAAGCAACCTGATCCAGCTGGGGAAAGAAAAAGACAGAATCTGCACTTGGCTACATACAGCCTCTGTTGGAAAATATAAAAGCAGACATACTATACAAAACAGAAATATGTGATACAATGTATTAAGGTATGGAGTAAGAGGCCTAAAAGGTGAAAGGGGATTATATTGCAGACACAAAGGAAAGTGTAGACAGACACTACACTGTGGATGGCAAAGGGGCAACAGACCAGTTTAGCGGGAATATAGAACATATAAATAAGAATCATAGAAAACAAGGCTAGAAAGGTTGGTAACAGATTAAGGAGGGCTACAAGTTATCAGGTAGAGGGAGCGAGCATTTCCTAGAGGTCATAAAGAGATAATGAAGATTTCTGAACAGGTAATCTATCATTGAAAGCTTTTTTGGAATCTAATCTAAGGCATCAGAGTAGGACTTTTATAGAGAAGTGGACCCGGATCAAGCAGTAAAACAGCACAAGGGACCTGAAAACCATGGTTAGAACAAGCTTGCCTTCTGAGGCAACTGAACAGTCTTCAAAAGTCTCCAACAGATCAGGATCTGGGAACCAACTCAGGGGTGCTCTGGTCTCCATCCCTGCACTCCCAAGCACTGGAGTACAGCTACCAGAGGGTTTGCAGATAAGCCTAGAAAGAAACATCTCTAAATAAAATCTATCCCATCCTCCAAAGACTAATTCTGAATGTGCTCCCTCCCTCCTTTAGAATGTGTGATCTGGAGATGTGAATGCAAGACGAGCACTGCAACCACCGGACTGGGATGCTCAGAGCTCCACTGCCAGCTCGACAACTCTTGTTGATTTCTGGAAGTAATTAATGAGTTTGGCATCAACAGCTGTGATCTTTGCACTGCTGCCCTAATTGGACCATAAATAAGACATACAGATACTATTAAAAATAGGAGTAAAAAGAGACATCTTGAACGACCAGCAGGACGATTTCAGAGAGGCCTGGAGAGACTTGCATGAACTGATGCTGAGTGAAACGAGCAGAACCAAGAGATCATTATATACGGCAACAACAATACTATATGAGGATCAGTTCTGAGGTCCATGGCTCTCTGCAACAAAGAAATGTCTCAAACCAGTTCCAATTGTTCACTGAAGAAAACCATATACACCCAGAGAGAGGGATATGAAATACGGACCACAACGTAACATTTTCATGATCTCTATTGATGTTTGCTTGCATTGTGTTGCCTTTCTCTGGTTTTCTTTTTTTTTTCTTGTAGATAGGATTTTTCTTACACAAGTTGTCAACTATTATTACATTATTAACATGTAGTGGACTTCCTGCCATCTAGGGGAGGGGAGGGGACTGGGGGTAAAAGTTGTAATGGAGAGCTTTGTAAAGATCAATGCTGGGGAACTACCCATACATATGTTATACAAATAAAAAGCTTTAATAAAAATAAATAAATAAATAAAAACAAAGGACTGGGAAAAAAAAGACACATCTTGGATGAAATTCACAAAAGGAGGGGGCATAGGTTCCTGCCATTAATCCATACTGACCCCTCTCCTCTGCCACCATTATAATAATCCACACGTGCACTCATAAACCCAACATAAGCACAGAGATTGAGACCATGGCGGGAAGGGAAAGTGTTCAGTTTCACCACCAGATTTCTCACCCTCTCTATGTAAAGACAATTAACTGGAGAGCCTTGGGAAAAACTAGCAGCAGGTATGATGCATGAAGAACACATCTGAAGGACATAAATGGCTTAGCTCTGACACAGGTTTTGGCAGGCTGGTGAGCTGTTGTTTTAAATGTCACTTTCATTAAGGGAAAAATCCCAGGATAGAAACTTTCTCTAGCAATGCAGAGAGTAACCTACAGCAGTATGCTCCAGAAAATCCTGGGGATCTCTGAAACCTATTCAGTGGGTCTGCAAATTCAAAGTTCGTTTTTATTTCAAGCGTGAAATATCTATAAGTATAACCCACAAAAACAAAAAACTTTTTGGACAGATCCTCAATAATTTTTAAGTCTAAAGACACTGAGAACAAGAGCTGAGGACCACTAGCCTAGAGCACTAACGTTAAAATTTGCTCTGAGTCATGCAGCCAGTGATTCTAGATATTTCTGAATCCCAGAATGCCTCAGAGATCACCATTCTATGACATTTTAGTTATTCGTGAAATGTTCTCCAAGTTACCAATATTCACTTTAGTGCCTAGAACTGAACACACTACTAAAGACATGATTGGACTAGATAAGGTTACAGAGAGAATGGACTTTTGATTTCACTGACACAGGAAATTCCCAAATGGGGAAACTACTTCTAGCAAGGCAAGTCACCACCTTGTCTGAAATTTGTAAATTTAGAGAGCCGATTACAGTTAACTAGAGGCAGCTAGGTAGAAGAGGAGATAGAGCACCTGAGAACAAATCCAACCTCGGACACTTAGAAGCTGATTGATTCTGGCTAAGTCACTTAACCACTTCAGTAAAACAGAGATAATAATGTGTACCTCACAGAGTGATTGTGAGGATTAAATGAATTAAATTATATAAATGCTGCCTACAATTATTATTGTTACTTCAACAACTACTGCTACTTTTGCTACTGTTATTCTGTTTCAATCCTGTCTAACTCTTTGTGACCCCATTTGTGGTTTTCTTGGCAAAGATACTGGAGTGGTTGGACATTTCCTTCCTGATTCCAAGCCCAGTGCTCTAGTCACCTAGCTGCCTCATGCTACTTCTAGTACTACAGCATTAAGAGATCAAATGAATTGCCCAAGATCACACAGTCAATATGACTTGAAGGCAGGACTTGAATGGAGATTTTAATGACTCCAAGACCAGATTTTTATCATACTATCTTTCATTCAATGTTGCCTTCCTCTCTCACATAGTAAAACTTATGATGGTAACATAAATGGTCAAATATGTGTTTCATTGCTGCTGCTTCTCTTAAACCCTAACAAAAATAAATTAGAAATATCTTAGGAAAAATTATTTGAAAAGTATAACAACTTTCAGGGGCATCTAGGTGGCACAATGGATAGGGCACCAGTCCTGAAGTCAGGAGGACCTGAGTTCAAATATGATCTCAGACACTTAACATTCCCTAGCTGTGTGACCTTGGGCAAGTCACTTAACCCTAAGAGCCTCAGCAAAAAAAAAAAAAAAAAAGTAGAATAACTTTTTACAAGAAATAAAAATAATTCTGACTCATGAGTAGTACCATAAATATGAGAAAAAATGAGAAGGAAGGAGAAGAGGAACCCAGCTTGAAAGATGAACATTATGTATTATAAAAAGAAAATCTGAGGGGGGGAAGGAAAGGGTCTTTTTTTTAAGCCTGAAACCATTCCCAAATTTTAATTTCCAACCTTAGAGAGATTCCTTCAAATTATCCCACATATAACATAGATTTTAATTCCATGCTACTCTCTCCACTTTAGTTTTGATGCACACAGACACATTCTACCACACAACACTGACTACTTATAGAGGAAAAAAAATTCACCTATTGCTCTATCCCTAGGAATTAGGCTCTCACATTTCAGTTCAGAGAATAGGAGGCAGTTCTGTCCCAGCTGGGGAAAGGAGGGCATCAAATGCCACAAAATAAAGCACATGAAGCTTCTATTCTACTGGCACAGCCTTCAGGAATCCAGGTGCAACCACACCATGAATTGTCCCAGAATAGGATCTCTATGCAATTGCAGGTGTTGCAATCTGCACATGGTTACACATCAAGGATCACAGGACTGAGAAAAGTCCTTAGAGTTCATCTAGTTCACTTCATTCATTTTACAAATGAGGAACTTGAGCCTGGGAGAGGTTACTTGCCTTGTGACTTGCTCATAATCACTTAGGGAGTAAGCAGCAGAGCCAGAATTCAAAATTAGGCTCTCTAATACAAAATGAATTCTGGTTCCTCCTCTCTTCTCTTTAGTCTCTACTAACTTGGTGAGTTTCCAAGGGTTCAGTGATCATCCTGAGGCAGATAATTCCCAAATGCATAGATCCAATCTTAACCTCACAAGAACCCAAAGAGATGTCATTATCATCCCATTTTATAGCTGGAGAAAATGAAAGTTTTTTTTTTAAGTGACCTTTAATAAGAATATGATCTCCTTAAGAGGAATAGAGCACATTATTACCTTTTTTTTTTCTATCTTCAGTACTTGGTACATAACAAGAGCTTAATATTGCTTGCTGACCAGCAATTTTCTGATGTAAAACATGCTTCCCAAAATATCTATCAAATAATATATTTCCCACTCCATAAAGATTCTTTTTAATTTCCAAGAGATAATTTTAATGTGAAATATTTCAGATATTTGGCAAAGTCCTATAACAGCCATAACACCATTGGTTTAAAAAAAAAAGTCCAAAGTGAACTGAATCAATAAAAAATATTTTTACCAATGAGAAGTTTTTTTGTTAACTTCCAGAAGATAATTTTATGGTGAAATGTCTCAGATATTGAGAAAGTCCTATAAAAACTATAATACCACTGATAGAATAAATGAAGTAATGTAAAAATAGCTAGTTAAATAGGTGGATGGTTGAAACAAAATAATTGCTTAAAGTGGAACAATAAAAAGAAACATGCACGAAGCTTTAAAAAAAAGGAGGAAGAAATTTTTTTTTTAATTTCTAGATGATAATTCTACTGTGAAATGTTAGCTATTTGGCAAAATCCTTAAAAAGGCATGACACCATTAGAGAAGGGGAGAAAAACCCTTATTTAAAGTGAACTGGGTAAATAAAAAGAATTGTTTTATGACTTTGAAAAGGGGGAGGTGATAAAATAATTATAATAACTAAAAAAAGATCTGAATGTTGGAGGAACATTTTTGCCCTGGCTTAATCTGCATATGAATTAACTCAATGCTGAAAATTAGATTTTTAGAACCTTCATTTGAGTGGAGATCTGCAGGAAACAAGGGGGGGTGGGGGGTGGAAATATCACAGGCCCCAAAACAGGACTGAGAAACCTGTCTGAGCAAATTCCAAATGTGCTCCACCAAACTGCCTCTCTCCTCCCAGATCCTGGAATCCTAATCAGTTCCACCCACCCAGAGGTTCCTAAGCCTAAATGATAGGAACAGCTGCACTCCACCACACTAAGAATAGCTTTTAGGAAACCAGGCTCCCAGTGGCAGCCACACTTAGTAACCCAAGGAAAGCTATTAGAAAATACTGATGTTAGGAAAAAAAATACCCACTATACTTTTTATCAAAACATCAAATAAACTAACATCTTTTGATTGCCTATTCATCAAAATTTTAATTCTTTTCTTTTTTTTCCCAATTCTCCTGGAATCACAGAATGTTATGGGGGAAACTACTTTAAGAGTTGGATCTAAGTTCAAATACTGACTTTGTCACTTAGATAAATTATTTATCGGACTAAATAATCTTCAAGGTCCCTTCCAGCCCTGAATCTCTGATCCTATGATCTTCTCCAACCTTAGAGATGAGCAAAGAAGATGAGCTTCCAAGTACATGGAATAAACTACTTTCAAAACCACTTATCTTCTACTTGGGGGTGTATTTTCCCATAAGAACATAAGACTGTAAGAATTACCCCAGGAAGTCAGACCATAGATGCATCTAGCCCATTACATTTTCTCACAACAAGGGATAAATTCTAAGAAGATAAGGTGTTCTCCTGTGTCAGTCTCAAAGTGTCTTGCATAGCTGAATGTTTTTATACTCTTATACACTTAAAATACACTGGGTTGAATGAAGTTTTGCTTTTATTTTGTCTAAACTATTCTTCACATAAGGAGAACCGCCATAATTTGGGTGTGTGAATTAACAACAACAACAACAACAATAAAATAAAATTTTAAAAAGCAACAGCTAATTCAAATTAAGGCTTTATTTTTCCTCCAAGCAACAAATTTTGATCAAATTACATGAAATCAGAACTTGTATTTAGTTTCAGCTGCTGGAAATCAGATCTCTCTTGCCTATAAGGGATGACTGAAAAAGCACAATACCCAATATATACCCAAATAGAAGTGCTATTTGCACCTCCATTTTATGGAGGAAATGACAAATTTTCTAGGATGTCTCTTGTGCCTACCCTAGCATCTCTGTTAAATGATATAGAATAATTCTTCTTATTATGGTGCTACTTGAGAATGAAGGACAACTATATTATGGAGACCTAAGGTTAATATGAATAACAAAGGATGGCCCCGTCTATTCTATATGAAGCCATATTTGAGTCTTCCAACTGCTAATGCTCTCCTCAAATAATCTTTTATTTAACTAATATTTCTGATCTTTCTTTGCATCCCCATCTCTTAGTACTGTGCCCAGCAGATAAGAGGCATTTAATAACTCTTTACTGACTGTCCCTGAAGTTTTTAAGTTTTACTATAAAGACTTTGGGGACCTGCTATATATTTATATTCATTCACTTTATATTTATGTTATTTATATATTTATTATATTCATTCACTTTATATTTATGTTATGTATATATTTATTATATTCATTCACTTTATATTTGTTATTTGTTTGTTTGTACTTCTTGCCTCCTCCACCAAAATTTAAGTTCCTTGTGATGTTTTCATCCCTTTTACTTATATCCTCAATGTCTGACACATAGAAGGTATTTCATAAAATACTTTTGGATTGATTCATACCAGTTCTGAAATTTATCTTCTCAAAGCAATAATAACACTATTGACTACTCAAAGCTTCAATTTCTCTTCATATGTGAAATGGGAATAATATATTTTTTTGTGTTATGTCTCAAATGAAATGTCTGTTAAGCACTTTGCAAACTTTAAAGATATATCTAAATGTTATAATTATCTTTAAATGTGACAACATCATAATGATATATAGCCGAGGGCCCTATTCATGTTCCTGAGGAATTCATATCAGATAATGACTTCAACTACAGAATCTCTGCTCAGGCCTAATTGTCAAACTTTTGAAAGCAGGAACAGCAGGCCTAGAGAAACCAAACATCCCACAATGGAACAGATTTCTGGTGCAATTGGAGGAATATTGAAGTTTCCTCTAAGACACACAATGTTGAGTCTGGGTCATAAAGTCCTTTAAAAAATTAACCAAAACGATCATCTGTTCAAGGGAGGTATTTTACTCAAGTATTCTTAGCTCAGAACTCAGTGTAGTGTAATGGCTATAGAGCAGCTGTCTTACAAGCACACAGAGAGCCCCTTAACTATGACCCAAAACAATTTCACAACAAAAAGGACCACTTTTCCATGTACTTCTCAAGGTTTGCTTACTCTTGACCCTGCTTGCTGACCTTGTTTTTAAGACCAGTTGGGAAACCTTGGATACCACAGTTTCTAAGGTAGCTAACTTTCAATGGTTTAATTCTCCAATGGCCAAGGTGAAAGTTCAAATCTTTATCCAGTATTTCAGGTCCTCCCCAGTCTGGTCTCAATTTAACTTAGCATCCTGGCTTTATACAAACCACCCACTTCAGCCAAAGTGTTGACTCACTGACCCTCCCAAAATGTCTTACATTTTTATGCCTTTGTTCATGCTGTCATTTAAGGTAACTGGACCAGTCCATTCCAACTATAAATCTATGATCCTGCCAATGTCACCATCTCCTCCCTCCTTCCAATGCTTTTCCTTCTTCCCTGTCCATCTTCCTTTTCTCTCTAATAAATTCTCCACATTTTTCAAGATGAAAGGCAATGGAGAAGAGAAGGGGGAAAACCCGCTTAATTTGAAAATCAGAAGATTGGGGTGGAATTCCACCTCCAAAACTCATTACCTAAATGATAACAGGTGAGTCATTCACTGAAACTCTCAGCAACTGTAAAATGAGAGATCTGTAGAAACACCAGAGCATTGTTGGTGGAGCTGTGAATTCTTCCTGAATTTCTGGAAAGCATTTTGGAACTATATCAAACAGTCACTAAGTTGTGCACACCTTTTCATTCAATGATACCACTGCTGGGTGGTATCCCAAGGAAATTAAAAAAAAAAAAAAAAAGATAATGGACCCTTTTGTGTACAAAAATATTTCTAGCTCTTTTAGTTGTAGCAAAGAACTGGAATGTAATTGTGAACTCCATAATTCACATGCCACAAATTAAAATTTATAAACAGCCTATTACAAGACCACAAAATATAATTACAAGTAATGGCTTCAGAGAAACCTGGAAATATTCATATGAATTGATGCATCTGAAGCCAAGTGAAAGCAAATTAAGAAAATACTTTTCCTTACAGTTTGGTTACTATAAAATTAATTTTGAAAGGCTGAAGACACTGATCAATGCAATGACTAACCACAACCTCAGAGAACTGATAAGGAAGCAAGTCACCATTCCAAACAGAGAAGTTACGGGTTCAAGATTGAGAATTAGAACAAATGTGTGCATTTGTTTTGTTGGAAGATGCTTGTCAGTTACAAGTACTGGGTTGAGGTTGTTTTAAATTGAGGCAGAAAGCAATTTATAAGATTGATGGAAGCCTAGGATAGTGAAAAAAAGGAAAAAAGGAAGGAAAGAAGAATAAGAAAGGAAAAAAGGGAGGTTTCTTTAAGTATTTTTTAAATGTACAAAAGAGAACAAATTAAATTCATAAAGAAATATATGGCAGATCTTAAATAACATGTTGAATTTTTAGATATACATATGTAGAATATAGAATATATATGCATATGTGTATACATATAGGTATATACAGGTCAGTGACACAATGAATAGAACACTGAGGACCTGAAGTCAAGAAGATTCATCTTCATGCATTCAAATCTGGGGTCAAACTAGCTGTGTGACTCTGCTTACCTCAGTTTACTCATCTGCAAAATGAGCTGGAGAAAAATACTCCAGTACTTTTGCCAAAAAACAAACAAACAAAAAACAATGAAGAGTAGGACATGACCAAAATAACTAAAAACACATACATAATACATATATAAAACATATACATTTATACAATATTTGTATATATTTACATATGAACACAATCTAATAATGATTCATATTTTCATGTATAATCCTCTTTATATTTATATATATATGGATATATTTTACATTTGGTCTTTATTAAATGCAAAATGTTTCTTAATTACAAAGAAAGGGGTTAGACAAGGACATCTCCGACATATCTTTTAGTTCACAACTATGATCCTATTATATGTACTGCTTATTCATTTAGCAATTATTCACACACTGCTATGTACAACCACTTATAACATCTTGTACTCTTAGAGTTAACTATTATCTAGCCCTTTACATATTTAGGGTTTTTTTTTTTTCGTAATGTGCTCTTTTCTCTCTCTTTCTCAATATTCCCCACATAATGTCAAACCCCTATTTTATATCCAACAGGTAAACAATAAATATTTATTAACTGACTGGTAGCCAGAATTCCAGTTCTTAACAGTGAAGTCTACAGGCAAAATGAAGTGAGAAAGACTAGTCTCTTAAGCCCTACCAAGTGCCCACCTCCCTTGTGGTGGAACTCTGTGGTCCTACAGAGGTACTAGCTCTCCTGGGAGATCGCTCTACTCTAAAAGGAATTTCATTCTGGAAAAAGGACTCTCATATCTCCATTCATCACATGGCAGAGGTGACCCAGAGCATGGGAGTACAGCCAAGTCCTCAGAAGTCACAAAGGCTTGGGTACAGGCCTGTCCTCCAAAAACTAGTTTCCCTGTGTCTCCTTTGTGTCTCCTGTGTTCCTTTGTGTCTCCTTTTGGTCATTACTTTACAATACCAAGTGACATTTTTTTTACTTTTTTTTTTTTTAAGCCATAGCAATTCAGGAGACTTCTACTAACAGGCTGGAATGGGGCAGCAGTCTGTTTTGGTGAAAGGAATACTAGCATCAATTATAGCAAGAAGGGAATCTCTAATGGAGGAAAATTCTAACAGGAAAGGCTAATGGGAAAATCTGTTTGGCTAAAAGCCTTTTGTCTTGCCAGGGTTCTTAACCTGGAGTAGAAAAACTTGATTTTTCAAATGATTTCATGAGCATCTTTCAACACATTTTTCCTTTGTAATTTTATGTAATCCATTTAAAAACATCATCCTGAAAAGTAGTCCATGGGCTTTACCATTTTACAGAGGAGCAGATCTATGGTAGGCACCTGTTAACTGCCTGGGATAAAAAGACAAAAGCAGAAATCCCACTCACACACTGACCTCAGCTGTCCCAAAAGCCCAACAATGGATGCTGTGGCAAGATATAGATCAAGATGATGGGAGATGGCTCTGGATGAAATGGGAGACTTTCTAAACTCAGGTCTTCAACAAGTCTCAATTTGCCTGAGGCAACACCCATTCAGTGATTAAAACTAGAGCATAAAGAAATAAAGCCAAGAATGGCCTTTTTTAATCTAGTTTAAAAAAAAAAAAAAAAAAAAAAGGGCAACCAGTCTGGAAAGGGAAGGACTCTCAGGGTTTCTGGCCCAAACTGCAACAATTGCTATTTACAGCTATAACTTACAGGGGCTTACTTGAGCCTCCGAGATAGTATCACACAGTAGTTCATACCTCTAGAAAATGGGAAAATCTCTAGTGAGTTTCACAGATGGATTTGAAATTGATTCCCTGTCATGACTCTGTCTCACCTGCCCACACCCAGCACTGTCTCAATCATGAGAACAAAATGCCAGGAAATTTAGTGACTAACACCGACCCACCGAGCTTGCTCGACAGATCTGCCCAAGAAGTAAATAGTGAGACTAGCAGATACCTGGATCTTGACAGGCTTTGGGGAAAATGGAGGAGAAAAAGCAGCTCCGGACCAGGAGACAAAAAGCAGACACATTCAACATTTCAAGTACGAGTGCGTGTTCCCATGATACAAGTTCAGAGAAATGAACAATCAGCGGCACTTAAAGGATGGATGGAGGAAGTAGTACATGAGCTCACCCTTAAAAGCTGATCTAAGCCAGGAGACAGGGCAGACCAGATAAGGGAAGGAAACCACAGGAGCAACAAGCAGCCCATCTTTTCTCAGCCTTTCCCCCCAGACTATGAACTAGACTACATAACTTTCATAATTGAATCTTTTTCCCTTCCAGAACTGGATTCTTGTTTCTTTATCTTATCCTACCTAAGAGATAATAAGGGATTATATTTGATTCATCTCTGCTTTTCACACAGAGACAGCAAACCATAACCATCCATCTCACCCAAATAACATCTCTGCAGACCACAAGGATGCTCATCTCCTTAGACCTGCAAGATGGCAGTTTTCAGAAGTGAAAGAAAAAGTCATGAGGATCGTGGCCATAAACAAAAGTCCAGATCCCATGGAGTAGCATATAAACAGTTAGAACGAAAAGAGAAGACAAAAATGCAGCTCTCATTTACCAAGCACAGATATCAAGCAGAATTCTGGGATGTAGACAGCCTTCTATTCTTTCAAGAATACCCTGTTCCCTAAGCCCTCCCAGATCTCCTCCAGCTGGCAGCCATCATTCCCATTTTGAACTTCTGATGGCATTTTTCTCTGGATTTTCCCTTTGCCCTAGCAAACAATTATTGGCAGCAATTGTTGTATTAGCCAAAACAAAACAAAAAAGTAATTAGAAGAATGGGTGCTCATCATTTGGAGAATGGCTGAACAAACTAGAATGGGAATCCTTTTGGTCAGATACTGTCTTGCACTTGTATTTACATTTGTAGTATATGGTACAGTTTTTTTCCCCTGAGGCAATTGGGGTTAAGTGACTTGCCCAAGGTCACGCAGATAGGAAGTGTCTGAGACCAGATTTAAACTCAGGTCCCTCCTGACTTCAGGGCTGGTGCTCTATTCACTGCACTACCTAGCTGCCCCCACAGTTCCTTTTTCTTTTTTTAATAAAAATAATAATAGCTTTTATTTTCAAAACATATGCAAAGATAGTTTAACATTCACCCTTGCAAAACCTTGTGTTCCAAATTTTTCTCCCTCCCCTAGACAGCAAACAATCCAATATATGTTAAACATGTGCAATACCTCTATACTTCTTTCCACATTTATCATGCTGCACAAGAAAAATCAGATCAAAAAGGGAAAAAAGGGAAAAAGGGAAAAAAGCAAGCAAACAACAATAAAAAAGGTAAAAATACTATGTTGTGATCTACATTCAGTTCCCACAGTCCTCTCTTTGGGTGCAGATGGCTCTCTCCATCACAAGATGACTGGAACTGGCCTGAATCACTTTTCTGTTGTAAAGAGCCATGTTCATCATAATTGATCGTGGTATAATCTTGCTGTTGCCCTGTACAATGATCTCCTGATTCTGCTCATTTCACTTAGTATCAGTTCATGTAAGTCTCTCCAGGTCTTTCTGAAAATCATCCTGCTGATCATTTCTTAAAGAATAATAAATAACATTCATATACCATAACTTATGCAACCATTCTCCAACTGATGGACATCCACTCAGTTTCCAATTCCTTGCCACTACAAAAAGGCCAACAGTTCCTTACCCATAGTAGACACTTAATAAAAAATATTTTATTTTATATTATTATTATTTATATTATATTATGCTGCTGCTGCTGCTGCT
>JAJPUD010003536.1:187800-234511 GCA_023553655.1 Myrmecobius fasciatus | reverse complement strand
TACCATGAATTTACATAACATATTAAAGTACATAAAACATTTTACAAAAACTTTTATTTTAATTTTTTTTTATTTTATAAATCTTCAGAGGAGGATATTATTATTATCCCCATTTTCCAAATGAAAAAAAAAAAACTGTCATATTGATATTGATTGACTTTATTTAATATTTTACTGCTGATAAGAATCTGAGACAAGATTTGAAATTAGATCTTCCTGATTCCAGGTCCAGTGTTTTATCTTCTAGAATTCCAAGTTATTTCCAGATATTGTTATGTTAACAACACATTATTATAAAAAAATAATGATATATATCATAGCAAAAGTTGGGAGATATTTAAGTTAAAGATAAAATGCAAAAAAAAAATCCTTTGATTGTGCAAATTATATATATCAAAAAGCTTTGGCACAATAAAATGTGCAGTTTATGCTATTGAACTTACCCATGCTCCAGTGCATAGGGAAAACCATTTGATTGACTGATTGATGATTGATGATTTCTCATAATTTAGCCAGCAAAGGGTGAGTGCTAATCTGTTTGAAAAGCAGCCTTCTGAAAGAACACAAAAACCCAGAACACCAAGAAATAGGCAGTTAGTTTTCCAAGGAAGTATATAAGGGTTTTTAACATATATCATAAATCAGATAGGAGACAGAAAGTGGGTTAGAGGCAACTCAGTTTATAGCACTGGAAGCAATGCTGTGACTTTCCCTCTGAAGTCTTAAGGTCTGTACCTATTTTTAAGAAACTAGCACTTCATAAACATATTTTTGCTTTATTAGAATGGAGGAGGAGGTCAAAATGAAAAGGAGACAGAAACTAGCTAATGAGATTTTTCATTATTTTGCATAAAAGTCCCAGCTATAGTATTACTGAAGGAGAATGGCATTCTAAGAAAAAGGAAGAATCCCAGAAATTACACCCATCCATCCATAAAAATGTGTGTGTATATGCATACTTGTATCTATACACATCTATAAACATATGTGCATGTATTTTGCATATATATACATATATACATATATGTATATATGTATATGTATGTATATATACATATATATGTGTATATATATATGTATGTGTATATATATATATACTTTTTGGTAAATGAGTTTTTTTTCCATAAGCACCCTGTTTAGTAGGTAGTGAAAACTTAATTTTAGTCACTTTGCAGATGAGCAAACTAGCAGTCACAGAGGGAATTGTGATCATATAATAATCCCCTCTGTGTCTGCCAATCATAATGATTGATCAAACAGTTATTTAGGACTTATAATATACTGTGCTATATGCTAGGTGTTGGAGACATAAAGTTAGAAACGAAACAGTTATAATGAAGAAATTAACATTAATACATATAATATTTATATGTATTTTTGTATATCTCTCTATGCACATATATACATACAAAACATTGATATAGATAAAATTAAATACATACCAATACAATATAAAATAACTTTGGAGATTAAAAGCTCTAGCAAATATGATGAAGGTGGAAGAAAATTATCACATAGAAAGAGGCATTTGACTTGTTTCTTCCCTGCACCATTTTGATTCTTCCAGAAAGCTTACCTTCAGATGAGATGGAACTTTTCATATTGTCTACACTTTTTCTGGTATCAAAATGTTCTTTTGAACAGAGTATGTGCATCATATAAATAGTCACATTTTAAACATAAATTTGCAAGATTACCACTGACAACTGTATTCATACCAAGTAAATATAAAAGACATGATGTATAGTCTGCCAAGTGAAATAACAGTGAATCTCACAAGGAATGGAGCTAATTTATTAATGAAGATGTCAAAGGATGAACAATTATGACACAGATGACAACCTCTGATGTGAAAAAACATGGTGAGTTGATCTTAACATATTTTAAATTCTTAGCAAAGGTGGGAAAATAGTGGCACCAAAGAATTATGCTAATAGATATATTATTATTCTCCATGAAGAACTTACTTAGAGGCATTACTTGTAATATTTTGTTTAAGCCAAACAGGAGTTAACTTTTCATTTAGCAACTTTGAAATTAAGATACTGGGGCAAATTACATACAGAAAATAAAAATGTCTCAGATAGATGAAAACCTTATAGGAGAAGCTTGAGTGTTTCAAAAGATAAATAGAATAAACAAATGTATAGACAAGAATAATCTTTTTCTCCACTATTTTACATTACAATAAGTGCTATTATACATATTTCCTACTGTCTTTGACCAATATCAACCTCTCTGTCTTTGACCTCTTGGTATATTTGATTAGTAGTATAATTATTGGATCAAAAGGCATTTATCTTTTAAGGAATTTTGTTACAATATATTTTTTTTTCTAAAATGGTTCATGTAATTCAGTTACACTAACAATTCCTTATGCTTTCACACAATTTCCCAATATTTACCATTTTTTATTTTGGTAATATTTCCAAAAGCAAGATAAAAATTTTGATTTGGTTTCATTGCTATTTATTGTTAGAAGTAGTTTGCAACATTATTTCATATAGTTATTGATAACTTGCAGTTGTTCTTTGAAAAATGTTTTTTCCATATTCATTAACTATTCATGGCTAGTAATAACAATGCCAAAAGTACTGAGAACTTAAATATTACTTTACAAGCTTTTATTTTATTCTCACAATACTAAGAAGTAGATTCTATTTTGATTTTCATTTTAAAAATGAGAATATTAATACAGAAATCAAGTGACTTCCCCAGTCACACAAGTAATATTCTGAAGCCAAATTTTAATGCAGGTTCTAATGACTCAAAATGCATCACTTCATCTATTGTACCACCTAGATACCTATGGCACAAACGAACTAGAATGCAAATTCCTTTAGTTTAGTGATAGTTTCATTTTTGTAACCCAAGCACTTAGCATAGTGCCTAACACATAGGTGGCAATTAAAAATGCTCATCAGCTAAGTGATTAAGCAAAAATCTTTATTGCACTTCTTTCCCCCAGTATTTTGATTACAGTTTTATTAAGTCTATTTATGCTAAGTTGTTCAACTTTAGATAACTGAAGTTGATAATTTTACTTTCCATCAAGTCTGTTTCTTATTTATTTAAAATTTTTTGTATTATCTAATAATATTCCTTGTTATATACAATATCTCCCTCTATTCATACATGAAAATATTAACAAACATTTATTAAATTCCTACTATGTTCGTGATACTGGCATATTCACAGAAGACCTTATCATAAATAATAAACTATCCCTCTTTACAAAGAACTTATATTCTAAAAAGTGAGATAAAATGAACGGATAAATATATAAAGCAAAAAATATAAAGTGAGCACATGATAATATAGACAAAGTCATTAAGTAGAAGACCATTCCAAAAGAAGGACATTAAGAGATTTGTTACAAAAAAATCCTACTTATTTGATAAAAATTGTGACTTTTTTTTACTTATTTCATATACCAATTTTAAATTTGAGAGTCATATGGTATAAGCTATTAGTTTGAACTTAATTTTTGCTAAACTTGGGTTTTTCACAGTAGTCTCTTGTTTATTATTGTTGTTGTTTTTATTCAATATTAGATCCTTAATTCATTAATTATTGTCCTTAGATTTATGGAATACTAGGTAATAATGTCCAATTTATTTCAGATATTTCTTATCTGGTAACATTTAATCTGTACCAAACTATTATGTTCTCTTGGCTTCTTCCTAAACTATATCTATGAATAATGAAAAGAAAATACATCTTCACAATATGGGCCTTCAAATTCACCTCCATTCTAGCAGTTCAAGTTCTCAAAATGGGAATTTACAATCATAATAATTGACTGAAGAAAATTTCTCACTTTCTACCATAAAGTATCATTTTCTAATTTTACATTCTAATCATTTTTTGAGGTTAAAAAAGTTAAGACCTTATTTTTTTATATTTTATTGTTTGTGATATTCATATGTGGCTCTTCAATGTAAAGATATAGACTTTTATACCTACAAGTGATGTTAGATAGCATTTTATTTAACTGCCTTATTTTATGCAGAAACAAAAATCTAATGAAATTAAATCTTTCAATCAATTTCCAATCAGCACTGAGTTACTAATAAACTAATATGGGTAAATAATAACTCTAAACATTGGGCATAAAAAAAATGAGATGAACCTTTTTCTCAATTGGATTACATTTGAATTGGGTAGACAACATGTAAATGCAAATATATCTTATCTTATTCTGCTTGGTTTCAGAGGACATAATTAGAATAAATAAAGGAAATATTATGAAAAAGTAAGTTTATCTTGTCAAGCATTTCAACATTATTAACATGTAGTGGACTTCCTGCCATCTAGGGGAGGGAAGGGGACTGGGGGTAAAATTTGTAATGGAAAGCTTTGTAAAGATCAATGCTGGGGAACTACCCATACATATGTTATACAAATAAAAAGCTTTAATAAAAAACAAAACAAAAAAAAAAACAAAAAAAAAGTAAGTTTATTATTATGTACAGTAAACCTTCCTCTACCACTGGAGCTATCAGAAAGTAGACTGGAGTGGGACATAGTAGGTTTCCACTCAAAGTCTTTCCCAACTCCTAGCTTGTACAATTCTGTGGTAAGGAATTTTCCCAACATGTCATTATCAAATTTTATGTTCTTGGTTTTTATAATAAAAATGTTGATTAGGAAGAATTTTTAATAAATATTTTCAGGGAAGAATTCTGGGAAGATGATGGATTAGGTTGGTAAACTTGAAGCTATTTCAGTTTTTCTCACAAATAGAACAAAAAGGGCAAAGATAGATTGGAGAAAAATCAAGGAAAACTTGGGGCAGAACAGATGTTCTCATGATACAAGCCAAGAAAATCTGAACAAAGACCCCTGGCTGAGTATTAAACTATTTGAAATGCAAACATTTTTGGGCAATCTCAGCAGAAACATCAAGTGCTAACCCTGGGACTGCCTAGGTATGACTGGAGTCTAAGCAGGAATCTCAGAGACTTTCACTTCATGGACTGTTTGTAGAGTCAGGATTTGAGTTCATAAAGGGAATCTTGGTTCATTGGGAATACCAGGTCCAACTGTGCAGCTGAGATTTGGCTCTGGATAAAAAGGAAACAGCAACCGGTTAGTGCAGAAGCAGTGTGGTAGAGACTCTGCCAGCTGAGGCACTTGCAGGAGGTGAAGTTCTTGGTTTGGGGTTCCTGTTCAGAGCTGAAGAGAAGCTTAAGGCACCATCCTTTCACACTACAATTGGAGGTGCTTATGCTAACAATTAATTGACAAAAAAGAACCATATCATTGGAACATATTATGGGAACAGGGAAAATGGAGATTCATCTTCAGAGAAGGACATTTTAGTTAAAACAACAACAACAACAACAAACCCTTCTACCTCATAGTGTAACTTAAAACGGTACCCAGGCCAGAGAGAGTTTATGAAACACAAAATAGTACATAAAAATCTAATGAGCAACATTGAAGAAATACTAAAATAAATAAATAAAAAACATCCAAGAAAAATAAGAATATGAAAAAAGAGTTAATCAATTAGAAAAGAAAGTACAGAGTCTCAAAGATGAAAATAATTCTTTGAAAATTAGAATTGGCAAGGAGAAGCCAGTGAAGCTATGAGGGACCAAGAAATAACAAAACAGATTATAAAGAATGGGAAAAATTGAACAGAATATGAAACATTTTATAAGAAAAGCAACAGACCTAGTTAAGAGATCAATAATAAAAAAATATAAGAATTGAAGTGCCAGAAAGTTGTCAACAAAAAGAGAACAGTGACACAATAATGAAGGAAATAATCGAAGAAAATTGTCCTTAAGTGATAGAACATGAGGCAAGAGTAGAGATAGAGAAAAACCACTAATCACCACCTCAAAGAAATCCTTTGTGGAAAACAGACAAGAATATTATTGCCAAATTTCAGAACCTTCAGATCAAAGGAAAAATTTTGCAAGAAACAATTCAAATATGCTGGAGTTACAATTAGAATTATAGAAGACTGATCAGCCAAAACAATAAAAGACTGCATGTCCTGGAATCATATATAATGATAATCAAAAGAACTAAGTCTGTGGGCAAATATGTCATATCCAGCAATATTATCTATAATTTTGAATGGGAAAAAATGGATCTTCAATGAAAATGCAGATTTTCAAAACTTTTCATAAACCAAATCTTTATTTAACAAAATTTAACATATAAAAGTCAATATCAAAGGAACTCAACATGGGCAACCTGTTTAAACATGGACAGATTATTGGTTTTGTTTTTGTTTTTTTACATGGAAAATGTATCTTTAATATTTGCATCAACAATAGGTCAGCTCAAAAGAAAGACTGGGGCAGAGTTAAGGTAATATTAGTAATCATGGAATGCTAATGAGGTACAGAGTAAGAATAGAAATAGAGGCATTAGAGGGGGGAAAAGGACTTGTAGTTCTGAAAATCTACTCACATGAGGAATAGATTCAATAGGCAATGCTACATATATACTATGAAGGGTATAACATTCTCAAAAATCTATAATTAAATAAGGAGTGAAAGATGGGTGAAAGTGCAAGCAAAAAGTAAAGGAAAAAGACAAGGGAACAATCCATGGGTGGGGGAGGTTAAGTAACAATAAGGAAAATTATGGAGCAGAATTTCATTAAACAATCAGCAGGGATAGGAAATATGTGTATGTATGGTGTGTGTGTGTGTGTGTGAATGCCTGTGTGTATATAGACATATGTATAGATAAATATATCTTTTCATAACTGCAACTTATCATCTTAGGTGATGATAGGGATGAAAGAGGGGAAAAGAATAAAATAAATAAGGTATGCAGCAAAGAACCAAAGAACAATTTACAAAAAAGTAAAGAAAAAAATGTAGATTTATGAACATAATTTCTTTGACTAATATGCATTCTTCTTGAGCTGGTCATTACTTGTTATATATTTTGAATTCTCCCTGATGTTCTGTTGGGCACAAGGCAACATTATCTTTTGTTTTGCTTTTATTTTGGTTTTTATTCCTTTTCTGTTTTTCTTTTTTCTTTGTTTTTTCAAATAGATTCTTTAAAAAGAAATATTTTCAGTGTATAGCATAGCTATAAATAATTGTTTTTCAATTATTTCAGTTATTCAAGTTTATTTTTTCCTCTCAAATCCATATAATTCAGTTATGTAAGATAAAAGCTATTTTGTGGCAGTTATCCTTATTCTTCTTGGGACTAGATTATACTACAAATTATAGCATAAATTACAATATATTATTAAATATGTCATGATTTATATTATATTATAAATATGCATTACAAAAATATGTTATCATTTACATATTTAGGTTTATTCTATTTTATTTTATTTTTGCTTTTTTGCTGAGGCAATTGAGGTTAAGTGATTTGCCCAGGGTCACACAGCTAAGGAATGTTAAGTGTCTGAGACCAGATTTGAACTCAGGTCCTTCTGACTTCAGGGCTTGTCCTCTATCCACTGCGACACCTAGCTGCCCCCACATTTAGGTTAATTTTAGTCAAAGATGAGGAAACTCTTTAAAACTGATGCTAACAAAAAAGTATATTTTGTAGTATGAAGCATCTCTAGTCTTAAATTTTTTACAAGAAAAAAAAATACCGCCTATTAATAGAAATTTTTAAATGGAAGAATCAGGAAATAGCAATAAAGATGTAAGCATTAATTCAATTTATTATAACTCAATAACCTTTTTGGTATGAAAAAGACAATAGCAGATTCATTGATGTAATTAGTTGTGGCACATGTAATAAATGTATATAATTCTGCATTTTAATCTGTAATTCCTAGAAGTGAGTGCTATATGGCTTACATGAACTATTTAAAAGATTTCTTTCCAAGTTGCCTTTTGGATTATCATTAATTCTTATTTATGACAAAGACAATAAAAATATCACCTGCTATATTTGTCTGAAACTGAAACTATCAGCTCTCTTTAGTCATTGTTCAGAATGTTATTTTGGGGGCAGAGGCAAGATGGTGGAGAGCAGACACATCTCTTTGTGACCTCCTCTGACCTTCTCTCAAACTGACAGAAGATTAAGCCTCTAAACTGGTTTTGGAGTCAAAGTTCCCCCAAATACTTTGAGTACAACACATTCTCAGAAGAAGTTATCTTGGAAGAACTTCAGAACAGGTCTATTTAAACCGGGCAAGGGGACACCAATTTACTGAATAACAAAATTGATGAATTGTAAAAAGAAGGCAAGAAAAAAAAATCAATTAGCCTGTTATAAAAGGAACTAAAAAGTTAACTGAAGAGAATACCATACTAAAAATTAGAATTGCACAAATGGAAGCAAAGGACTCAATACGATTTCAAGAATCAGTCAAACAAAAACATAAAAAAAAGAACAAAAACAGAAGAAAATATGAAGGATTTCCTAGGAAAAACAACTGACTGGTAATAGGGATCTAGAAGAGACAATTGAAGGATTATTGGACTTCCTGAAAGCCATGATGAAAAAAAGAACCTAGACACCATGTTACAGGAAATCATAAAAGAAAACTGCCCTGATGTTTTAGAATCATAAGGTAAAGTAGCCAACAAAAGCAATCACCATTCACCTCCTGAAAGAGACGCCAAAATTAAATGCCCAAGGAATATTGTGAATAAATTTTAGAACTATAGCATGAAGGAAAACATATGGCAAGTAGTCAGAAAAAAAAAATAATCCAAATACCAAGGAGCCACAGTAAGGATCATCCAAGTTCTATCAGCTTCCACCTTAAAGGACTGAAGGGCCTGGAACCTGATATTCAGAAAGATAAAGGGACTTGTATTATAGCCAAGAATAAGCTATCCAGATAAAATGAGCATTTTCTTTCAGAGAAGATGGACATTTAATGATATAAGTAAATTTCACCTATTTCTAATGAAAAGATCAGATCTGAACAAAAAAAAAAATGACCTCCAAACATACAACTCATAAAAATCATAAAAATCTAAAAAGGAAACAAGTCATGAAAACTATATTTCTATTATGGGCATATGTGGAGAATACAGGTATAATTTGATTTTATTTTGATAATAGGAAAAAGAAACTAGAGGTAGAAAGGGGATCATAATGGAAAAGGGTGGAAAAAGGAGGTAAAATAAGGGAAATTACATCTCACAAAGAGGCAAAGAAAATCTATCATAATTGAAAAAAAGAAGGGAGAGGGCTGAGCATTGCATGAATCTTACTCTCATCAGATTTGGCTCTAAAAGAGAATATTAGACATATTTGGTTTCCATAGAAACTTCTCCCGCCTTTTAGGGAAGTGGGAGGGAAAGGGGGAAAATAAAGGGAAAGATTAATAGAAGGGAAAATAGAAGAATTAGGGGAAAGGTATAAAAAACAGGGAGAGGGACTCTAAAGGGGGAGGACTGCTTGAGGGAGGTGGTCATCAAAAGCAAAATACTGGGGAGGAGAGGAGGAAAGGAGAGAGAAAAACATAACTGTGGATAAATAAGATGGCAGGAAATACAGAATTAGTTATTTTAACTGCAAATGTGAATAGGAGGAACTCTCCCATAAAACAGAAGCAGACAGCAGACTGGATTAAGAGACAAAATCCTACAATATATTGTTTATAAGAAACACATCTAAAGCATAGTAATACATACAGAGTGAAGGTAAAGGTCTGGAGCAGAATCTATTATGCTTCATGTGAACAACAACAACAACAACAACAACAAAAAAGGATGGGTAGCAATCCTGATTAGAGATCAGGTAAAAGCAAAGATAGATCTAGTTAAGAGAGATAAGGTAGGAAACTGTATTTTACTAAAGGGTAACATAGATAATGAAGCAAAATCAATACTAAACATATATGCAGCAATTGATATAGCATCCAAATTCCTAGATGAGAAGTTAAGAGATGCAAGAAGAATAGCAAAACTATACTAGTGGGGAATCTCAACCTTGCTTTCTCAGAACTAGATAAATAAAATCACAAAATACATAAGAAAGACGTTAAAAAGGTAAACAAAATGTTAGAAAAGTTAGGTATAATAGATCTTTGAAGAAAATTGAATGGAGGCAGAAAGGAGTTTACATTTTTTCCCAACAGTTTATGGAACTTACACAAAAATTGACCATGTGTTAGGGCATAAAAACTTCAAAATCAAATTCAGAAAGGCAGAAATAGTAAATGCATTTTCTTCAGATCATGGTGCAATAAAAAAAAACCACATGCAATATAAGGCCAGGAGAAAATGGACCAAAATATAATTGGAAATAAAATAATCTAATACTAAAGAATGAATGGTGAAACAACAAATCATAGACCCAATCAGTAATTTCTTCCAAGAGAATGACAATAATGAAACAACATATCAGAATTTGTGGGATACAACCAATGTGGTTATAAAAGGAAATTTTATATCTCTAGATGCTTATTTGCATAAAATAGGGAAAGAGAAGGTCAATGAATTGGGCTAAGAACCATAAAAGCTAGAAAAAAACAAAATCAAAAACCTTTAATAAAATAAAAAATTTGAAATTCTAAAAATAAAAGGGGAGATTAAAAAAACTGAAAATAAGAAAACTTTAATAAATAAAACAGTTGGTTTTATGAAAAAACAACAAAATAGATAAAACTTTGTTAATTTAATTTGAAAAAGGAAAGAAGAAAATCAAATTGTTAGTCTCAAAAATTGAAAGGGAGAACTTTCCACCAATGAAGAGGAAATTAGAGCAATAATTAGCAGTTATTTTGCCTAATATATGCCAATAAATTTTATAATCTAAATGAAATGGAGAAATATCTACAAAGACATAGATTGCCCAGGTTAACAGAAGAGGGAATAAATTATTTAAATAACCCCATTTTAGAAAAAAAAATAGAACAAACTATTAATCAACTCCCTAGGAAAAAATCTGTAGAGTCAGATGGATTTACATGTGAATTCTACCAAACATTCAAAAAGCAATTAATTCTAATACTATATTAATTATTTGACAAAATAGGGAAAGAAGGTGTTCTACCAAATTCCTTTTATGTCACAGATATGGTGCTGATAGCTAAACCAGGTAGGGTGAAAACAGAGAAAGAAAACTATAGACTGATTTCCTTAATGAATATTGATGCAAAAATCTTGAATATAATATTAGCAATGAGATTACAGAAAGACATCCCTAGGATAATACACTATGATTAAGTAGGATTTATACCAGAAATGCAGGAATGGTTTAATATTAGGAAAACTATCAGCATAATCAACTATATTAATAATCAAACTAACAAAAATCATAATTATCTCAATAGATGCAGGAAAAGCATTTGATAAAATTCAATACCCATTCCTATTAAAAACACTAGGGAATATAGGAATAAATGGACTTTTTCCTTAAAATGATCAGTAGCATATATTTAAAACCATCAGCAAGTATCATATATAATGAGGACAAACTAGAACCATTCCCAATAAGATCAGGAGTGAAACAAGGCTGCCATTATCACCATTACTATTCAATAATGTATTAGCAATGTTAGCTTTGGCAATAAGAGAAGAAAAAGAGATCGAAGGAATTAGAGTAGGTCATGAGAAAACCAAATTATGACTCTTTGCAGCTGACATGATAGTATACTTAAAGAACCCTAGAGACTCAACTAAAAAACTGCTAGAAACAATTCACAACTTTAGCAAAGTTGCAGGATACAAAATAAATGCACATAAATCATTAGTATTTTTATATATTACCAACAAAGTTCAGCAGCAAGAGATACAAAAAGAATTTCCATTCAAAATAACTGTGGATAGTATAAAATATTTGGGAATCCATCTGCCAAGGAACAATTATAAAATATATGAACAAAACTACAACACATTTTCCACACAAATAAAGTCAGGCCTAATCATTTGGAAAAATATCAGGAGATCATGGGTAGACCAAGTGAATATAATAAAAATGAGAATACTAACTATCTGCTTACTTAGTGTCATATCAATCAAACTCCCAAAAAATTATTTTACAGATCTAGAAAACATAGTTACAAAGTTCATCTGGAAGAACAAAAGATCAAAATTTTCAAGGGAATTTATGAAAAAGAAATGCTAATGAAGGTGGCCTACTTGTGCCAGATCTAAAGCTGGATTATAAAGCAGAGGTCATCAAAATCATTTTGTACTAGCTAAGAAATAGAATAGTCAATTGGTGGAATAGCATAAGATCACAGTTCAAAATAAGCAATAATTATAGCAATCTAGTGTTTGACAAACCCAAAGACCCCAGCTTTGGGGATAAGAACTTACTATTTGACAAAAACTTCTGGGAAAATTGGAAACTAGTATGGAAGAAACTAGGGCTTGACCCACACCTAACACCACATACCAAGATAAGATCTAAATGGGTTCATGAGTTAGACATAAAGAGTGATATTATAAACAAATAAGAGGAACATAGGATAGTTTATCTCTCAGATGTGTGGAAAAGGAAGGAATTTGTGTCCAAAAATGAACTGGAACTTTTAATTAAGCACCAGATAGATAATTTTGATTATATTAAGTTAAAAGGTTTATTTATATATATATATATAACCAGAACTAAAACAGACAAGATTAGGAGGGAAGAAATAAATTGAAAAATTATTTTCACATTTAAGGGTTCTGGTAAAGGCCTCATTTCTAAAATATATAGAGAATTTATTCAAATTTATAAGGATTGAAGCCATTCTCCAATTGATAAATCATCAAAGTATATGAACAATTTTCAGATGAAGAAAGTAAAACTCTCTCTAGTCATATGAAAAGGTGTTCTAAATCACTATAGATAAGAGAAATGCAAATTAAGACAACTCTGAGATACCACTACACACCCATCAGATTGGCTAAGATGACAGAAAAAGATAATGACAAATGTTGGAGGGGATGTGGGAAAACTGGGACACTGATACATTGTTGGTGGCACTGTGAACGGATCCAATCATTCTAGAGAGCAATTTGTAACTATGCTTAAAAAGTTATCAAACTGTGCATATCCTTTGACCCTGCAGTGTTTATATTGGGCCTATATCCCAAAGAGTTCTTAAAGGAAGGAAAGGGACCCACATGTGCAAAAATGTTTGTGGCGTCCCTGTATTGGACTACCTGCCATCTAGAAGATTGGATTGGGGGAAGGAGAGAAAAATTTGTAACAGAAGGTTTTGCAAGGGCCAATGTTGAAAAATTATCCATGCATGTTTTACAAATCAAAAGCTTTAATAAAAATAATAATAATAATAATAACAATGTTATTTTGAACATAAAAGATTATGCATAGTTTTATTTTAATCAAAACACTTAAACATTTACATTTTCAGACTATACCAAAAATGTATATATGGATAGCGTAATTTGGTGTACACTGGGTGGCTTCCTACCCTTTTGTTAGAGATACTGAAAATGGGTAGTGATTAAATGACATCTTATTTTTTACTATCAGATGCCACATTGCACCTTCACCCAAAAGTCTTATCAAAAAAAAATCAAAATGTCCCTCATATGGCCTGAATTTTACTTAGTAATCTTCTTTAAACTTTATTTTAATGATCACCACTGAAAAATAAACATTTTGAATTAGCTTGTGTGGATAAAGTAGCTATTTTGCTAGTGCTAAAATAATTTTCCTATCTTCCTATGGAAGGGAAAGTTACAGTAGAAGCTACTAAAGAAAGAGATAAATAACTGGCCCAAATAAAAGGGTAACTTTGAGATGATTTACAAGTGTTCAAACTTGTAAAAAATAACAGAGGTGAAATTTGGTTATGAAAAATTAGGAATACTTTGGGACAAATTGAAGAAAAATTGAAGTAAAACAATATTTGTCTCCAGATCCCATTATTAAAATAAAGGAAATTTGTGTGGTCCTCAGATTTTTAAGAGATGACAAAAGGGTGAAAATATCTTAATCTCTTTAATTATGTTGTGATCAAGCTGACATATTTTTTCCATAAGGAGAGCATAGAAAAAAATGAATTTTTGATAGTGAGGTGTTTGAGACCTGAGGTATGAACATTTACAAATAGTACCTTAAAATAAGATGAAGAAGATAAGGGGACATTATGTAATGAATGTATGGCATTTACATTTCTACCATAGAGTAAGTGAGTTTTATCTTTTATCTAAATGTACACTGGAATCTCCCCTCAAGGAGGTGAAGGACAGGAAATAATATTCTCCACAACAAGCAATTAGGGAATCAAATAAATTATTGTGAAAATGTATACCTTCAGTAGATAGAAAAAATGAAAAAGAAAACAAAAAAAAAACAAAAAATAAAAAATGAAAGAAAAGAAAACTAAGGACTTGAAAGTGAATTTTATAGTGATTATGTTAATAGGTTTTTGATGCTTATTGAATCTATGCACAGAATCTTTATAATAATTGATCATTAGGATAAAAACAAAACAGATTTTTTAAAGTAGACTTTTTAAGCAAATTTTCTACTTTCTCCAGTAAAATAAATATTAAAAATTCATTTTTTTCAAAAGTAGCTCATACTATCCTTGTGGGGAAAAAATACATGTCAGTCTGTTCATAATACAATTAAAGGGATTAAAAAATGATGAGAGAAAGAGAGTCCACTAAAATGAAATAACTATAGAGGAATTGAGTCCTAGAGAAGTCAATTGATATTAAAATCCTTATTTCTAATTAATCCTGTCTAGAAGTAGAACAAAGCTCTGCATCTTTACTCATGACTATATTTTTTATTATTCAATAAAATAACCATTTCAAAATTTTTTTCTCACTCTGTTCAAAACAATCAAACAAAACCTTTCCTTCTATGTTTATTCTTAGTATCTTTTTTTTACTTACCAACAGTATTTACAACATCTATTTGTTGTTCATAATTATTGCAAAGATTCACAGGCCCCGCCTTTTAAAACACAGGTCACTTTTCTATCTACCCTGAGTTAATAGTTGTTGTTTTGTTGTTCAATCAATGTAAAAGAGAGTCATTCCTTGTTGAGTTCTAAATGTGTTAGTGGTTTTGAGTGACATTCATAATCAATAACAATTCTTCATCATTATCAGAAAACACCTTAAACAATTACTATCAGGCTAAATGTTTTAAAATTTTTATTTACTATATGAGTTTAAGAAGAATTTTAAAAGGGACATTAAAATGGCATTTCTGAATAGCTAAATCTTCAGTAGTTCTTGTACTATCCATCAATTATCACATGAAATTTATAATTACATTTCATAATTTGAATAAGACTATCTAGTTCTTATACTATAGAAACAAAATAACATCCTCATGCATGAAGGTGTTCAGATAAAGTTTAAAATGAGTCATTTCTGAGGTTAAATATTTTATCTCCCTATTAGCTTTAAAAATGATATTTATCATAGAATTTTAGATATAGAAGTAGAGAGGATCTTAGAATCAATCTAGTACAACTCCTTAATATATACAGATGAGGAAATGGAAGCCAAGGTCATACAGTTGTTAAGTGGAAAAATCTAAATTTCAGTGAGGTGATTTGACTTCCAATCTAGTGTCCTTTCCCCTGAAATAAGTTCACTTAATTTGAATTATTCTCCAAAAGTTTCATTTTGGAGACTATCGTGACATGAAACATGGGAATAAGTCTGGCCTGCTTAAGATTATGCTAGTCAAGATAAATCTCTGATACTCTATCAAATTTAAAAAGTTTGAGTCTAGACCTAGTAATAGACTGTCTAATATATGAGGATAAAGCAAGACTAGGTATAAAAGAAATGATATCCAGAATACTGTATACTAATCTGTGTTATGAAATTTAAAAATAGATATCTGTGGGCCATATCTTAACATAGAAAGCCCAAATTAACACAACCATGTCATTTTTTATTTTCACTTATTTTGTTAAACATTTCCTGATTACATTTTAATTTGGTTCTTCACTGAGGAGTTTTGCACATAGATTGTAGCCCAAAGCAAGTCTGAAATCTCTGTAATTTTTTGTTTGTTTTGTTTAGGTACCAGTGGCCTTTCAAAGAGATAATTATGCAAAAATTCCTTTAGCCTTGTATTAACATTAATTCAATTCATCAAGAATTTATTTTAGCACCTACTGCATAATACATATATATATATATATATGTGTGTGTGTATGTGTATATATATATATATATATATATATATATATATATATACTCCATACTCCATTAGGGAAGTAAGACAGCAAAGACCAAAAAAGAAAAAAATTCTTACCCTCAAAAACTTATTTTCTCTCACTCTCTCTCTCTTTTTCTTCTCTGTGTGTCTCTCTTTGTGTATGTCTCTTTCTCTCTCTATCTTTCTTTAAAAGTAGATATATGCACATATTATGTATATGTTTATGTATGTATATATAAACATGCACTATATGCGCAAACATGAATGAACAAATAGATGAATGTGAAATATATAATGAGTCTTACAAAGTTTTAACTTCCTTTCCCTATCTAGCTAGTGACTTTCAAATATTTCACAGATTTCATTGGCTTTTTTGCTCTTATTAGCCATAGATATCTCTATTAATTTGAGTTTCTTGGATGAGGCAAACTCACATATTCTTCATTTAGTTAAATTCATCTTAGTTTCATATTATATTCATTAATGTAGAGTTAAGTTTAAGGAGTAGTAGCAGCAACCCAGAAAAAAATTTACCAACAACTTTAAACGACTTTAAAATAACACCTCAAGGAACAGCTAGTTGGCACAGTGAATAGAGCACCAGTCCTGAAATCAGGATGTCCTGAGTTCATATCTGACTTAGACACTTAACACTTCCTAACTGTGTGACCTTGGGCAAGTCACTTGACCCCAATTCCCACAGGGGAAAAAAAATTTTAAGCAATTAAATTAAATTAAATTCTGTAGTGGAAGAGCCAAAGACAACTTAGAGCAAAATATTTTATCAAGCTTAAGACAACTTAGGAGGTTGGCAGGAACAGTTTATGACTATGGTTTGGGAAATGGCCCAAAGAACATGATGCAACAACATCAGCAGGGTGCTTTAGAGTTGGCTGGCACTGCAGCAGCAATAGTTTTGGGATCTCTTAAGCAGAAAGGCTAAGGAGTCAGAAAACAGGTCAGAAGAAGAGTACAGGAGACACTGAATTGACATTGGCAATAAAACTGGAAATTGTTTGGCAATTCTACTGCCTGTACTTAGTTCTAGATTGAAATTCCTGGGCAGAGAGAAGCACTGTTGCTTGAGGCTATAGGAAAGCAGGGGGACTGATCATAGTTTGAGGGCCATGATTACTGCTTGTAGGTGATGAAGGGCCCTTTCCCAGTTAAAGATTAAAGCACAGACCAAGAGAACAATAACCCCAGATAATAACACCTTGGAAACAGTATAAAATTTTTAATTCCTATATACTTTAGAAAAGAGCATCACAAAAAAAAACCTTAAAATAAGGATAGCAAAAACCCAGATCCATATAAATTGAGCTCCAATTTAACTTATAGTTCAAAGTGAAGAAATAAATTTGAAGAGTAAGAAAATAAGAAAAGAAAAATTAACCATAAAAAGCTACTACTGTCACATGGGAGGTCAAAGCACAAAATCAGAAGAAAACAATAAAATGAAAACACAACAAGCAAATCCTCAAATGAAAAGGCAAATTAGGTAGAACACCAGCAATAATTCCTGGAAGAATTAGAGAAAGAGATGAGAGAAACATGAAAAATTGGGGAAATAGGTAAAGATGACACAAGAAAATAATGAAAAGAGAAGTAACAGCTTACTATGTAAAGGCACAAAAATCTTTTTAAAACAGAATTGGACGAATGAAAAAATTCAGAGGCACAAAAATTCACTACAGAAAATAATGCTTCAACATTACAATTTACCAAGTGGAAGCTAATGGCTCCATGAAACATCAAGAAACAATGAAACAAAGCCATAGAAAAATATAAAAAAAAATCTCATCATAAAACAAAGCAAGAAAGAGGGAATGCACTGGGAGAAGGAGGAAAGGCAGAATATACTATGATAAATTATTTTATATAAAAAGAGGCCAAAGAGATTTTAAAGAGAAGTAGATGGAGGAGGTGAGGGGAAAAGTGAATGAAACTTACTCTCATTTGAATTGGCTCAAAGAGATAACATATACACTTAGTCAAGTATAGAAGTCTAACTTAAGCTTACAGGAAGATTGGAAAGGAAGGAGATAAGACAAAGAAGGTGAGGATGATAGAACTGGGAGCAGATAAGAATAGATAAAAAGACAAGCAAAACACTTTTGAGGATAGACAAGGTAAAAGGAGAGAGTAAGAAAAATGGGATGGAAGGAAATACAATGTTGATAATCATAACTGTGCAAGAAAATGTTCAACAAGGTCCTCTGCTAAAGATTTATATATATATATGTATATATATATATATGTGTGTGTGTGTGTGTGTGTGTGCTCTAAATCATTATAGATTAAAGAAACATAAATTTAACAATTCTGAATTACTACTGTCACACATTTATCAAATTGGCTAATATGAGAGAAAAACAAAATAATTAATGTTGGAAGGGATGCAGAAACATTGAGATATTAATACAGTGTTGACAAAGTTGTATACTGATTCACACACTCTATAGAGTTCTTTTAGTGATAGCAAAAGGTATAATTTGAGGGAGATAGCCATTAATTGTAGAATGACTGAGCATATTATTGTACATGATTGACGGAACACTATTGAGCTATAATATATGATGAGCAGGACAGACCCAGAAAAAATCTGAAATGATACAAAGTGAAATGAGCAGAATCAGGAGAACGTTGCGCACAGTAACAGTAATATTGTATGATGAAGAAATGTGAATGATTTAGCTGTTCTTAGTAATACAATGATCCAAGACTAATCTAAATAATTTATAATAAAAAGTACATTCATCTTCATAGAATTGGAGTCTGAATATAGATTGAATCATACTTTTTTGTAGTTATTTTCTTCATTTGTCTGGTCTTTTTTCTTTCACAATATTACTAAAGAAAATATGTTTTGCATGGCTGCACATGTATAACCTAAATCATATTGCCTGACTTTTCAATGAAGGAGGGAGGTCAAGGAAAGAGAAAGAAAATTCAGAACTCAGAATTATTTTAAAAAGATTTAGAATAAATAGCAGTTAGGTGGCATAGTGGATAGAGCACCAGCCCTAAAGTGAGGAGAACCTGAGTTCAGATTTGGCCTCAGACGATTCACACTTCCTAGTTGTGTGACCCTGGTCAAGTCACTTAATCTCAATTGCCTCAAGGAAAAATTACATATAAAATCAGATTTTATATTTAATTGGGGAAAGTAGAACATTAAATCATTAAATTTACATGAAAAAGAAATCAAGCAGAGATAATTTAGGAATTATTGAACTCCTAATGAAAGGATCAGAGTGGAATAGGGAATTTTGCATTCAAATATAAGACTCAAGAGAAGTATAAAAAAGTAAAAATGAAAGATAAATCATTAGGAACTCCGTAAAGTTAAACTGTTTGAATTATTTTATAGAAAGATGATAAGTAAAAAAACAAATGTCACTAGACAAAAGAAATACAAAATACACAAAAAGGACAATAAACCCTATAAATAAGATTTAATGTCTTTATAAGGAGAAAGAAAATCACCATTCCCCTCCAACACATACACACACACACACACACACACATACACACACACACACACACATATTTCAACTCTGCTTTAGATTGCTGTACCATGATAAGCAAGCTTTGACTTGTACTTGTTTTGAACAAGGTCTCTATAATACTTCTCAATTATCTCCCCATTATACTGCTGAATTCCTTCTCCCCTCTCCCCACTTTTATCTTTCTTGGATTTTTTTTTCCTATTAGAATGTGAATTCTTTGATGTGATGGACTATATCATTTTTTTTAATATTTGTATTTCCAGCACTTAATTCATTACCTTGCTCATAATTTGTATTTAATAAGATATCCATATTTTTTCTCACTCACTATATTTTTTCTTCCCCCTTATTACTGTCTCTTTCCTTTCTCTCCCTCTCTCTGTCTTTCTGTTTCTGTCTCTATGTGTATCTCTCTGTCTCACTCTCTCTCTCTCTCTCTCTCTCTCTCTCTGTCTGTCTCTTTCTATGTGTCTCTGTCTCTACGCCTTTCTGTGTTTCTGTGTTTATATATGTATGTGTGTGTGTATGAGTGTTTCGCTTTCTTCTGTTCTAGTCCTCTGGATTCCAAGAATATTCAAAGACCTAGTAAAGGGAAAGAAGCAAGACCTAGATAGAAAAGGTAATATATAAGGCATAACAAGAGGGCATTCACAACTCTTGAGACTTTAGGAAGTTGAAAGTGTCTAAAAAATCTTGCATAAGTTCAATAAGAACAAAATATATTTTCAATATTCTAATTATATATATGTATGTGTTTTGTGTGTGTGATGTATATAGCACATATACATACATGTTTGTATGGAGAGAGTTGTTGCTGCAAAATAACCCCCAAAATATTGTACCATTAATCTTAATATCACATAACTTGTTTGTTTGTTTGTTTGTTTTAAAGCAAAGATGAGGGAGTAGAAATAAACAAATGTCTGTCATTGAAGAATGAAATCAAATGAAAAAGAATACTAAAATAATAAATATTGATACAAATTATGAGATGTGAATTTGGTATAGAATTTAATATAACATCCTGCACAATATGTGGTTATTTGGCAACAGCTTCTGACAGAAATATTAGGGCAAGAGCCTAGAGTGTGGTTAATGGTCTGAAAATTGACCATAGAGGAAATAATATAAAATGCCCATCAAAAACTCTATTGCCATCTTGATTAGAGGCATAATGTCCAAATAGTTCTGCTATTTCTGTTCTGATCATAATACTTCTGTAATGTCTTACTAATTTTCAGATCTCACCTTTTAAGAGGAATAATGAAAAGTTCTGGTTAGGGGTTTTGTGTTTTATATGAGGAAAATTTGAAAGAATTAGAAGTGGCATTACTTAATAATTAACATTAGCTAAATCACAATATGAGACTAAATTTATTTGGATATATGCATTTTGAATCTATCACATCTCTGTCTGGTGATCTGTAACACTTCTCATCATCAATACTACCATTGTAGCAAGTTTTTAGGTTACACTCTTCTTGGGTAGAGTTTGACTTGCCTAGAATCAAACCATTCTCTAATCCAATATTCCACTAGAATTGTGATTTTGTTGGAACAGTGATTTTCTCTATTATCTTTATAGCTTAGGGTCTTAAAGAGTTGCCTAGTTCACAGGAGGTTAAGTGATTTACCCAGTATGACAGATCAAGTATGTCATAGAGGCAAGACAATGGAGTCTATAAGCAGAAAGATAGAAACCACTGCAGAATATTCAAAGAAATATCTACACATTTTCATTACTGGTCGAAAGGAAAGAGATACATACTCAACATATTTGGGTTATGGCTTATGAAGGAGAACAATATCTAAAATAATGAAGATGAGACTTAGTTTAGGATTTACCAAAATTCAACCATGTAATTTCTTCATCTGAATACCTAGCACAACTTATATTTTGGAAAAATTATTAGAAGAGTAGAAAAGAGAAAGAATGAAGAATTTGTAAAACTAGGACCATCATAACTCTGGAAATCAAGAATCCTGTTTGTTGTTGTTGTTATTTTTTGGCAAGGTAATTAGAGTTAAGTGACTTGCCCAGGGTTACACAACTAGAAAGTATTTATTAGCTATTCAGACCAAACTTGAAATAAAGTTCTTCTGACTCCAGGGCTGGTGTTCTATCCACAGTGCCACCTTGTCGCCCTGAAAATTCTTTAAAACTAGTGAAAATATTCATTTCTTAAATTACATCTATAGAATTTGTAAATTTGATATTATCACTCTCCAAATTCAGATGTGACATTCTCACTGAAAAGCTATGTAGTAGAAAGTTAGCTTAAATATTGATAAGATATTGTCATTTACAAAAGTTACTAAAGATGCCATGCCATTTTATTTGGAATTTTCTTTTGAATGTGGCTGTTTTACATGTCATATTTCTCACCAGAACTTGATCAGTACTCTGTAAAGGAAGCAATTTAACCTGTCAGCTTTCCTTCTAGAGTCAATGGCAAGGGATTCATCAAAAATGGAGGCTCCTTTTTTGTTTGTTTTTTATGTCACTCTTAGCCTACCATCAGTACTCTAAATGTTTTGTTTACAACTCAGTGAATGAAAGAGATTAGATTTCTTTTTCTTTAGCTTCCATTATCATGCAATGTAGAGCAAAGAATGTGAATGTGAAATTCAAAGGTTTTGAGTGTATTGAAGAAAAAGAAAACCAGTGGTCTTGACATATCCTCTATAACCAATAGATTTCTGCTCACATACATCAATGTTTAAAATATTTACACAAATATACATACAGTAAAATGTTGTACAATTTAGATAGATATTTTATATGATACTTTATAATTCCCTCTAAAACAAAATTCAGTTTAAATAGAATAGGTTTTATTTTTCTCATTTAACAGAAGAGAAAACAGAGGCTCAATGAGATCAAGTAGCAGTTCCAAGGACATAGTTCATAAAGTCCTATTTCAATTGCTACATTATTCCCCTGGCACACAGCACAAAGCCTGCCTTGTAGAGAGTATTTGATACATGAATGATAATTTGTTAATTAAAAAAATCAAAGCTATAGTTATTCAAGAACATATATATTATATATATGTATAATATATATATATTACACACTCATACACACTCATACACACTCATACACACATATACATATGTGATTTGGATTTTGGATGCTTTTATCCTGGTCCATTTCTACCAGTACATCCTTTCTACCTGGCCTGGCAGAATGGGTGTACAATAGCAATTTGTTTCAGTAACACTGAAAATGGAGGAAGCAAATACTGTGGAGTACTTAAAACTTGATAAGATATAGAAGATTCCAAGGTCACTCTCTGTACCTGGTTGTCATCAGTCATCTTGATTTTTTTTTTCTTGCCACTGTTATGATTCTATTACAGATATTTAGTCATTAATATGGGAGGAGGGGGGAAGTGTGGGAGAGATTTGCTTTCTCTCTTAACTAGATCAGTCTTCCCATTCCTATAGATGCAGTGGTTTGCATTGTTTCATTTGTTGTTGTTGAGAGAAATGATTATTAATAATTAATGATTGGGGAGATCTAGGATCCTCCCTTTTGTCTATATTTCTTATTTCAAAGTTCAGTTTCTTCAAGGATATTACTGACAATGAGATTACATTATCTTTCTTAACAATTTTGTTTAGATCCCACATAAAAGGGCAAGTCTTTGTGTTCTACTCAGTTTTGAATGGGGATAAATTCATTAAAAAGATTGCCCAAGGTGGAGTAATTTAAAATTAAATGACAATAAAAGTTCAGCCCTTAATTGTAATATTCATTCTCTTAGTGTTAATTAACTAGTATTCATTGCCACTCTCAGGAACACTCCTTTTCCCAGGACATATAAACTTTGCTTCACCATAATTTTTTTTTTTTTTTTGGAGGGAGGGGATTCAAGAGTGCCACTAACCTATTCCCTATTATTTTTTTTTATTAATAGAATGATTAATCATTCATAAATTATATTTCTGAAACTCTTTAAATGTCACATTGTAGTTGATGAACTGATTAGTCAGGTTTGACTCATTATGATGCTGGAATGATTTAAAGGAATAAAACTTATAAAAGCAGATTTTATATCCTTCACAGCATAAACAATTCACAGTATTAAAAAAAAAAGAATCCATCATGGCAAATCTTATCTCAGGAATAAAAAGAGCAATTAAGTGATTGGGAATTCAAATATATGCAAGTAGAGAACAATTCATCAGAACTGGAGAGAAAATCAATAATGTTGAAAGAAAAGATGATCTATATCAAAAGTAAAATATATTGATCTGGGATTTTTTTTTAATTTAGCAATTAACTTTGGATTACTTCTTCAGAAAGCTGCCTATCCATATGTTTTGATCTTTTATAAATGAGTGAATTGCTCTTAATTTCATAAAATTGAATCAAAGCTTTATATATCTTCAAAATCAGACCATTAATAAAGAAACTTCCAGAAGATATATTTTTTCTAATTACCTATTCCCATTGTAATTTTAGTTGCATTGGCCTTTTTCATGAAAAATCTCTTAAATTCTATTTAATAAATTGTCTATTTCACTCTTTCAGTGTCTAAAAGATAATTCCCAGATTTTTTCGCTTCCTTCCTTCCTTCCTTCCTTTCTTCCTTCCTTCCTTCCTTTCGTTCTTGCTTCTTTTCTTTCTTCCTTCTCTCTCTTAATCTCTTTCTTATTTTTTTTTCATGTGGAAGCTTTTTGTTTTGTCTTTGATCTTCCTGAGAATTTTCATTTGATGTCTCTTTCAGAAAGAGATGAGTTGATTCTTTTTTTTTACTTTGTCCTCTCATTTTAATAGGTATGATAAGTTTTTTCATGATTTCTTGAAATATAATGTTTAAGTTTTGTTGTTGTTCTTCATAACTTTCAGGCTGACTGATGAGTCTTACATTATCTCTCCTTAATCTATTTTTCAGAAAAAAACTATTTTTGATATAATCTATTTTACATGTTATTATTTCAGTCTTGTTTTTATATTCTTATTGTGCCATGGAATCATTAAATTTGATCAAATTTATTTAATATATTAATATTAAATTAATATGTATTGATTTTTAAATTAATATAAATATTATATTCATATATTATAAAATTATTTTTATTTAATATATTACTTTAATAAATATTTATACCTCTAGTTTTTAGCTATTTTCTTTCCAAATCTTTTCCCATTAACTCACATTTCTTTTCCATTTCTTCTCTCTGATGTTTTAGTTGTTTCAGTCATACCCAACTTTTTATGATATCTTTTGTAGGTTTTCTTGTCAGAGATACTGGGGCAGTTTGCCATTTTCCTCTCCAGATCATTTTACAGGTGAGAAAGTTGAGGCAAATAGGTTTAAGTGACTTACCCAGGCTTACACATCTAATAATTTGTCTGAAAACAAACCTGAATTCAGATTTTCATCAGCTAGTTTCTTTCTTCTATTGTTCCCATTTCTTTATAGAATACTTAACTGTATACAAACAAAAACAAACAAACAAAAACTTTACTTTTCTACTTCCAAGATTACTAATGGAATAGATATTCAAGCCAAATTATTCTTGAAGATTTTGCCTGAAAATCTTTTAGAGTCATGTTCTTCTACATTTCTGTCTTAAGCATTCCTATAGCATTTTTGATAATATTATTATATTTACATTGGCTTATTCATTGTTTTACTTTTTTTATTTTTCAAATTTATATTATAAATTAGGGCCAGACTATTTCTAGAAGGAATGTATGTAACTTCTTTGATCCTTCAGTAAATTCTCTTGGATCTTTCTTCTATCTTCTCTGGATAGTTAATACTATGTTCTTCAAGAGTTTCAGACAATTAATCTATGGACATGAAAGCTTCCAGAATACATAAAATAAACTGTTCGCTCTTAAATTCTGATTTCTGCCATATGAGTGTAATTTTTGTAGTTTCTGAGCTGTGTCTGGTTTTGTATAACAACATTATGTACTTAGTCCTGGTTTGACTTCTAATAGACTTATTGCTGGCCCCAGGCAATGACACATAAATGAAGTTTTTGCATGTTGAGAATGAAAGAAGTACAGCCTCTTCATTATGAGTTCCTGATCTTGGTTATTTAGGAGTCTTCAGAGTGAATCAGAGTCTTAATCTGTTATTTGATTCTATTGTAATAATTAGAACCATACAATTGCTAATCAACTCTATCCTTGTTCTTTTACTTGTATGTTACCTAATTAAAAACCTAATTTAAAAAATTAATTCAGTTCAGAAACAGTAGAAAAAGGCTGAACATGGAATGAGGAGGACTTTAGTTGATGTCAGGTCTAATTCTTAAAACTGGATTACTGAGCAAGTCACAACTTTTCTAAGATTCAAAGTATCAAGAAAGAAAATTAATACTTTCAAGAATTAATTCATCAAATTATTGTGAAGGAAATATTTAAAATCCAATAAAAATATGTAATAAGCTAAATGAATGAGGCATTATTATTTCAGAGGTTGCATAAAATTATGAATATATATATGACATGTATATTATGTACATATATATATAGGTGTATCTATTGCATTTACTCAAGTAATCTCTATTCTATAAAAAGAACATGCACTTCCAATAGGAATTTGACTTACTCAAGTATCAGATAAAATAATAAATATCATCAACACAAATTACTTAGATAACTAAAGAATCAAAACCATTTATTAATGCAACTTCTCTACACTATCTCTAATTTTATATTACTTTAGCATAAAATTAATCTTGGATCTAAAATACAGAATGGTAATTATAGGATCTATTGGCATTTTTTCTGTGGATTGACATCAGAAATTCACCCATTCAAAGACATATAACTAAGTTATATATATATATGTATATACATATATATATATATATAATTAAGCAATTGTTCACTTACTTTGATTGATTGAAGAATAGTTATTTAGCTAATAAAATTTATAACCATTTGATTTATAAACAATGTCTAAACTTTGCTTTTATTCATTCAGATGGCAAAATAGGGTGATGATTTTATTTTTTTGGCTCTCTGAATTAAAAAAAGAATAATCAATTGTAGTAATTAGAGATTGTTTGATAAAGAACTTTCATGACACCTGAATACTTAGAAAGTATTATATTATATTATTAGATCATTCAATTTATTTTGCAGTGCAATAATACTTGTTTTCTATATAAGGAATCAGAAAATATTTTCTCTATAAAGGGATAAAAAACAAATATTTTAAGCTTTATAGGTCACTTTGAAGTATTGTATAGAAACATGACAAGAGAGAAAAGAAATTTATGCAAATTACAATTGATGAAATACAATGTAATTACAACTATACATATATATTTGCATGTTTATAATACAGGTCTAGAATACATTTGGTGAGGATAGCATTTCAAATAGAGTTCAAAATTAGTGTTTCCTATCATTAACATTGATGTGAAATATTGGTCTATTAAAATTGTGAGAGAGATTTTACACATTTCATATTTGAAAAGAAATCTTTTTGCAAAGATAAGTTCTATCAAATGTTGAGATCAATCCATATGTGTGATTTTATTTTAGCATATTCATCACTCCAAAGGCATTTGCATAACATTTGAACACTGTCCTTCAGCCTGTCATTACATTACAAATTAAATCTTCCCAAATGAAGGTTAGTAGAAGTTAAATGATTTTGAAATAGTAGGATTTCTTTTTCCTTTGGAAAAAAAAAAGCTGCAAAATGCTGCTGGAACTGTAGTTTGAGCTCACAAAATAAATTCACTGTAATTTATATGGGAACAGAGATGTTACTTTGTGTTTTTATTTTGGGAAGTATATAAATCAGCTTGACATTATTCATGATTTATTAGGTGTCATTGAATTAACTTTGCCACAGAATAAGTTTTGTTTGAGTACTGTTTTCCTTTTAATTTAGGTTGAATCTATTAAGAAATATCATTGTATGTAGCAAAAGCTAATTTCCAAATTCACTCAATATTCAATAATAGTGGTTGAACCTGGTCCTTCTCAGTCAGATAAATTTTAATCTTGGCCCTGAGTTTCAATAGATATATACTGGTAATAAAATAATAACACCAATAATAAAATATCTAGGTATCTAAATATATGTAGTTTCCATATGACAGACTATACTGTATTACTGTGATTTGCAGTTTAGAGCAGCAATGAGGTGTGATGAGCATACCACATGTAGTGACAACTCAGCTCTATAACTGTGGAGACAAAGCAGCCATAAATAATATATAGACAAAAAAGCATGTCTATGCTCTGATGCAACTTTACTTAAGTTTGTCCCATATATTCAACTCCCATAGGGAGTTGAAATATCCCTAGTATGGGTGACAGTTTTAGATCCAAGAAAAACTGAAGGGTATAAATACTCAGATCTTGGAATAGGTAGAACCATTCCACTAATGCTATACTACTTAACAACACCCTGAGGAGGAGGGGAGATTTTAGAGGGGAGAGTAATGTGATTTACAAGACTTACAAAATGGTATAGATGGCTTAATTTGTAGAAGTTAGATTTTCTAAAGTCATAAGCACATCAGTACATGAGTGATATGCATGTTTCAACATTAAATATATCTCAGTTTCAAGGCACCATCTTCATGCATCAGACAAGGTAAAAATTTCAAAGGACTTTGGTATTAATGTCTGAAAAGCAAAATAAATTTTTTTGATCAAATCATATTGGCAAATTGATTAATCTACATTATAATGCAAAAACAATTTCTTGTCTATTGACATTAAAGAGATCCTTATAATAGAGAACCAGACATCTTACTTTAATTCAGAGCCAATCTTCAACTTATGTCTCATTTTAATTTTATTAGCCTATGGAAATCTATTGCATTTGCATAGCTCTGTCCAACTTTGAGTAGAAAACATTTTCGATAATCAGAATATTTTAGAAAAAAAATCTGGGAAAGTTTAAAATCAAGAAAAGTGAAGGAAAACATAAAGAATATAATGGCAAGCATAAGAGGGAAATATGCATTTCAAAATACATTTACTTTCTTACATCTTTTTTATATAAAGTTTCCAATTTATTGTACTCTCTGGCTTGCTGCCAATGAATAAAATGTTTCAATGAATGTATTTTTAATGTAAATTGAATAAAATTTCTTGAGTAACAATCACTGTAATGATGAGATGTCCAGAGAAAAGAATCAACATAAATTTACAGATGGAAGTTATTGAATAGATTATATAATTCAAGCCCCTCTCCTTTAATTCATAGATAACAAAAATGAGGATTAAAGAAAATAAATTGGGGCAGCTCATTATTAGCTTTTGTCCTCCCCATTGTCATTCTCATATATCTGACATAATATCTAAGCTGTGGATTCATTCTTTTCCACTTTTTTGGTTGTCAGTTACACCTCCACACCCATCCTAATCCCCAGAAATCTGATTTCCCTTCTCCTAAGAAAGCTCTGAATATTTCCTAAGAACTTTTTGATATAGTAATAACTAGTAGAGTTTTCCTCCAATTTTTAAATAAACCCTAAATCCAGAAAAGCAAAAGTACACAATTTAAGGGGGGATGCAGTAGAATTATTAATAACTCTTTAATCTAATTGCTATTATGATATTTTGGAAAGTCAGTGAACTTCCAAGTTTTATTACCACTTTTATGCTATTTATTATTTTTCTAGCTAAAATAATGTTTATGATTATTGGAAATATAAATTTTAAAGAAATGATTGGAGCTCTGCAAAGAAAAATATTTTATTATTTTTTTAATGAATCTTCCTTTCCTTACTTATCTTACTTGATGGAAAACAATTGTTAATTAGAAATCTTAAAATGCAAATCAGAGAATATAGATGAGAATGATGTATGGATAACAAAACACTTCAAAAAGAATGTGGGTGGATGGGGAGAGAAATTAGACTACAATGGGTTTAAATTCACTTGAAAATATAAGCATTTTCTACTCCTAGTAAAACGCTTTTCATTGTTAGAGTTGTGTTAATATAAGCAAACCAGATTGTTTTGATTTTTCCCACTTCTTTTTTTCCCCAAAGCAGAAATGTAGGAGGGCAGAAACCAAAGGATGAAGGCAGAACAAAAGAGAGGGAGAGAGAAAGGAAAGAAAGAAAGAAGAAAGGAAGCAAGGAAGAAAAAAAGATTTGGAAAATCAGATTCTCTATATTGCTCTCATTCACTGGATAATTGCTCCATTTCATATTTTGCTAGGACTGTATAAACCTTCCTTAAATGTCTCCAGTGGTTGTACCATGCATATGGGACAACTTTACAAAATTAAGGAGAAAGCTTTTCCCTGGCTTTTATGATTGCATATTTACATGCATTTTTTTTTCTCAATGGTGGTGATATTTTCTGTTCACTGGATAACATTTTTACTGTGTGGTTGTCAAAAGGCATTTAGAAAGAAACAATTGTAAGCCTGGGATAATAGCTATCAGAAGAAAATAGCATTTGATTATAATTCATACTACATTAGATGAGTCAATCACGCTTGTAGTTGTTGACTTGAGTCAATGGTATGTTTTGAATACACATCAACACAAAAATATACTTAGCATTGAGTTAGATTATATCCAGCTATGAAATGAGATACATTTACCAAAGTTATCTTCTTCTTATTTTGTTTTCTATTTTGTTCATTTGTGGGGGGAATATCAAGCTACTTTTGCAATATCACTTCTATCTCTGCCTACAATAGAGAAATGATATACTTCCAAAACACAGAAGAAGATGAAACAAACTCAGTAACAAAAAAATGAAACACACAATTGAAATAACAGTAAAAAAAAAAAAGAGAGAGAGAGAGAGAGAAGGCAGGAAATAATAGTCATATGAATTTAAAGTCTTTCTTCAATTTTACTTTTGTAAAAAAAGACATCTTTTAAGGTAATTTGCAGTCAAAATTTTCTATTGTTTACAATGAGTTTAAATTAAGAAAGAAAATTTACCAAGAATTATCCTTTCATTAATGTCACATTTTAAAATATTCAATTGGCATTTTAATATGAAAACACTTAAATGCTTCCCTATTTCATTGCATGCTTAAAATTTTCTACTTGAGGTCATTATCTAGGTTTTCTACAAAAAGATAATTATAACCTTAAATCAAACAATTTCAGAGAAGAAATTTTTTGTAATGGTTGACAACACTTAATTCAAAACAATTTCTCTTTTGACAAAGAATAGATTAACCTAGAATATTATCAAGGGAGCAATTTAATTTCCCAACTTCTTTTATATTGTTATACTTTTTAATAACTGACAAGTATCTTTTTCATGGATAAATTAGCTTTGGTAAAATAATAACATTTAGAAGGATTAAAACTATAAAATGTAAATTGAATGTGGGTGAAATATTTCCAATACAACTATCTCTGCAAATATATTTAAACATAAAACCCCAAAGATGCAGTTTAGGGAGTAGGTCTCATTACAACTGACTTATAATCCCTTATAAGGAGAAATGACAGTTTATTTTTCATATTCTTCACAGACTATACAGAAATATATGCAAACATCCACAAGAAAAACTCAATTTTTAAAAAAAATTAATGAAAAAATTATGTTACATCTGTATTATAGATGGATGTCAGTGATTGTTTTGCTGACATTTCACACTTTGAAAATCAGAGAATTAAATATATATGAACATATGTGTATATGCATATATGCACACAGTACATATGATAGTGCATGAACCTGTCTTTCAAACGTATGTGAGTGCATATACATAAACACACATGTACACACATGTGCACACACAAATCACCACACATGTTCATATCTCTGTGCATGTAGTACACATATATGCATTCTGCAATGCACTGTGTGCATGTAGGACACACATTTATGCATGCATGCATGCATAGACACACAGCCAGAAAGGTAAATAGATTAGATAAAAAATAGGTAGATAGAAAGATAGACAGAGAGAAAGACAGATAGATATATAGATAGACAGATAGATAAGATGAGATAAGATACTCTAGCCAGAACTAAGAAAAAGTCTTCAGTTCCTTAATTTGTAAAATAAAGGTTTGGGGGTAGAGGGTAAAGGACCTCTGAGATGCCTTTTAGAATATGATTTTGGTCTTATAATCTTCAAAATCCAGGTCTAATGCTTCTTTCATTGCATCACACTACATGTTATATTTATTCATGTGTTTAAAGCCTTTTTTACATGACAATTTTTCCTGCTTTTTTCCAATACTCAAATGAAACCTTACTTAAGTCATTTATTTGGATAACATTCCATTGTGATATATTTGTGTAAGTATTTGATATTAGTATAAGTAGCTTGAATTTCTAACCATTCATATCATATTTAAGTAACATTGGTTATGAATAAGCATTTTAGGCAAGATCCAAACTCAGGTCTTTCTTTGTGATTCTAAGGTATGCATTATAACTTTTACATCTATCATGTGTCAAATACCTTGGTATCCTAGAGAGGGGGAACATAAGAGACAAGAATTGTTGAGATACGCATTTTTCATATTAGATTATTTAGTCATAATCTCATATAGCATTTTAAGGTTAATCTAGGTTTAGAATTCCCATTCAACAGACACAGACTCAAAGAGAGTAGCTACAAGTTTATTGCTGCTCAGAACCTTGATTCAAACCAGACTTAAGGGAAGAGGAAATGTATCATAAAAGTAATATACAATCAAGAAACATGGTGATCAACATAATAATACAGACAATATAAGAAACAAACTATCAACATACAGCATACATCATGACCACTCTTCTTGGCTGGAAAAATCCTTAATCCCAACTGTTCAAGGTCTCAGAGTGGGAAGGTCTCAGGGAAAGCATTCCTTCCTGGATGAGATTCTCCAAGTCCCTTTCCCATTGAGGAGTTTTTATAGTCTGAGAATAAAGAAAGCACTATGAATTTAGGGTGTGTTTTATAAGTGGGAGATACAATGCATAGATAAGATCCAGACTCTGCTGTCAATGAGATTAAAATATATGATTTTTTTTTCCTTTCTTTCTTGAAAGATTACATGAAACTCATATTTTCCCTGATAGGATAATCTTTGAAATGTATTGAGCACAATGCATGCATCATTATTGCTTAAGAAAACAGGAAAATATTTTGAAATTTTCAATTAAACATTTTTAAAGGTATTTTTTTTTTGTTCACAATAACAAATATAGAAGATAGCAGAGAATAAATAGCTTTTTGTTTGAGCTTTTCCTGGTTTCCCTCAGAACAATACCAGATTTAGCTTCTGAATTGGTTTTGGAGTGACAGAACCCATAAATATTTGGAGTATAAGAAATTTCCAGCAGAAGATATTTTGGAAGAATTCAGGAAAGGCCTGTTTCAATCAGGCAGGTGCAGTGTAGGGAGACACAGGGCATGCAAAACCAAGGTAATCTATTGGGAGGCTCTTGCCAAAATAAAGCAGTGTTGGCTACTCTGTCCTGGTTCAGAAGCTAGTGAATCAGAAGACTAGCTCTGAGACCACCAATAAAACTACAGAAGGCAAATAGTGAGCCTCTGAAACCCAGAATAAAGCAGGACATGGCTATGCTCATCCAGCATGGGCAGGAAGCCATTCTTTAATAGGAATTTAATAGGAATTACCTCCACTCTGCAATTTTTCCCAGAATTTTACTATGAAGATAATGGTAAGGGAAAAAAAATGGGATAGAGGAGGAAAGAAGCAGGATGGACTGGAGCAAAAGTTTACTCCTACAACCAAGAGAACATTGTACAGAGCATCACAAGATTATAAGATAAACAATTCTGATGGATGCGGCTTTTTTCAACAGTGAGATGATGTAGGACAGTGACAATGGATTTGTGATGGAGAGAGACATCTGTATTTTGGTATTTTTTTTCATAAAACCAATTCTTAGTTTTATTTATTAGTTCAATAGCTTTCTTAGTTACAATTCTATTAATTTCTCCTTTGAGTTTGAGTATCTAATTCAGCATTTAATTGGGGTTTTTAATTTGTTCTTTTTCTAGATTTGTTAGTTGCATGCCCAATTCATGGATTTTCCTCTTTCTCTATTTTATTCACAAAGCTATTTAGAGGTATAAAATTTCCTCTAAGAACTGCATGGACTGCATCCCATAGGTTTGGTATGTTGTCTCATTATTGTCATTCCCTTGAATGAAATTATGGATTGTTTCTGTAATTTGTTGTTTGACCTATTCACTTTTTAGGATTAGATTATTTAATTTCCAATTGGTTTTTAGTCTATCTTTCCCTGGTCATTTATTGAATATAATTTTTATTTCATTGTAGTCTGGAAAAAAAGCATTTATTATTTCTGCTTTTCTACATTTGACTGTGAGGTTTTTATGCCCTAATACATATTCATTTTTTGTAGGTGCCACAAAAGTATATTCCTTTCTTTCCCTATTTAGATTTCTACAGAGGCCTATCATATTTAGTTCTCTAGGATCCTATTAACCTCCCTAGTTTCTTTCTTGTTTATTTTGTGGTTAGAATTGTCTGATTCTGAAATTGGAAAATTGAGGTAACCCACTATTATAGTTTTGCTATCTATTTCTTCCTGTACCTGGCTTAAAATCTTCTCTGGGAATCTAGCTGCTCTTTCACTTGGTACATACACATTTAGTATAAATAGTATTTCATTGTTTACAGTACCTTTCATCAATGTGTATTTTTCTTATCTTTTTTTAATCTGTTTTTATTTTCTTTTTTTCTTTTTCTGGGATCAGAGTTCCTACCCATTTTTTGTTGTTGTTGTTGTTTTTGCTTTTTTAACTTTAGCTGAAGAACAATGCATTCTGATCCAGCTTTTTACCTTTATTTTGTATGTGTGTGTCTATATCAAATGTGTTTCTTGTAAAAAACATATGGTAGGATTCTATTTTTAAATTCACTCTGTTATTTGCTTCCATTTTATAGGAGAGTCCATTCCTTTCACATTCACAGTTATGATTACCAGCTCTGTATTTCGATCCATTCTATTTTCTCCCCTGTATATAATTTTATTCTCTCTTTTCACTCAGTCATATGCCAATAAATTTGATAATCTAAATGAAATGGAAGAATGTCTACAAAAATATATATTGCCCAGGTTAACAGAAGAGGAAATAAATTATTTAAATAGCCCCATTTTAGAAAAAGAAATAGAACAAGAAATTAATCAACTCCCTAGAAAAAAATCTGTAGAGTCAAATGAATTTACATGTGAATTCTACCAAACATTCAAAAAGCAATTAATTCCAATACTATATAAACTATTTGAAAAAATAGGGAATAAAGGAATCTTATCAAATTCCTTTTATGATACAGACATGTTACTGATATCTAAACCAGATAGAATGAAAACAGAGAAAGAACATTATAGACCAATCTCCCTAATGAATATTAATACAACTATTTTAAATAATATTACAGAAAATCATCCCCAGGATAATGCAACATGAACAAGTAGGATTTATACCAGGAATGTAGGGATGGTTCAATATCAGGAAAATTATTAGCATACTTAACTATATCAATAACCAAATTAACAAACAACATATGAGCATCTCAATAGATGCAGAAAAAGCATTTGATAAAATCCATTATCCATTCCTATTAAAAACATTAGAGAATATAGGAATAAATGTATTTTTCCTTAAAGTAGTCAGTAGCATATATTAAAAACCATCAGCTACCATAATATGTAACAGTGATAACCTGGAATCATTCCCAATGAGATGAGGGGTAAAACATAGTTGTGCACAATCACATTACTATTCAATATTGTATTAGAAATGCTACCTTTGGCAATAAGAGAAAAAAATAGATTAAAGGAGTTAGAATAGGTCATGTGACCAAATTATCACTCTTTGTACATGATATGATGGTCTATTTAGAGAATCCTAGAGAAACAATTAAAAAGTATTAGAAATAATTCACAATGTTAGCAAAGTTTCAGGTTACAAAATAAATCCATATAAATCATCAGCATTTTTATACATCACTAACAAAATCCAACAGCAAGAGATACAAAGAAAAATTCCATTTAAAATAACTGTTGAGAATGTTGAAGGAGATGTGGGAAAACTGGGACACTAATACATTGTTGGTAGAACTGTGAACAGATCCAACCATTCTGGAGAGCAATTTGGAACTATGTTCAAAAAGTTATCAAATTGTGCATACTCTTTGATCCATCAGTGTTTCTATTGGGCCTATATCCCAAAGAGATATTAAAGGAGGGAAAGGGACCCACATGTGCAAGAATGTTTGTGGTATCCCTTTTTGTAATGTTTGTAAAGAGAAAATCCCTGTTTGTAAAGAGAAACTGGAAACTGGATGCCCATCAATTGGAGAATGGGTGAATAAATTATGGTATACAAATGTTATAGAATATTATTATTCTGTAAGAAATGTATTTTGTTTTACTTCTTACGTTGTTTTTTTCCTCTTTCTAGATCTTTCTAGATCTGATTTTTCTTGTGCAGCAAGATAACTGTATAGAAATGTATACATATGTTGGATTTTTCATATATTTTACCATATTTAACATGTATTAGACTACTTACCATCTAGGAAAGGGGATGGGGAGGAAAGAAAAATTTGGAACAGGAAATTTTGCTAAGGTCAATGTAGAAAAATTACTTATATGTTCTGTAAATAAAAAAGCTTTTATAAACAAAAAAGGAGGGAAAAGGAGCTACATGTGCAAAAATTTTTAAAGCAGTTCTTTTTGTTGTAGCAAATAATTGGAAAATGAGTAGATGCTTATCAATTGTGGAATGGCTGAAGAAGTTGTGGTATAGGAAGGTAATGGAATATTATTTTCTTTAATGACAAACAAGCTAATTTTACAAAGGCCTGGAAAGATTTACATGAACTGATGCTGAGAGAAATAAGCAGAACTAGGAATATATTGGACACAATAAGAGCAAGAATGTGCAGTGATCAATTATGAAAGACCTGGTTTTTCTCAGTGGTCCAATGATAGGCTATGGACAGAAAATGCTATCTGCAGCCAGAAAAAGAACTAAGGGGGTTGAATACAAATCAACACATGCTATGTTCACTTCTTTTGTCCTTTTTTCATGTTTCCTATGTTTTTTTTTTTCCTTTTGCTCTGATTTTTCTCTCTCAACATGATTCATAAAGCAATGTGTGTTAAAAAAAATTTTTTTCTGGGAAAAAGAAAATTTAATAGTATTTTCCTCCCAAGGTTGTGGCAAGGATAAAATGAGATATTATTTGTGCAGTGCTTTAACCTAGTAGCTGATACATAGCAAATGTTATTATTATGGTACTTTAGGAAATTTACTGGCCACTAAATTTAAGATAAGTGGAGTACAATTAAAAAACTAATTCAATAGTCCAAGTGAGAGGTGTTAAATGCCTATACTAGGAGAAATAGTGAGTATACAAGAAATGTTCTGATTAAAGAATTTACAAGATTTAAAAAAATTGATTGAATAGATGTGCTCAGTGAGTTGAGTAGTCAAGATTGACATGTAAGTTGCCATTTTGAGAAACTGGGAGAAATGAGATTGTTGATTATTGTAATAATAAAAAAAAATCAGATTTCCAGCATGATTTAAGATTTGCAAAGTGCTTCAAATATTACCTCATTTGATTTTCACAATAGTTAATTAAAACAGATTTTTTTTTCCATTTTACACATGAGGGAACTGAGACTGGACAAAGCTAAAAGTTATTCACAATAATGTTTCAGGGGTTCCAAAAAGTCTCATTATTCAATTACTAATATTTTAGCAAAGGGAAAAAAAAAAACCTTAACTCTTTACAATGTAGGTCATTTTCTCCTATTTTCTCCTGTTTTCTCTTTTGGTTTTTGTTTGACTTTTGGTACCTATACTTGATTATACAGTTAACTTTAGGCAGCAGAATTGCAAGATGACACTTCATCTAAAGCTATAACATTTTTAAAGTGTGAGAAAATGGAATTATGACTTTGAATGGGTTGCTTGTTGAAGGCCATTTAGCAAATGAAAATTCAGAAATGGAAGTTGCTCAGAAATATATCTTTACTCAATAAAGTAAAAAAAAAACTGCATAAAAATATATCTTCCTTCATCAAGAGTAAGTTAAAAAAATGCTTACTTTTAAATGACTTTCATATTTACCAATGATACTTTCTAGGTAGCTTCTTTATGATATCCAGAAATTGAAGCATAAACTTCTCCAAATACTTCTCATTCTCACTTGCTTTTTATTTCATGTGCTCCTTTAGGATATGTATCCCCATAGTATTGCAGTTTCTAAATCCATGACTAGTTGTGAAACATTAGCACTCATGCATGCACTGAAGAGTTTGTCATAACTATGTTCTGAAATGATGAGCTATGGAGGTGAAGAATGGGATGGGGAGCCACAGAGTGTGATGAAGTGACATCATAGTAGTTGGCTTGGAATCTCACCTGGGATACTTCCTGTCTCTTTCCCTTTAAGCAAATTACTTAGTCTCAAGGCTCTTAATTTCTTTATTTGCAATATAAAAGATCAATTGCTTTCTGAACCCTTGTAGTTCCTTTTTTAGAGTACTTTAAAGCTATATGCATGTTCACTCTCTTGCTCTTTTTGTTCTTGTTCTTGTTCTTATTTGGTTGGTGGTTTGATCTGATGAGGATTATTGCTGTTTGAAAATATTGAGTATTGAAAAAAAGATTTCTAGTGGAAGTCAGGAAGACCTGTATTCATTCCCTGTCTCTGATACATTGGTTGTTTTACTGTAGGTTGGTACCTTAACTTTTTAATGTTCTTAACAACTCTTAAATAACAGAAATTGCAGAGAATATGCTGTTCTGCCCTGGTGGAAGAAGTTTCCTCAATAAAGAGCTCTCTGCACCAAAGAAATCATAAATCTAGGCTTATACCTATTATTATTATATTTATTATCATTATTTTCATTACTATCATCATCATTATCATCATTTCTATTTGCTCATTTAATAATATCATCTTTGCATGTGACCTGAATGTGAATGCCAGTCTCAAATAGATCTATTTCAAAAGGAGCTATTGGTTCAAAATGAAATTCACATAGATTTGAATGATAGTAATGAATGTCTTATTAGAATTATAAAGGATTCAATTCCTCACTCCTTTCTGGGGGAAGATCAAAAATGATATAAATCAAAAATAAATTCAACTTTTAATTAAAACTAAAATATTAAGTTTTTTTTATTTATTTTCCATTTGAAATTTAAGTATGATACATTTTCAGAAGAACATAAAAAGAAATACATGGAAAGAAATGAAATCTCTCCATTCTACATTATAACACTAGTGGGCACAAGTATGAGAAACTGAAGACTATCTATACAAGTTCTCTGAGTAACATTTTCATGATTGCTGCCTATTTGTATCCTTCATTCACATTTTTCTAATACAATGTAAAAGATATGCCCATAAAGCAATGGAAAATATATGCCCAGGCATAGTGGAAAGAGTGACCAATGACATTATTCAGTTGGTGCTATCTCCTGATGGAAGCAGCTATAATTGCTTAGATATGGCTTTTTTTTTGGGGGGGGGGAGCAAGTATCACCATGAAAAAAAAGAATCATTTGTTCAGCTCAGCAGTCAAGCTTATGACTCACTGTGTGATTACTTCTAAAATTCCTCATCATTAGAACACTTTTCAAATTTTCCATTTACTAAGCATCACTTTAAGACAATTTGGCCATGTCAGTGAAAAAATAATTCTGAAAGCATACAATTACAAAACAGCATGGGGTGAGTCATCATTGAGCTTAAAAACAAAAGATTCTCAACTTGCATGATATTTTTCTGTGATAGCAATGGATCAACTGGGCCTCAGAATTTAGTGATTTCAGAAAATGCATACTTGAATGTAAATGTTCCTTCCTTCAACAAAAGAAGGGTGTGTGTAACCTTCCTGAAATTCATATGAATCGTTCCAACCTAACATGACCATCTAACTTTTCAATGGAGGTCAAGGCAACTTAGTAATATGTTGCCAAAATTAATCTTAGAATTCATGCAAAATCTTATTCTAGAATCATACACTTCACTGTGCCATTGGGATTGCACTACAATATGTGATCTATCTTTGAAGTTAATTGAAAATTTTCACATCTAACTAAAAAGTGAGAAACCTGGCTTTAACTTCTGCCATTTACAAATCACATGATGGTGGGCAAATTAGTTATACAGTCCTTCTGAGTCTGCATTTCCTTGTCTGAAAATGAGAAATAAAAATAACTAGTCTACAGGTCTACATATAATGAATAAGAAAGAATCTTCTCTGAATTATTCCCTGTAGAAAGGATAATAGATTTGAGTTGAGAGGACATGAATTCAAATTTCAACTCTCTGGTACATTTGATAATTCCCAGGTTTTATAGCAGCAAAGGCTGAAAGTATAATATGAGTCAGTAATGACAATCAATAAATCAAATGAGCTATTCAGATATATTAAGAATGGCACATATTCCAGACTTATGTAAGTGACAGTACCCTACTTTAGTCATACATCTTCCCACTATAGTTTGAGAATATCTGACTTGAAAATTTCTATTTGTGTTGCTAAAGCAACCTTGATAATGAAGTGTCTTGAATAATACCATGTAAGGATTTAGTGAAAGAACTGCAGATGCTTAGTCTAGAGAAAAGCTTAGGGGGAATACCATAATATTAAATTTGTTGAATTTGTTCCCAGAATACAAATAATGTTCAAATGGTTGGAAGTTGTGAAAAGGAAAAATTAACTTGATGTCAGGAAAAATACACAAAGAATTTCTAAGAATAAAGCTGTACAGAAGCATACCAGGCAAATGTGCTGAAATTAGAGTTGGTATATTACTCACTACACTTACATACACACATAGAAACACACACACACAAGCACACACACACACACACACACACAAACACACCTCACACATTTTTGGACAACTTCAAGGTTAGGATAGGTGACCAGTTTTGAGATATGTTGTAGAAGGGATTACTTACATCTATGAATTAGACAGGAGGGCTATGCAGTTTGTTTCCATATTTCATATTTGGCAGTATAATAATTTTATGAAGTCACATTGTCCTTGGGCGGCTGTTTCCTCTTATAGAAATGAGCTGTTCCCTTTCATCTCTGTATTTACCATGGTATTATTTCATAACAAAAAAATCATCTAATATTTGTTTGAGGATCTCCAGTAAAGGAGAGCCTACCACCTCAAGAATCAACTCATTTTAAAATGTGTTGCTCCTGTGGATTTGGAGTTGTTTGATTTTTTGTTTTTTTTGGGTTTTGGGGGTTTTTTGTATTTGTTTTTGTTTTTTCAGGCAATTTAGAAAGTGCTTGATATAAAGAATTTTGTTGTTGCTTTTTTTCTGTAGGGAGTTTATTTATTTTTAATACACATTTATGAATCATGTTGGGAGAGAAAAATCAGAGGGAAAGGGAAAAACGATAGGAGAAACAAAAAAGCAGAAAAAAGAAGTGAATATAGCATGTGTTGATTTACATTGTCTCCTTAGATCTTTTTTTCTGGATTCAGATGGTATTTTCTATCTAAAGTTTATTGGGACTCCTTTGGATCACTGAATCACTGAGAAGAACCAAACTTTTCATAGGTGATCATTGCACATTCTTGCTGCTATTGTGTAAATTTTATTCGTAGTTTTGCTTGTTTCACTCCACAACAATTCATGTAAATCTTTCCAGGATTTTCTATAATTAACTTGTTCAGCATTTTTTATAGAACAATAATATTCCATTACCTTCATATGCAACTTATTTAGCCATTTCACAATTGAAGGGCATCCACTCATTTTCCAATTATTTCATACAACAAAAGAAAAACCTGTTTTAAATTTTTTTGCACATATGGGTCCATTTCTCTCCTTCATGATTTCCTTGGAATACCGATCCAGTAATGGCAGTGCTGGATCAAAGGGTATGTAGAGTATTATAGTTTTTTTGGCATGATTTTACATGGCTTTTGAGAATGGTTGGATCATTTCACAATTCCAACAGCAGTGCATTAGCATCCCAGTTTTTCCTACATCCCATACAACATTTATCATTATTTTTTCCTGTCATCTTAGCCAATATGAGACTTGTGAGATAGTACCTCAGAGTTGGTTTAATTTGAATTTCCATAATCAATAGTAATCTAGAGCATTTTTCCATAAAAGTATAAATGGCTTTATTTGTGCCATCTGAAAATTGTTCATATCCCTTGACCATTTATCAATTGGGTAGAGACTTATATTCTTATCAATTGGATACAGTTCTTTATATATTTCAGAAAAAGTGTCTGTAAAGGTTTTTCCCCAGCTTTGTACTTCCTTTTTAATGTTGCTCCTGTTGGTTTTGTTTGTGCAAAAACATTTTCATTTTATTTTTATTTTAATGTAATCAAAAGTGTCCATTGTGGCTTTCATAATGTAAAGTTCTTATTTGATGATAAATTCTTCATTTCTACAAAGATCTGATAGATAAATTATCCTGTATTTTCTTTTATCATCCTTTATGCATAAATCATGTACCCATTTTGATCTTATTTTTGCCTGGGTATGGCATGTAGGTAAATGGTGACTTACTATTTTCCAATTTTCCCAGCATTTTTTGTCAAATATTGAGTTCTTATTTTAGAAGCTGAAGTTTGGGGATTTATCAAATATTAGATTACTATAGGCTGTAATTATTGTGATCAATGTATCTAATTTATTTCACTGATCCACTCTTCTGTTTCTTAACCATGACCAAATAGTTTTGTTGACTGCTCCTTTATAATATAGTTTTAGGTTTAGTACTGTTAAGACATCATCTTTTGTGTTTTTTTTTCATTAATTTCCTTGCTACTTTTTGATCTTTTGTTCTTCCAGATTAATTTTTTATTATTTTTTTTTCTAGTTCTTTGGAATATCATTTTGGCAATTTGATTGGTATGGCACTGAACAAGTAGATCACTTTAGGCAGAATTGTCATATTTTTCCTAGTAGGTCTGTCTAAGCATGAGCACTTGATATATTTACAATTGTTTAGATCTGATATTATTTATATTAGAAATGTTTTATAATTTTGTTCAAATAGTTCTTGGGTTTCTCTTGGGAGGTAGAAACTCGAAAATTTTATTTTGTCTATAGTAATTTTAAATGAAATTTTTCTTTCTATCTCTTGCTGATTGACTTTGTCATTTATATATAGAAATACTAACAATTTGTGTGGGTTTATTTCATATCCTGCAATTTTGATAAAGATGTGAATTGTTTCCAGTAGGTTTTTGTATGATTTTTTGGGCTTCTCTAAGTGTATTAACATATCATCTGCAAAGGATGATAGTTTTATTTTCTCATTGCTTATATTAATTTCTTTAATTTCTTTTTCTTTTATTGTTAAAGCCAACATTTCTAGTAAAATATTCAATAATAGCGGTGATAATGGACATCCTTGTTTCACCCTTGATCTTTTTGGGAATATGTCCAGCTTCTCTCCATTACAAATAATGTTTGTTGTAGGTTTTAGATAGATGATGTTTATTATTTTAAGGGAAGCTCCCTTTCTGCCTATTCTTTCTAGTGTTTTAATATTAATGGGTGTAATATTTTGTCAAAAGATTTTTCTGCATCTATTGAGATTTTCATATGGTTTCTGTTTGTTTTGTTATTGATATGATTGTTTATGGCAATAGTTTTATTGAAATTGAACCATCCCTGCATTTCTGGTATAAATCCCACTTGGTTATAATGTATTATCCTACTGATAAGTTGCTGTCATCTCTTTGTTAATATTTTATTTAAAATTTTTTGCATCAATAGTCATTAAAGAGATTGGTTTGCAATTTTCTTTCTGTTTTGGTTCTTCTTGGTTTAGGTATCAGTGCCATATCTGTGTCATAGAAAGAATTTGGCAATAATCCTTCTTTACCTATTTTCCCAAATAGTTTACATAATTTTGGAATTCATTGTCCTTTAAATGTTTGGTAGAGTTCACTTGTGAATCTATCTGGCTCTGAAGATTTTTTTCTTACAGAGTTCATCAATGACTTTTTCCATTTTTTTTTTCTAAAAGAGGGATTATTTAAGTATTTTATGTCCTTTTCTGTTAATCTGGGTGATTTATATTTTTATCAATATTCATCCATTTTAGTTGGATTGTCAGACTTACTGCCATAGAGTTGGGCAAAATAGTTCCTAATTATTTCTTTAATTTCTTTGTTACTGGTGGTAAGTTCAGCCCTTTAATTTTTCATGCTGGTGATTTTTTTTCTTCCTTTTTCTGATCAAAGTAACCAAAGGTTTATCTATTTTATTAGTTTTTTCATAAAAGCAACTTTTAGTTTTATTTATTAGTTTAATAGTTTCCTTTGTTTCTATTTTATTTATCTCTCCCTTAAGTTTCAAATTTTCTAACTTGGTATTTAATTGGAGGTTTTTAATTTATTCTTTCTCTTGCTTTGTTAGTTGCATGCCTAACTCACTGCAGCCTCTTTCTCTATTTTATTCATGTTGCTATTTAGAGTTATAAAATTTCCCTTAAAAAATGCTTTAGCTACATCCCATAGATTTTGGCATTTTGTCTCATCATTGTCATTTTCTTGGATGAAATCATGGGTTGTTTCTGTGATTTATTGTTTTAACCATTCATTCTTTAGAATTAGATAATTTAATTTCCAATTCATTTTTAAACTATCTTTTTTCTGGCCATTTATTGAATATAATTTTTATTGAATTAGGATCTGAAAAAGAAGCATTTACTATTTCTGCTTTTTTTTTGCATTTAATTGTGAGGGGTTTTTTTTTGCCCTAATATATAGTCAGTTCTTGTATGAGTTTCATATATTGCCAAGAAATAGGTGTATTACTTTCTGATCCTATTTAATTTTCTCCAGAGGTCTATAATATCTAGGTTTTCAAGGATCCTGTTAACTTCCATAATTTCTTTCTTGTTTATTTTATGATTAGAGCTGTCTGATTCTGAGAGGGAAGGTTGAGATCCCCCACTAATATAGTTTTGCTGTCTATTTCTTCCTGTAACTGGCTTAAAATCTTCTCTAGGGATTTGTTTGCTCTACCAGTTGGTGTATACACATTTAGTATCATTATTACTTCATTATTTACCATACCTTTATCAAGATTTACTTTCCCTCCTTATTTATGTATTTATTGCTGAGGTAATTAAGGTTAAGTGACTTCCTCAGGGTCACACCACCAGAAAGTGTTAAGTGTCTGAGGTCAGATTTGAACTCAGGTCCTCCTGACCAGAGCTGGTGCTCTATCTACTGCAACACCTGGCTGCCCCAACCTTATCTCTTTAAATAAGATGTATTTTTTTTTTATTTATCTGAGATCAGAATTGCTACCCCTGCTTTTTTTTTACTTCAGCTGAAGTATAATTTATTATTCTAGACTTTTACTTTTACTCTAAGTGTCTCACTGTATCAAATGTATTTCTTGAAAACAACATATTGCAGTATTTTCTGTTTTTTTTTAATAACTCTATTTGCTTTCGTTTTATGGGAGAGTTCATCCCATTCATATTCACAGTTATGTTTACCACCTCTATTTCCCTCCAACCTATTTTTTATCCTGAATATACTGTTCTCACTTTCCACCCTCTCCTCAGTTATGTTTTTTTTTTTACTCACATCATCCACTATCTTATTTCTTATCACTCCTCTTCTCTCCCCTTAGCAATGTTTTTTAACCCACTCTAACCACTACCTTACTTTCTATCATGCCTTCCTCCCTTCTGCTAACTTCTTCCCTAGTGTTTCTGCTCTCCCTTTTATTCTGTCCCTTCCTTTTCTTTTCCTCTTTTGCCTCCTACTTCTTATAGGATTGGATAAATTTCTATACCCAATTGAATGATTAAATTATTCCCTTTTAAAGACAAAATTGGTGGGGTCAAGCTTCAAACAATGTTCATTTCCCTCCTTTTCTCCCTCATTTGCAATAGGCCTTTTGCACTTCTTGATGTGAACAAATTATCCCATTATACCTGTGCTTTCCTCTTTTTCCAGTACAGAATTTCTCTCAATCCTTAATGTTTTTTTTGTTGTTGTTGTTGTTGTTGTTGTTTGTTTGATATCACATTAGGGATCATTCATAAGCACTCCTTTAGTTCATGTGATGACCTCCTCTGTCTGCCTCAGTGGCAGATGCAGTTTTCAAGAGTTGCAGATATTGTTTTCCCATCTAGAAATATAAACAATTTAACCTTTAAATATATTTTTTCTTCTGTTTAGTTTAGTATAGTTTTCTTGAGACCTGTGTTTTTAAATTATTTTTTTTAAATTTCATTTTGATTTTTTTCAGTAAAAATGATTGAAAATATCTTACTTCATTGAAGCTCCATCTCCTCCCCTGAAATAAGATGGTTAGTCCCACTGAGTAATTAATTCTTGATTTTAACTTCAGGTCATTTGCCTTTTGGAATATGCTATTCCAGATCCTCTAGTTCTTTATTGTATAACCTGCCAGATCCTGAGTACTCCTGTTGCTCCTTGCTATTAGAATTGTTTTTGTCTGGCAGCTTTTCTTTAATTATCTTTTGTCTCTTTTTTTCCATTTGGTTTATTCTATTGTTTAAGGAGTTATTTTCTTCAGACAATTTTTTTTTCCTTTTCCAAAGAGTTGTTTTTCTATGCATATCTTTCATTTCCTTTCTCATTTTTTCTTCTACTTCTCTTATTTGCCTTTTGAAATCTTTTATGAGCATTTCCAAGAAGCCTCTTTAGAAGTCTTATATCACTCTTTGAGGGTTTTTTTGTGGACATTGTGTCCTTCTTTGAGTTTGTGTTTTGGTTGGCTCCATCACCATAGTAGCTTTAGGTTCTTTTCTGTTTCTTGCTCATTTTCTTTTTTTGCTTTTATTTTTAAAGACTAGCTTGGCTCCTAGAGTATAGAGGACACTGCCCCAAGCTTCCTGGGGAGATGTGAGCCTTGTCTTTGATCAGAGGGTTCCCTTGTGTTTGTAGGGAGGAGTTTTACCTCCTCCATTCAGGAAACAGGCTGGTTTCCTAAAGTTTGTCTTCTGAGCTGGAACTGGAAGCTGACCTCCTGCTGTGCTCCTCTACTGAGCCAGGACTGAGGGTTTCAGTTGCTGATTTGTTATGATCAAGATCTTCTCACCACCTTTCCTAGAATCTATCTTACCTGGACTGAATATCCTTTCCATCCCAGTGAGACTGACTTTTTTTGAAGTTGTTTTTTGTTTTTTTTTTTGTTTTGTT
>JAJPUD010003536.1:156652-177839 GCA_023553655.1 Myrmecobius fasciatus | reverse complement strand
TTTAATATTGTATTAGAAATGTTAGCTTTAGCAATAAGAGAAGAAAAAGAGATAAAAGGAATCAGAGTAGGTAATGAAGAAACCAAATTATCACTTTTTGCAGATGACATGATGGTATACTTAGAGAACCCTAGAGACTCAAATAAAAAACTACCAGAAACAATTCACAACTTTAGCAAAGTTGCAGGATTCAAAATTAATCCACATAAATCATCAGCATTTTTATATATTACCAACAAAATTCAGCAGCAAGAGATACAAAAAGAAATTCCATTCCAAATAACAGATGATAGGATAAAATATTTGGGAATCTATCTGCCAAGGAAAAGTCGGAAACTATATGAACTAAACTACAAAACACTTTCCACACAAATAAAATCAGATCTCATCAACAGGAAAAACATTAAGTGCTCATGAGTAGGTAGGGCGAACATAATTAAAATGACAATACTACCCAAACTAATCTACTTATTTAGTGCCATACCAATCAAACTCCCAAGAAATTATTTTACCGATCTAGAAAAAATAGTAGCAAAGTTCATTTGGAAAAACAAAAGGTCAAGGATTTCAAGGGGATTAATAAAAAAAAAAAAAGCAGATGAAGGTGGCCTTGATGTACCACATCTAAACCTATACTATAAAGCAGCGGTCATCAAAACCATTTGGTACTGGCTAAGAAATAGAGCAGTCGATCAGTGGCACAGGATAGGTTATCAGGACAATCTAGGCAATAACCTTAACATTTTAGTGTTTGATAAGCCCAAAGACCCCAGCTTTTGGGATAAATACTCACTATTTGGCAAAAACTGCTGGGAAAATTGGAAACTAGTGTGGAAGAAAGTAGAGCTTGACCCATACCTAACACCACATACCAAGATAAGATCTAAATGGGTTCATGATAAAGAGTGATTTTGTAAACAAGTTAGAGGAATGTAATATAGTTTACCTCTCAGACCTATGAAGATGGAATAAATTTATGTCCAAAGAAGATCTGGAACTCCTAATTGAACACAAGATGGATAAGTTTGATTATATTAAGTTAAAAAGTTTCTGTACAAATAAAACTAATGCAGACAAGATTAAGAGGGAAGCATCAAATTGGGAAATCATCTTTACATTTAATGGTTCTGATAAAAGCCTCATTTCTAAGATATATAGAGAATTGTCTCATATATATAAGAATTCAAGCCACTCTTCAATAGATAAGTGGTCAAGGTATATGAACAGAGACAGTTTTCAGATGATGAAATTAAAACCATCTCTAGTTATATGAAAAGTTGCTCCAAATCACTATTGATCAGAGAAATGCAAATTAAGACAACTCTGAGGTACCACTACACACCTGTCAGATTGGCTAAAATGACAGGAAAAGATAATGATGAATGTTGGAGGCAATGTGAGAAAACTGGGACACTAATACATTGTTGGTGGAACTGTGAATGGATCCAACCATTCTGGAGAGCAATTTGGAGCTATGCTCAAAAAGCTATCAAAGTGTGCGTACACTTTGACACAGCAGTGTTTCTACTGGGCCTATATCTGAAAGAGATCTTAGAGGAGGGAAAGGGACCCACATGTGCAAGAATGTTTCTGGCAGCCCTTTTTGTAGTGGCTAGAAACTGGAAACTGAAGGGATGCCCATCAATTGGAGAGTGGCTGAATAAATTATGGCATATGAATGATATAGAATATTATTGCTCTGTAAGAAATGACCAGCAGGACGATTTCAGAGAGGCCTGGAGAGACTTGCATGAACTGATGCTGAGTGAAACGAGCAGAACCAGGAGATCATTATACATGGCAACAACAGTATTACATGATGATCAATTCTGATGGACATGGCTCTCTGCAACAAAGAATTGTCTCAAACCAGTTCCAATTGTTCACTGAAGAAAACCATATACACCCACAGAGAGGGATATGAAATATGGACCACAACCTAACATTTTCATGCTTGCATTGTGTTGCCTCTCATTTTCTTTTTTTTTTTTTTTTTTCTTGTAGATAGGATTTTTCTTGCATAACTTGTCAAGTATTTCAACATTATTAACATGTCGTGGATTTCCTGCCATTTAGGGGAGGGGAGGAGACTGGGGGTAAAATTTGTAATGGAAAGCTTTGTAAAGATCAATGCTGGGGAACTACCCATACATATGTTATACAAATAAAAAGCTTTAATAAAAAAATAAATAAATAAATAAATACTCTATGTTCAAAATACTGAGAATATAGTTATTCATATAAGATAAGAAAGGTAGAATACAACTATGTCCTGGAAATATTTAGTATATAAACTACCTGTTAAATTATACATTACATTTTATAGTATTGTATTATTTATATATACAAAGAAAAGAATGAGGCCCATAAAAGAGAAAATAGAGTTTTAAAAGAAGTATACATAGGTGTCTATCCATATATATGTGTGTACATATATGCATTTATACATTTCCATTTATATGTGTGCATATATAAGTATAAATATGTATATATATATATGTATTTGTATATATACATCACTATACATTTTTCTTATCTTTTTTTTTTTTTACCTTTTCTATCCTCAACCGACATCCTATAGTTTCCTCCTCCCCTAGAAATCTTCCTTCATAACAACTATTATAGTCCAGCAAAATATATACATACATAACCTACATATGAGAATGTATATTTCATTTTGTATCATTTATGCCTTTTTTCTCTATTAAGAGGTGGGAAATTTGTTTCATTTCCACTTTTTGAAGTCATTATTTTTCTGTTTTGAACAGTGCTCTGAGGTTTTTGTAGTTTTTTTTTAATATTATTATTGTTGTTGTAGACATTATTCCCTTACTTCTACTCATTTCACTCTGCATGATTTTGCATGAATCTTCTTATATTTCTCCAAATCCATCATATGTATCTCTTATTATTGCACAATACTATTTTTTTTTACATTTGTATACTACAAATGGTTGTGTATAGTTTTCACATTCATGTTCAGAAATCTTTATATTAATTGAATTAAAATGACCCTCTGTAGAGTGGCCTTGTGAGACTGTGGGGATTTTATTTTGTAAGCATAGCAACTGATCCTTTGCTCAGAATTAGCACTGTATCATAATCATAATTGAAAACAGAACATGGATACTTAAAGCATATTCATGCTTGTGTTTTGATCAATAGTTTGCTCATAATTTCTGTTAGAAAGGAAGATTTTTCCCTGAAATACTACACCTGACTTTACTTTTCTGCTTTATCAGCTCTGACTAAAGGAACTGCTTGTGTAGAATGAGTTTTTCAAGGCATTTTTGGTATACCATATGCTGGGTTTAATAGCATAGATTCTTGACAGTATCAGAATAGAATCAATTGAAGAGCAATTGGGAGATTACGCAACATGTAAGGCTGCCTTTGGGAAACAGACAGTTAGAAAAGGGATTTTGTGGAGGAGGCTTCTATTAATTTAGAGAGAAGCAGCAGAAGATTCTCTCTTTGAAGAGAATTGGGAAGGCATGTAATTTTCTGACAGGAACCTGAAGAAATAGCCAGACAAATATGAACAATTTCAGAACTAATCTTTCAAAATCAGTCTAACATAAATTATCTCTCAAAATTGCTGATCAGGGAAAGGATTTTGCTTTCAGCTCACTCCCATTTTAATTGTCCCATGAGGTTTATTTCTGATGGTACTGGTGGGACAGGACTATTCTGATGAGTTTAAAAATAATTCTTAAGAAACTATTCAATCTTTTGGATATATTCAAAAAAGCAAGCATATTATTTACAACTGAAAGGGAAATGTGGAATGCATAGAGCACTGGACTTGGAATCAAGAAGATCTAAGTTTAATTCCTTCCTGAGATACTTAGCAAGTGATTTTGGGTAAGTTATTTAGTGTCTGTAACCTCAGTTTTCTTATCTTTAAAATGAGAAAATAATAACACCTGCTTCATAAAATTGTTGTAAGGATAAAATGATATAATATTTTCAAAGCACTTCATAAATCTTAAAGTATTCTATAACAATTATTATTTAAATTATTGTTATTATTTATACTTCCATTCAAAACTCAAACAGTAAATAATCCCTAGATGGTTTGCATTTATTCTTAGAACCAGAAATATTTTCAATCCGATTTTTGATTTAGGGTTTTGATGTAAAATTTTAAATTATAGACACTGCTATTTTTCTTCACTTTTTAAAATATATTCTAAGAGAACAAAAGTCCAGTTTTACACTGGTCGTTTTCTTTGTTCTTAGTGGATAAAGCACCAGACTGAGAATTAAGAAGACATGTTCAAATTCAGTCTAAGAAACAGTAAACAAGATTGTGGAAAAGTTCCTTCATCATTCAATCACAAATATTTATTAAGTACCCACTTTGGGATGACTCAGGGATAAGCCCTGAGGGCATGAAAAGATATAAAAAGAACTTGACCTCTACTGAATGAGATAAGCAAAAAAAAAAAATCTACAAGCATGTTTTAGGATAAATAGGAAGGTTTTATTTATAGAAGAGGGGGCACAGTATTTCTGAATTAAAACAAAGGTTTAATGGATTGAAAATGGGGGTGGGGAAATGACATAATGAGAGGTTGAGAATAACATCTAAGTTGTAAGCCTAGGAGACTGGAAAGATAAGGGTTGTTCTCCACAGAAATGTGTGTGTGTGTGTGTGTGTGTGTGTGTGTGTGTGTGTGTGTATGCATACAAACAATACACAGAATTAGTAGGAAATGATATATTTTTTAATGTAAGCATTAAGAAGTAAGAGGGTTTAAGGAAAATTTTCCATAGGTGATGAGATTTTAGTTGTCTTTTAAAGGAAACAAGAGAGAGAAGTAGGTAGAGATAATAAGAGAGAGAATTCTAAGCATAGAGGAAAGCCAGAGAAAATTCTCAGAGCCAAGAGATGAAGTACATTGGTAAAGAAATAGTTGGGATATGGTATAGCTTCTAGGGGAAATACAGAAATAATTGTAAAGTCCCTTGACCTTAGAGTGCTTCTTTTCTAACAATTTGTGAATGATTCTTTCTTTAGAATCAGTGATCCTGAGGTTCCCCCCACCTTCAAGATTTATTATTCTAACAATCGCTTTGTCAATGATTGTAAAGGTGTTCTGGCCTAAATATAGTAATAATATTTCTTCCCTAAGATTTTAAGGAAGATATTTTAGTGATCCTGAGACTCTCTGACCCTAGAATGCTATTTTTCTACCAATCTGTCTATAAATGATTCTAAAGTTTTCTGGCCTTAAGATAGCCCTAGATCTGCTAGTCAATGATAACCAAATTCCTGAGACCACTCTTCAGTTCTAACTCTAAGCCATAAAATTAGCTTATCAATGATAGGAAGAACTGGATAAATTTATCTCTTTTTTTCTTGGTCCTTTGCTAAATTCTTTTGCAACTTAGCCTGTTTCAATCAGAGTTACAATTACAATAAACTTTGCCCCTTGATTTGGATAAGGGTTCAAGCCATAGACACTTCAGAACACTGGTCTGTGACCCCAACCTTTTGGGATCCCTTCTGAACTTCAACAACTGGAAGTCCAGTGTCATTGAATTGAATATTATATTGAAGGAAGTAAAATGTAAGAAAACTGTACTGGTCTAAAAGTATAGTTTTAAGAAAATACTGAATTCCAAACAGTAAATTTTGTATTTAATCCTAGAAAAATTAGGAAGACATTGCATTTTATTGAGCAGAAGTGTGACACAGTCAGGCCTGTGCTTTAGGAAAATCACTTTGGTGTCTAAATGGAGAAAAGACTAGAATTGGGAGAAACCTGACACAGACAGATGTACCAACAGGCTATTATAATGTAATACAGGAATGAATTGTGCCAGAATGGCATTATTGTCAGAGGAGAAAAGGGAGTGCAGTATTTCAGAAATGAAGCAAAGTTATAATAGATTGAAAATAGCAGGAGGGACTGAGAAATAGTGAGAGACTGAGAATGACACCTAAGTGGCAAGTCTATAGTACTAGAAGGAGAGAATTGTTTTCTAAAGAAACAGAGAATTGGAGGAGGGATGTGAGAAAGATGTGCTTAGTTTTAGACATATTGTGTTTGAGATGTCTACTGAACATGCAGTTTAAGATGTCTAAAAGGCAATTGGATATGCCAGATTGGAGGTCAGTTGGAGTTTGGGATAGAATCAGCAGATTTGAGAATTACTAGCATAGAAATGGTAATTAAATACATGGGAGCTGATGAAATCAGCAAATGCATTAATATATATTGAAAAAAGACCTCTGTTCTGAATTTCATATGATATTACATTTAGAAATTATTCAAACCTTACATTTTATAGATGAAGAAATTGAGACACATAAATATAAAGAAACTTGAACAAAAGCACACATTTAGAAAATAGTAAGGCCAGAAGCTGAACTAGTCTTCTCATTAGAAATACATTTTCCATATATTGCATCTATATTCTGATTCAGTTTGCTTATTTGTAAAATAAGGATAATAATAAGACCTAATTCAGATAATTGTTCTAAGTAACAAATTGTATTATGAATTTTTAAAATTAAAAGTATATAAATGTGATTTTTCTTAGTAGTATTATTATGATTATTAAGGGCAGAAATAGTCGTCATTGTAGTAGGAATAGTAGTGGTTGTAGTTGCTTGCTGCTGCTAACATTTCAATTGCTTTGCAAGGAACAATAAAGTATATTAAAATATCTTTAAGTTCTTGAAAGAAAATCTAATCATGACAGATATGTTTTATTTTTGCATGTTTCATATCCTCTATCTGCCATTCCAATGTCATGGAAGGGGTAGCTCATCTAGAGTTTGGAAAACATAGACATTGTAAAACTTTCTATATTATAACTTGGTAAAAAGAATAATTAAAAATATTTTATAACCTATGGAAAAATCTAAGGCATTGCTCATTCAGAAAAAATTCTGAGACCAATTCATTCCAGTTGAAACATTAATCATCAAAGTTTTGAGAATGCATCCTTGCAAGACAAACACAGGCAAAGAAAAAAGCATTTATGGGATTTACTTCTCTGTCATATGGGATAATGTGTAGAGTTAAAAGTATTGCTTCAGAAATGCTTACACTCAAGAGCCACATAATTACAATTTCCAATATTATAGATAATTTTATAATATGATCTGAAATAATTAAAAGATCAAAATGTAAAGGGGGGGACTAATTCTGGAGGGTCTCAAAACCATTTTAATCACATTTTATTTTATTGAAAGGTAATTAAGAGTTATTAAAATAGCAAATAGGATTGATATAAGAATTAGTAAGCAACTGCATAGCTGTTAATTAGATCTTTTGCATCATTATCTGTTAAGCTGACAAAGTATCACTAAGTACTTAATTATCATCTTTAAATTTTGAAAAGGTTAAAGGACCACTAGATGTATCTAATGTGCACCAATGGAGCAGTTATTCACCAATGAGAACCAATCACACCAAAAAGAAAATGATGGCTTCCCTACTCCGTCTGTGTGTGTGTGTGTGTGTGTGTGTGTGTGTGTGTGTGTCTGTGGTGTGTGTGTATATTCAGAATTTTCTTCTTAGGAGGAAGTTCAATGACCTTATAAGTTTAGAAAGTAAACCCCCCAGAATAGCTTTCCCATTGACTAAACAGACCCATGCATGCATACACACATACTCACACACACACACACACACACACACACACACACACACACATACATGCACACCACACAATGAGATTGGTTATGGGAAATATAAGCACATCAAAATGAACCAGGGACAGAAAGTGCCAGAAGGAGTAGAATAATGAATGGAGGGAAAAGTGGCAATTTGAAAAGAAAGAATTTGGATACTGAATCTTTGTATTCTCTTGAAACATATGACTGAATGTAATATTTCTAAACAAGTGTTCTAAAAAAGGTTATATATACATATATGTATGTATAACATCTTTAATAAATTATGAGATTTTCTTGTTTATCTCATATTTTTATTTTATTTTGTGCATTACTCTTAGAAAGTGTTCTATTAGTCTCACCAGTTACCAAAGGAGTCAGTGGCATTAAAAAAAAATGTCAATTAGAAAACACTTTCATTTTAAGCATTACATGTTTTCTTTCACTACTGAATGGAGTAAAGCTTTGATTCAATCTATTTGTTCAGATTTGCTTTTAAGCAGCTCATTTTACTTCCCCACCACATTCCTAGAATCTCAGGATTTTGATTCTAATTTTAGGAAGAATGCTTTTGCCCCACTACAGCTAAGAATTCCAGAGTTTAAATAATTCATTAACTTCTGTCTCCTCCAGGAGCAAGAGTTTCAGCATTTATCATCATGCCTAGTCCTTCACCCTTTTCTAAACTTATTTTTGTAATCTTCCTTCCAATTTCATCTTTCAAATAAAACAGTTCATTCTGAAGTAACTTATGACCTCTTAAAATGAAATTTTCTCTATCTTTATTCTTTATTTTTTTCCAGATTTTTTGGCAATGTTGACTCTTTTCATCTCCTTTATATACTCTTCTCTTTATGTTTTCATTACACTGTTCTCTCCTTGTTTTAATGGCTATTCCTTTCCAATCATCTTTATAGGAGCTTCATCCAGGTTATACTCACAATTAGTGTCCTGCAAGTCTTTTTCCTGGATCTTCTTGGTCCCAACTATATTTTTTCTGTCGTAATTCCTTTAGCTTCTATGGATTATTATCATGAGTTAGATGGCTCAGATATATTTATTCAATTTTAACTTCTTTCTGAACCTTTATTCTCATATCACCAATTACCTATTATACATTTTAAATGATTATAACATGGGAATCTCAAACTTAACATGTCCAAAAGGGACCTTAGCATCTTTCCCCAAAACCTTTTCATGATCCCAATATCTCTATTAAGGGTAAGGGCACTACCATCTCAAAACCTCAGTTTCATGATCAATTCAACTCTCTCTCATCCATTTCCCTCCACCCAAACATAATCTCATTCCAAGTACTATTGCTTTGATCTTCACAACAGTTCTTACATACAAACTCTTCTCTCCTCTGGATAGCCAATACCTTGATGAAAGTTTCATTCACCTCCTGCCTGAATTATTCAGATCTGTAGTGTTCTGGATGATATCACTTCTCTACTCAGTTACAAAATTAGTACCTTAAAACACAGATCAGAACATTTCAACTTTTTTCCCCTCCTTAGTAAACTCTATTGACTCCCTATTGCCCCTAGGATCATATGTAAAATTGTCACTTTGGTTTTTAAAGCCATTCATGACCTGATTTCCATACTCTGTTATGCACTAAGCTTTTCTCACACATGACACTCCATTTACTGACTCCTGTGCTTTTCCATTGGTTGAACCCATTTCCTACAATACTTTCCCTGCTTGACTATACTTCATTGTTTTTTCTATATTCCTTCAAGACTCAACTCATATCCCACATTCTACAAGAGATCTTTCCTGAATCTGCCTTCCTTTTGAGATTATCTCAATTTATTTTTCATGTATGCTGAGTGCATACAGTTGTTTACATATTATCTTCATCATCAGAATATGAGTTCTGTGGGCAGAGACAATTTTTGCCCTTTTTTTCTTTTTTTTGTATCACCTAATACTTGCCATAGTTTCTTACACATAGTCATGATTTAGGAAATGATGTTTGAAATTACTTGTCTTAAAAGACAAGTAGAATTGTGGAGATTGCCATGAACAACTAAAATTGGAAGATTGTTTTGTATTGTGCTGAAATTGAGCACTTGAACTACTGAGCCCATCTAGCAGAATAAAAAGGTTCAGAGAGATATATAGGTTGGTCCAGAAAACAGCAAAGCAAATGGTAATTCATTCCCTAGTCAGTACTAAACTATTTCAAGAGTAAACAAGAATGTGAGGAATGAGGTCAAATAAAAGTTCAAAAGCCATGAATATTGGGTAGGGGCAGAAAAAACAAAGACCAAAAACATAGTACTTCAAATTATGAGTTTGCTCTTGCAGAAAATTTTAAACCAAATCAACATCATTTTAAGTGTTATAATGGCAATCCTTCCTTCAATATCCCACAAACAAATGCATTAAAAATAATGTAGCTATGATCAAGTTTGAAGGGTAGAGATGGGACAGTTCTAAAGTGCTTAGTAAGGTAAGTGGACAGTAATAAATAACATCAATTGAAGATAATTTGGTTCTTGCTTCATTAAGAGGTAGTTTGTGTAATAGAAAAGAAATCTAGATATGGCTTTAGATGACTGATCCATGTTCCATTATTGCTCTTTAACCTAGGACAAATTATATAATAACTATGAAATACAGTCTCATTAACTCTAAAGTCGGCAAAATATATCATCTATCTTTAGTAAACAAAATGAAAAGCACTTCTGTATATGACACACTTTATAAAGGCAAAAGTGCCATATGATATAATACAGTTGTTGTGTATTGTCATGCATGTTGCTTGTATTGAAAAAGTAACATTTACTACCTCCTAGTTTTAAAATTTTGATTTGTTACAAGCAGTAACTATTTTTTGATTGGGGAGAAAGATAAGTTGTAAAAGGAATGAGAAAGTGATAGAAAAGAAGATGTGATATAATATAGGAATTTGTTCTTGGGGAAAAAAGGAAGAGGAAATAAGAGAATGTCTGATTTTTATAGTGAATGAGGTTTCTTTGACTACGTTTCTTTTGTCCCTATTTAGTCAACACAGGAAAATATGGAAGCAACAAGTGAGGATTAATTGTTTTTTTTTTTTTTTTTTAAATAAATGAATTGTCTTCTCTATCATCCTATATCCTATGCACAGAAAACCTAAATTAAGAAAGAAGACAAATTGCTAAATGTCATTGAGAAGTTAAATTATCTAAAAGAGAGATAAAATAGGTAAAGAAAATTTTAAATTAGTTTTGATGATGGGTATAGTGAGAAATATATTAAATAAAATCCTTATAAGGAGATTAGAATATTATATTCTAGAAATAATTCACAACGACTAAGGTGGATTCCCTAGGGATGAAAGGATGTTTCAATATTAAGGAAACTCAGCATAATCAATATTTCAAAACATACAAAAATTCTGACAAATATTTTACTCCTGTTAAAAATATAACTTCAAAAATAGATCCTTTCTACAAAATGATTCTTGTGCATATGTATGTATTAAAGGACTAACTTCTTTTGCAACATGAAAAAACACTAGAATTTTTTCCAGTACAGCAAAGATGAAGCAGAAATGACCCATCATGCTATTATAATATAATTTTAGAAATTTTTATTATTAAACCAACCCAATCATTAAGAAAATTTTGAACTAGACAAATGAGCTTTTTTTAACCATTTAGAGGAAAAAAAAGTATTAAATTAAAAAAAATTGAGCAGAAGTAAGTATGCTTTGGGGTAAAGTAGCAACAGATCACAAAATATATTATAAAGCAGTAACCACAACAAAAAAGATACTCACCCCCCCTCCTATTAGAATCATTATTTTAAAAAAATGCTCAAAATTCAAGTTCTACTTCTTATAAAATGCCTATTTTGTGGTATATGATTGCAATGGAATATAATTGTAAATTAAGAAATATGATGAATTTGAAAAAAAATTTGAAGACTTGTATGAACAGATGTAGAATGTAATAAGCTGAACCAACAAACAATATGCAAAATGACTGAAATAATTTTTTAAAAAGTGAGCCAACCAGTTAGCAATGAGCAAGGGATAATTAATGCCTGTCCAGAATAACAGTTAAAACAACAAAAACAACACACATACATACACACACACACACACATATATATATATGTATGTATATGTGTATACATATATATATGTAATCTTTATATTTATAATCTGGCTATATATGTAAACTACAACTATAATTTGTCTTTCTATATCTATATCTGTAATTTATATCTATAATCAGTCTATTTATATACAATCTATCTATGTCTTTAATCCACCTATACATATAATCTATCTCTACCTATAATCTGTCTATCCATCTATCTGTTTGTATATATTGTCAAAGCAACACAAGTGGGAAACTACTAATAAAGATGATTGTGATTTATGGTCATCATTGGGCATTTTTGCTTTTTTTGTTTGTTTATTTCAAAGGATAGTTCCACTTGAAGTGGTAGTGAGTTCTTAGAAAAAATGAAATAAAATTAAATATATATATATATATATATAATTTATTAAATTCAGTCAATTAATCACTTTTATGAACAACTAAATTTTGAAAAAAATTGCCAATTAATGAATAAAAGAACAATATTGAAGTGAGAAGATTTGGTTTCATATTTTGATGAAGATACATACTAGATGTGTAATTGAGTAACTCTTCAACTCTGTCTTTTTCTGTTACTGATTTTATGCAATTCCATTCAGGTACAACTTTCTTTATGAAGTTTTCATTGTCCCTCCAAATTGCTAGAATCCTTTTAAAAATTACTTTGTATTTATTTTTATATGTTTATATAATATTTGTACATGCTACTTTCCCCACTAGGAATCAAGTTGCATGAAGTGAGAAATCATTTTGATTTTGTTGATGTATTTTGTATCTTTTCTCTTTTATTGTATTAGAGTATTTAGCACATAGTGAGAAATTTAAATTCTTTTTTTTAGTTTTATTTAAAAACAAACATTTCTATTATATAGGTAAATTTAAAAAAAAAGATAATTACACATGAAACTATAAATCTACTATGCCAAACTTGCAACAAAAATGGCATGCTAATTTGTTTTTTCTTTCTCTGCTCCTCACTCTGAGTATGACTCTTTAGACTCAAATTGGTACGTGTGTGTGTTTGTGTACACACACATATATACACATACACATATATTTGTGTGCTCATATGTACACATGTAAACATATGTGTAGGTATGTATGTATAAATATACACACATATTCTAAACAAATTTCTATTTATCAGATGTTTCTCTGAATGCAAATAAAATATTTCTTCATATACCCTTTATAGTTAATTTGGTTATTCATAAGTCAAAATAACTTACCCAAAATCCTTCTTAAAACAATATTGCTATTTCTGCATACAATATTTTCTTAAGAGCAGAAGTGGAGAGGGACCCACACATGCAGGGGTGTTTGTGGCAGTTTTTTGTAATGACAGAGATCTAGAAGTTTAGTGGATGCTCACAGAATGTGGAATGGCTGAATAAGTTCTGGTTTATGAATGTAATGGAATATTATTGTTCTATTCAGAAAGGCGTAGGAAAACTTGCATGAACTGGTGCTCAGTGTGGAGAGTAGAACCAAGAGAACATAATACATAATAACAAGAATATTCTATGATGATCGACTATGATGAATTTGGAAATCTTCTTACCAATTCATAACAAAGCAATTTCAATAGATTTGGGTTTGAAAACACCATCCATATCCAGAGAAAGAGACAGAGAGGGAGAGAGAGCTGGAGACTAAATGTGGATTGAAGCTTAGTATTTTCCTCTTTTTTGTTTATCTTTTTTTTTAACCTTTTGGACTGATTTTTCTTGCACATGACCAAATATATAGGAATGCTTAAAAGGATTGCACATATTTAAACCAATCATCATCAGATGGCATCAGATTGGTTGAGGTTCATATCCTTCGACTATTTAGTAATTGGGAAAAGATTGATATTCTTATATATTTGACCAAGTTCTTTATAGATGTTTGATATGAGTCATTTATCTAATAAAGTATACACATTTTCTTATCAATTCCCCTCCTCTTGTCTTGGCCACATTGGTTTTATTTGTCTGAATTTTTTTTTTTGTAAATTTCATGCAACAAAAATTATCTATTTTAGACCTGATTTTGCTCTCTCTTTCTTAATCATTCATCTAAACATCATTCATAATACATATAAGTAATATTTTCTATGTTCTAATTTTCTTGTAAAAATTCCTTATAGCTAAATCATATATCCATTTTGAGTTTATCTTGGTAAATATGTAAAGTATTTTTCTATGGCCAGTTTTTTTTTACTCACTATTTTCCTTCTCAGCCTCTCTTTTAGCCTGATCCCTGTTATCTCATCTTATCCCATTACCCTCTAATTCCTTATTTTGCCTACCTTTCTAAAAGTCCCTATTTTTATCCCTCTTATCTTACCTATTCACCCTATCCTCTTAATATTTATCTTTATACCTTTCTAAGTCTTTCTAATACGTTTCCCCCCAGTTTTCCCATCTCTCCAGAAATTCAGAAGACTTCAAAACTTCTTCATATGTATACATTGTTTCTTCTACAATCAGATGAAATGTTCCAATATTACCTGCCTTCCACCTCTACCTACTTCCTCTGTATGATTTCTTCCTTCCACACCCTGTTTTTATGAGACAATTTCTGCTTTTAACCTATTCTTACCAAATTTTGGTGTTATATTTTTTCAGAATCACTTCACCATAAACCACTCAGACCCAGACTTTCCTGCAACTATGTTAGCAATGATAACAGTTTTAATAATACTATTACCAATATTAACAATTAAGTTATCAATAATTGTTATAACAAATTGTAATAACAAATATTCAGCATAACAATTTCATATATCATACATGGAGGAGGGTTATTTTGACCACAAGCAAAAGAATTAGCCAAGTTTCAACAGCTTAAAAAAGGGATTTAAGGGGATTTTAAGGTTTTAAAAGAGCAATGAACAAAAGGTCAGTTACATTGTACAATGTATACTGTGCCTAAAGTCAAGAAGACACAAGTTCAAATCTTGCCTCAGATAGTTATTAGCTGTGTAACCCTAGACAAGTCACTTAACTTTTTCTGCCTGTTTTCTCAAATACATCATCTCTTTCCTTTTATTGTTAAAAATAAAAAAAATCTTTTTGATTCCAATGATATTAGGGAGTCTAAACAGTTTATGGAGTGGGTACTAGAAGGATCTAGCATACTTAAATCTCTTTCTTTTTCTTTTCTTGCCTTTCCTTTCTTTTTTTTATTTTAGGAAGATGACTTTACTAGCTGAATGGTAAATAAACTGGAGTAGAGAGAGCAATAATCCATGCAGTATAGAGAGTCCTTTCCAGAGTTTTGACTGTGTGAATGAAGAAAACATATAGGAGAGATGCTGGAAATGTAAAAATAACAAGACATGGTAATAGATTATATACGTGGAAGGATTGTGAATGAGGCATTAAGGATGATACTAAGGTAATAAACCTATGTGACTAAGAGAATGGTAATATTATAAACAGTAGATAAGAGAAGGTTTTTTTGGGTGGTAGAAATATAATAGATTCTCTCTTAGATGTTGAGTTTGAGATTTATAATGGACATTAAGTTTATGATGAAAGTCAGGATGTTGAGAGAAAAGGTAGATCTAGAAATATGGAACTGGGAATCCCCTGCCTAGAGTCATGTTCCTTTCACACACAAGAAAAAAGTATAATCTTGTTCCAAATTCACTTTAATTCTATTTAGAAATTGCTAGTGGCAGTCAAGATATCACTTCTTCTTGACTCCATTGCAATTGCACTATAACCAAGTTCATTATTTGTGGATGTACACAGTAGATTTGTTATTGATTTTTCATGACAGTATAAAGATAACATCATTACCTTATATGTGGAACTACTAAACTGTGTATCTGCTGTATGAAATTATTTACATCAAGGAACCCATACCTTCATAGTGCCAGTAAACTGTGCCCTCTCAATTACCTGTAAATTATAGTCTCAAAATTGCCCTAATATTTACAACAGACAGAATGATCTTCTGGTATCTGTAAAGAGAAAAGATATTAAGGGTCTTGATCAGGTGTGATGATTTCATTACCTGTACTTTATCTTCATTTCTCCAATGTCTTAAAGGAAGTTTAATTGAGGGTACTGTATTTGGAAGGATAAATATAATTAGGTCAAAATATATAAGCATCCAACATCTATACCATATACTCTATTGGATTGCCATGCTTCTAACATTTGCTGCAGGCCACATTTGAAACTGCAATGAATAATCACTTCTACCTGAAACAACATATTTGCTAATTGGTAAAATATGTCTTTGTCAATTGAGTTCATTCTAAATGGTTTTCAGTCCATTAACTGAAAATACGGGACTGATTATCTCCAAAAACGTCATAGATTTTCTCAGTTTTTCATTTGAAGTGCAGAGTTCTCCATTTGACTTCTAAAAAATTAAGGGAAAAGAAAAGGGTATCACAAGCAGAGAGAAGCAAAGCCACCTAATTTTACTGCTTGAGATTGTTTTCAAACTTATTTTGTCAGACAATTTTTTTTCAACAAGAATGTTATATTGGTAACACAATTACATGTAGTGTAAGTCTCAATAAGAATTGTCATGAAATAGAAAGATATACTTCTCTTGAAACTGTACACATTATCATATGTTACAATTACAAAATGATTATAATATGATTTATATGTAATTATTATGATTTCTTTATGTATTACAATATGATTTCCTTCAGTATCAAATAGATATTTTGCCCATGTATGTCATCTTTCTGAAATATGAAAAGCAAATTGAATTAACAATCATTTCACAAATTATCAGAAGTAGCTGTTTTCTATTCAAGCTGGGGGATAAAATGAACCATTGCTACAGAAATTGTAGGAATAAGATGAAGAAACCTCCTTATTTTTAGGTTACATTCTATTTTTTGGTGACAGATATTCAACTCTTAATGGTTGGCAAGCACTCCTAAATTCAATTACAGGGATGAGGAAAAAGGCTATCAAGACAGGAGGTCAGACATATAACAAGTTAAACATTACCAGAACCAGTTCAAATGTTGGAAGTAGAAGGTAAGAATAAGGCTGGGATGGCAGAAGGCTGAGACAAAAAATATTAAATACTTCTCCCTGAGATTGCTCTTACCAATCACAGGACAATTTGTTAGTCTTACTTTTTGCTGCTCTTTAAGGTCAGCCAGTGGTTAGAACTACAGTATACACAATAATTACCTTTTTTAAAAAAATGTTATGTAATTTTTATTTTGGCAAATTATTGATAAAAACCTACATGAGAAGAAGTACTTGAGAAAAACAAAAAAGCAAAAGATCAAAGTATACAATGTGGTAAAGACATACATCATGTTAATTTAAAATTACAACATCTAGATTAGGTAACAGAGTCTATCAGTCCTATCTGTAGTTGAATTGCACTATTTTCTAACATATGCCTAACAAACCCAGCACATTTTATTTATTTTTTTGCAGGTGTTTTCGGATGGTATTGTACTTTCCATACTAAGTAATACAAATGCACAATTCATTAGAGGTAGAAGTTAAGAGAATGAATTTATTAGTCCAAGATTATATATCGAGTTGTTACTGAAAGTAAGAATTAAACTAAGAACCCCAGATTTACTCTAATCTAAACTACTTATCAACAATCAGTGATTTATAAATAATTTTCAAGGACCAAAAATATGTCAAGCCCCATGTTAGGCACCAGAGATATAACATAAAAACAAGCATATGTGTTATTGGACTCTGTCTAAGATAACTAATTGTCCAAATTCTTCTCTTCAAATTTTTTTTTGCTCATAACCTTTCAAATCTTTAGCCTGTGAAAAGAGAAAGTTTGAAATAACTGGTTGTCCACAGAATTCTTATCAAGAAAGAATTCAGTTTTCAATTTGAAATTAAATAAATGATTCATTTTATTTTTTTTCCTGAGTCAAAAGATAAGAATTAAATATTTTATTGAGGAATGTTCCCAAAGTTAACTAATAGCTATGTCATCAAGATGAATGTTTCCTTTTCAAACACTATACTGACAGTCCTAACCTACAATTGGTTGGTCAGTGCATGAACCGGACAGAACAAAGACAAAGGGTATATATGATGAAATGTAAATAATCTAACCTGTGGAATGTAAACATCTCTGATTTTATAAGGATATGCATTTTTTTAGCCAAGAGATTACTAAACTTCTCCTACCCTAATTCATTTTCTGCAAAAGGGACTAAAAGATGAAAGATAAGGACTGGGATCGGAAGGTTTTTTTTTTTTTTTTTTTTTTTTTAAAGCTTTTTATTTGCACAGCATATGTATGGGTAGTTCCCCAACATTGATCTTTACAAAGCTTTCCATTACAAATTTTACCCCCAGTCCCCTCCCCTCCCCTAGATGGCAGGAAGTCCACTACATGTTAATAATGTTGAAATGCTTGAGAAGTTATGCAAGAAAAATCCTATCTACAAGAAAAAAAAAAAAAAGAATCAGAGAAAGGCAACACAATGCAAGCAAATGTCAATAGAGATCATGAAAATGTTACTTTGTGGTCCACATTTCATTTCCCTCTCTCTGGGATCTCTTGGGATCGGAAGTTTTAAGGGAAAAAAGTGGAATAAAGTTGAACAAAGATTTCCACTCATGATCAGATAGGCAACATATTGATAAAAGACCCATAGCCATTAAGAAAAAGATGAAATTTTGTTCCATATGATTTAGATTTTTTCTGATTATTTTCTCTAATTTAAAACCTTTATATAAAAAGATGCTTCTAAGCAGAATATATTTAATGAAAATTTCCGGCTTATAGGAACACAAAAGACCATTTGCCATTTGAAGCTAATAAAATTTATTTTAAAAATAAAACTAAAAAATATAGTTAAGTATTGAACAAAAAGTCATATTTTTAAACTTTAATTTCTTTGAGGGTGAGGGTTGCAGAGACAAGGTGGTGTAGAAAAGGCAGGGTGAAACAATGTTGTGGCCCAGGAAAATTTAGAATGATGGCAGGCAAGGACTTTTACACTAGATGAAAGTGGAGTGCAGTCCAGCACAGTCTAGGCCCTAGCAAATGAGGAACAGGCCTTGGGAAATATTGAATCAGTGGTGGCAATGGTGGCTTCCTAGAACACTCAAGCTACAAAGAGTAAAAGGATCGGACAATTACTTAAATACAATTTTTAGATCATACTACCTTGGAAGAACTTATGAGTCCCCAGAATTATTTCTGAAAATAGTTGGGGAACAAAAGAAGCTTGAAACAGCATTTCCACCCTAGAAGAAAAGCCATATTTTAACATAGACCTAAAAGTCAAGAAATAGAGTGGAAAAATAAACAAATAATAACTGACTCTCTCTCTCTCTCACTCTCTCTCTGTCTCTCTCTGTCTCTCTGTCTCTGCCTCTGTCTATGTCTCTCTGTCTCCCTCTCTGTCTCTCTCTGTCTCTCTGTCTCTCTGTCTCTCTCTTTCTCCTATCTCATGATAGGATATCTCCCTATCATGGAGGTAGGGAAGATCAAAACACAAACTCAGAAGACAGCAAAGTTGTAAATTGCCACATCCAAAGAAATCAAAGAAAAATGTTGAGCACATAGCCTGGAAAAGTTCAAAAAAGATTTTTTAAAGTCAAATAATAGAGGTAGAGAAAAAACTGGGAAAAGATATGAGAACAATAAAAGAAAAAGAAAACCATTTTAAAAGATTTCTTCCAAGTCATAAAGCACTGCTTCTTTCTTATTCATCCCTTCCCTAGTTGTCTTCTGGTCCACCTTCTTTCTGAGGAATATGAGGGAGACAGAAACATAATGTGGGCATAAGCAACAGCTATATATGTGGGGTGGCTGGAAAGGGAGAAGCAGGTCCTGGTGGCTTTTTTCATATATACAAATATGGCCACAGTGTTTGAATTTACCTCACCGGTCTAAGGCCAGTCCCATGTCCACCCCTACTGACTCATTTGTTTGAACTGCATTGCAGAATCTGTTGAGCCACAGTTTTAAACAGATTGACATGTCCCCCAACTTCCCAGTCAAAGGATATTCTCTTTGTTCTCCAACTTGGTAGATTGTCCTGAGAACTATAAATGGCAGAGTACTCTCTGCAAACACAGGTTCGCCTTATTTCCTGCCAGAGTCACCAAGTTCAGGGTATTCCCAAATGCTTTCCTCTGAAAGATCCAGCTATAATCACAGTAAAGCTATAATCTTAATCTTCCCAGAATTTTCCATGATCTCACCAAATCCCACAAAACAAAACAAAACAACAACAACAACAAAAAAAAAACATTTCTCTCCTTAATGATAATAATAGTCATGTCCAGAGAATGCTAGGTGTGCTTCCATAGTGTGCTCATTTGTGAAGAAATTTTTACCATATTGCCTTTGGCATACTTGATCATGAGGCATTTCTACTAGGCAAACTGGAATCACTAGATTTTTTTTCCCGGAAAACATGAGCCCAAAGATCATCTGACTGTGACCCCTAAGATTTGATCTTACTGAGGGAAGCCACGCAGCAAGGTGATCAAGTTAGTGCATCTCTTTCTGAAATCAGAGCAGGAAGAAAAGCTGAATGTCCTGGTCAGCTTGGCTGTACTCCCCAAGTTAACAGATTGTCAAAAAAAGATCTAAAAATACTGAATAACTACTTAAAAATAAGTGGTCAAATGATAAAAGAAGTATAAAAATTCAGTAAAGAACAGAATGCCTCAAAAATAAAGTAAGAACAATAATAAAATAAAATAAGTTAAAAATAAAATAATAATAAAAATAAAATTTAAAAAAATTCCAAATTGAAAAAGATGTGCAAAAATTTACTGAAGAAAAGAACTCTTTTTTTATTAAAGCTTTTTATTTGTATAACTTATATATGGGTAGTTCCCCAGCATTGATCTTTACAAAGCTTTCCATTACAAATTTTACCCCCAGTCCCCTCCCCTCCACTACATGGCAGGAAGTCCACTACGTGTTAATAATGTTGAAATACTTGACAAGTTACACAAGAAAAATCCTATCTACAAGAAAAAAAAGAAAATCAGAGAAAGGCAACACAATGCAAGCAAATATCATTAGAGATCATGAAAATGTTACGTTGTGGTCCATATTTCATATCCCTCTCTCTGGGTGTATATGGTTTTCTTCAGTGAACAATTGGAACTGGTTTGAGACAATTCTTTGTTGCAGAGAGCCATGTCCATCAGAATTGATCATCATGTAATATTATTGTTGCTGTGTATAATGATCTCCTGGTTCTGCTCATTTCCTTCAGCATCAGTTCATACAAGTCTCTCCAGGTCTCTCTGAAATCGTCCTGCTGGTCATTTCTTACAGAGCAATAATATTCCATAACATTCATATACCATAATTTATTCAGCCACTCTTCAATGGATAGGCATCCCTTCAGTTTCCAGTTCCTAGCCACTACAAAAAGGGCTGCCACAAATATTCTTGCACATGTGGGTCCCTTTCCCTCCTCTAAGATCTCTTTCACATATAGGGCCAGTAGAAACACTGCTGG
>JAJPUD010003536.1:61515-151652 GCA_023553655.1 Myrmecobius fasciatus | reverse complement strand
TTTTCATCATGACTTTCAGGAAGTCCAATAATCCTCAGATTGTCTCTCCTAGGTCTGTTTCCAAGTCAGTTGTTTTTCCTAGGAGATATTTCATATTTTCTTCCAATTTTTCATTTTTGTTTGACTGATTCTTGAAGTCTTATTGAGTCATTCACTTGCATTTGTTCAATTCTTATTTTTAAAGTGTTGTTTTCTTCAGTTACCTTTTTAAGCTCCTTTTGTTACTGGCCAATTGAATTTTTTTGTTCATTGCACTCTTTTTCTACTTCACTAATTTTATTTTTCAACAAATTGGTGTCTTTTTCATATCTCTTTTGCAGGGCATCATATCCTTCTTGCACTGATTTCAGTTTATTTTCCCATTTATCCTCCAGCTCTCTTTTGAGGTTCTTTATGCAATCTACCAGAAAGACCTTTTGAGAAAGGGACCAGTGATGGTCCTTAATAACTTCCTCTGGAATTTTGTCTAAAGGAATCTCAGGATCTGGGATCATCTCTTCTTTTTCTCAATAAAAGCTGTCTATGGAGCGAGCTCTCTTTTGCTTCTTCATTTTTTTTTAGACAGTGTGGATATCTCCTAAATTAGGGAAAAAAATGGCGGCTGAAGATCTTTGCCCTGAGGCACTTTGGCACATTAACTTAAGGTGCTGGGCTGGTGGGGGCTAGGACTAAGTCGGAATTACTCCTTAAACAAGGCAAGTTTGCCAGAACACCTGCCCCCAATCAGGGCAGAGTGTCCCGAGTGCTTCAGGTAACCTCCAGGTGTTTGGAATTTGGAGTTTGGAGTTTCTGCCACAGTGAGCTAAGTCCCACCCTCAGTTCCGGCCTACACCGGAGTCCTCTGTTTATCCCTCTGTCTGAGTTAGAGAAACTTGATGTGAAGTTCTTCAGAGAGATCAGGAAGCAGTGTCCAAATATTTCTGGATTCGTTGATTTGAAGATCAGTTCAGAGGCTTATTTTATTGTTGATTTGAGAGAAGATCGGAGGAGGACGCAGAGAGTCACCTTTTTACTCCGCCATCTAGAAAAGAACTCTTTAAAAAGCAGAATTGGTCAAATGGAAAAGGGGGACAAAAGCTCATTGAAGAAAATAATTCCTTTAAAATTATAATTTGGGGAACCAAGATGGCAGAGAAAAATCTGAGCTCTTCCCAGTTTCCCTTGGAAATAAGATTAAATCAAGCCTATAACCTGATTCTGGAGAGATAGCGCACACACACACACACACACACACACACACACACAGAAATGGGGTAAAACAAATTTGTAGTTTAAGATAAGTTAGAAAGATTTCAGGAAAGGTTTGTGTCACTTAGCTAAAAAAAAAAAAGAGAGTGGTTTAACACAAGCATGGTGTGGGGAATCTAGCAAGAGACCTGCAGGACCAATGAAGAAGTCCAATTTTGAGTTCCCATTACCAGCACAATGATTTTTAACAAGGTCAGGCCAACCCAGTTGACTGGGAAAGCCAAAAGAAGCAAAAGAAGCTTGGGACAGTCTCCCTTATGTCCTCAGAGCAAAACTCAACTCTTTATTTTTAGAAGTTTAAAACATGATTCTTTTTCAACAGAAGAAAAGCAACAAAAAAAAAAAACTAATAACAAAAAGTAGCTTTTGAAAACTGTGTTCTTCAGTTATTCTTTTACACATGAAGACATTGTATCTTTGCAAAAATCTTATAAAAAAGCACACAAAAAAAACATTTGTTAATCTGTTCTTGAACCTGATATAAGAAAGTTACTTCAAGGCATACTTTTTTCCAATCTGTTACTAAAAATATCATAAAATGTTCAAGTGAGAGAGATTTCAAGCAGTGTAAGTATAATTATATCTAATCTGAAAATAGTTTTTAAACTCAGATTATTAACTATGAATCATAGACATGTCATATGCATTGTTTTTTTTTATTTTAAATTCTAATAATATTCAAATCTATTGGTGAAAAATAAAGAAATGACTTAATCATGGCAAATTCCTAAAAGATTTTGTGCATAGTAATTTTTTTTTTCTGATAAAGGCCTCATTTCTTTTTTTTATTAAAGCTTTTTATTTGTATAACATATATATGTGTAGTTCCCCAGCATTGATCTTTACAAAGCTTTCCATTACAAATTTTACCCCCAGTCCCCTCCCCTCCACTAAATGGCAGGAAGTCCACTACATGTTAATAATGTAATAATAGTTAACAAGTTGTGCAAAAAAAATCCTATCTACAAGAAAAAAAAGAAAATCAGAGAAAGGAAACACAATGCAAGCAAACCTCAATAGAGCATGAAAATGTTATGTTGTGGTCCATATTTCATATCCCTCTCTCTGGGTGTATATGGTCTTCTTCAGTGAAAAATTGGAACTGGTTTGAGACAATTCTTTGTTGCAGAGAGCCACGTCCATCAGAATTGATCATCATGTAATATTATTATTGCTGTGTATAATGATCTCCTGGTTCTGCTCGTTTTACTCAGCATCAGTTCATGCAAGTCTCTTCAGGCCTCTCTGAAATCGTCCTGCTGGTCGTTTCTTACAGAGCAATAATATTCCATAACATTTATATACCATAATTTATTCAGCCAGTCTCCAATTGATGGGCATCCCTTCAGTTTCCAGTTTCTAGCCACTACAAAAAGGGCTGCCACAAATATTCTTGCACATGTGGGTCCCTTTCCCTCCTCTAAGATCTCTTTCAGATATAGGCCCAGTAGAAACACTGCTGTGTCAAAGTGTATGCACAGTTTGATAACTTTTTGAGCATAGCTCCAAATTGCACTCCAGAATGGTTGGATCCATTTACAATTCCACCAACAATGTATTAGTGTCCCAGTTTTCCCACATCCCCTCTAACATTCAACGTTAACTTTTCCTGTCATTTTAGCCAATCTGAGAGGTGTGTAGTGGTACCTCAAAGTTGTCTTAATTTGCATTTATCTGATCAATAGTGATTTGGAGCAACTTTTCATATAACTAGAGATGGTTTTAATTTCATCATCTGAAAATTGTCTGTTCATATCCCTTGAGCACTTATCTATCTATTGAAGGGTGGTTTAAATTCTTATATGAGACAATTCTCTATATATTTTAGAAATGAGGCCTTTAGCAGTACCGTTAAATATAAGGATGATTTCCCAATTTGATGCTTCCCTCCTAATCTTATCTGCATTAGTTTTATTTGTACAGAAACTTTTTAACTTAATATAATCAAAATTATCTATCTGGTGTTCAATTAGGAGTTCCAGATCTTCTTTGGACATAAATTTATTCCATCTCTACAGGTCGGAGAGGTAAACTATACTACGTTCCTCTAATTTGCTTACAATATCGCTCTATATCTAGATCATGAACCCATTTAGATCTTATCTTGGTATGTGGTGTTAGGTATGGGTCAAGCCCTAATTTCTTCCTCACTAGTTTCCAATTTTCCCAGCAGTTTTCGCCAAATAGTGAGTACTTATCCCAAAAGTTGGGGTCTTCAGGTTTATCAAACACTAAATTGTTAAAGTTATTGCCTAGATTATCCTGATAGCCTATCCTATGCCACTGATCGACTGCTCTATTTCTTAGCCAGTACCAAATGGTTTTGATATCCTCTGCTTTATAATATAGTTTTAGATCTGGTACAGCAAGGCCACCTTCATCTGCCTTTTTTTTCATTAATCCCCTTGAAATCCTTGACCTTTTGTTCTTCCAAATGAACTTTGCTACTATTTTTTCTAGATCTGTAAAATAATTTCTTGGGAGTTTGATTGGTATGGCACTGAATAAGTAGATTAGTTTGGGTAGTATTGTCATTCTTATTATATTCGCCCTGCCTACTCATGAGCACTTAATGTTTTTCCAATTGATTAGGTCTGATTTAATTTGTGTGGAAAGTGTTTTGTAGTTTAGTTCGTATAGTTTCTGACTTTTCCTTGGCAGATAGATTCCCAAATATTTTATCCTATCATCCATTATTTGGAATGGAATTTCTTTTTGTATCTCTTGCTGCTGAATTTTGTTGGTAATATAAAAAAATGCTGGTGATTTATGTGGATTGAATCCTGCAACTTTGTTAAAGTTGTGAATTGTTTCTAATAGTTTTTTAGTTGAGTCTCTAGGCTTCTCTAAGTATACCATCATGTCATCTGCAAAGAGTGACAATTTGGTTTCTTCATTACCTACTCTACTTCCTTTTATCTCTTTTTCTTCTCTTATTGCTAAAGCTAACATTTCTAATACAGTATTAAACAGTAATGGTGACAGTGGACAGCCTTGTTTCACTCCTGATCTTATTGGGAATGGTTTTAGTTTGTCTCCATTACATATGATGCTTGCTGATGGTTTTAAATAGATGCTACTGATCATTTTAAGGAAAAGCCCATTTATTCCTATACTCTCTAGTGTTTTTAATAGGAAGGGTGTTGGATTTTATCAAATGCTTTTTCTGTATCTATTGAGATAATCATATTTTTTTTATAGTTTGGTTATTCATATAATTAATTACGCTGATAGCTTTCCCAATATTGAACCAGCCCTGCATTCCTGATATAAATCCTACTTGGTAATAGTGTACTGTCCTGGGGATAACTTTCTGTAATCTCATTGCTAATATCTTATTTAAAATTTTTGCATCAATATTCATTAAGGAAATTGATCTATAGTTTTCTTTCTCTGTTTTCACCCTACTTGGTTTAGCTATCAGCACCATATTGGTCCCATAGTGCACAGTAATTTCAAAACCCTAACATTTCAAATAATCAATGTTTTAAGTTTTTAAAAAAAATAAATATTACTTTGTCACTTCACTAGTCTGGTTAGGAAAGCTATTGCAGAACATTTCAATCTTGAAGTATACATACATCACCATTTCCTGACTGTCAGTACACATAAGCTTTGTTTTTGTGAAAGTTAAGAATTTGGGATGTAGGATGTTGTGAACCTATAGAGACATCTATTTCATAGATGTTTAAAAATTATAGATGTATATTTCATTTTCATGCATGAGAAAGAGTCCTTAGAGAGCATATATTCCTACTCTTTTTATATTACTTTACATATTCACTTTGCATATAAGGAAATTAAGGTTCAAATGAATTAATCCAAGGTCAGCTTCATATCTAAACCAATTTAAGAGTATCTTTAAATACCTTTAATATTTAAATTTAAAGGAGCAAGAAGGGAAGAGGTGAGAAAGTCACATCTATAATTTCACAATTATAAGGATCTTTAATATGAAAATTTTCTACTGATGTATACTGACAACTTGACTGTTATAGAATTACTCTAGTCCCTAATACTATAGACCACATATTCACAATTATAAAGAGGTATGAAGCATTAGAGGCAGGTCTTTGACTCAAATTTTGGCCCACAATCACTATGCCAAGCAGCATCCCTTATAAATGAAAATATAATGAGAGCTAACAATTATATCAACCTTACTATATCCCAGACAATTTACTACTGAGATGTAGGTACCATCATGATCTTTGTTTTATATATGAGGCAATAAAGATAAATGAAGGTTAAATACTTGTCCTATGACAAACAGCTATAAATGTCTTGGACTGAATTTGAGCTCAATTCTTCCTAATCCTAAATGGACTTTTTTTATTACTCTGTCACCTTGGTGTTTCATAATAAATACAATGTGGATTATATTGCATTTGTTAAAAATATAAGGTTTATATGGAAATTTCATAATATAGCCATCTAATTTCTCCACTTTCACAGATATTAAAATGGGAATTTTGTCCTGATAAATAAATTTGGGACTTAATTATGTACTTCCCAACAACTAGATTATTTATTATCTTCAAACATATTCTATATTTCCCCATTCCTATACATTTCATTATTCTTTTCCTAATTCTTGGAATAACCACTCACCCCACCTCTGCTTGTATTGCTTAGAAGATGTTATTAATTACCTCACTCAGTTTTTTAATTCTTTGGGCTTTCTCAGTAAATAAGCAAGTTTTGACAGATAAAAGGATAATTTTGTCTCCTTTTCACCAATGTTTTATTTTGATTTAATTCTCTTAAATTATTTCTCTTCCTGCAACTTCCAAAATTATGTCAAATCATAGGGAGGTAATCCTTTCTTTTTTTTCTAGAAAATTTATTTATTTTTTAATATACATTGCTTTATGAAACATGTTGGGAGAGGAAAATCAGAACAAAAAAGAAAAATCATGGGAGAGATTAAAAAAAAACAGAAAAAAAGGAGTGAACATAGCTTATGGTATTTACATTCAGTCTCCTTAGTTCTTTTTCTGGATGCAGAAGAACTCAACATTTTAAAAAAGATCAAAAAACCTTAAAAAAATCCTTAACCATAGAAAGCTACTATGACAACGGGGAAGATCAGAACACAAACTGAGAACACAGCAAGAGCAAAATAGCTACATATGAAGCCTCAAAGAGGAATATGAATTGGTCTCAAGATGAAAAGATTCTTTTGGAAGCACTTAAAAAGGATTTTAAAAATCAAGTAAGAGAGGTAGAAGAAAAATTAGGAAAAGAAATGAGAATTAAAGAAATCATAAAGATTGTTTAAAAAACAACTCCTTAAAAATAGAATATGTGAAATAGAAAAAGGAAAAGTCTTTGAAGAAAACCAGTTCTTTTGAAAACCAGAAGATTAAAAAGGTAACTGAAGAAAACAATTCTTTAATAGTTAGACCTGAACAAATGGAAACAAATGACTCAAAGAGACAATTTTTTTTAAATGAAAAAAGAAAAGAAAATATAAATTAACTCATTGTAAAATCAACCAACATGGAAAATACATCCAGGTGAGAAAACTTAAGAATCATTGGATTACCTGAGAGTCATGAGCAAAAAACAAAACAATAAACAAAAAAAAGAAACAAACAAACAAACAAACAAAAAAAAAACCTGGACAACATCTTTCAAGAAATCATCAAAGAAAACTGCTTTGATATCCTAGAACCAAAGATTAAAATACTCAATGGAAGAATACACCCATCACCTCCTAAAAGAGATTTCAAAATGAATACTCCAAGGAACATTGTTGCAAAAATTCCAGAATTATCAGGTCAAGGAGAAACTAGTATACATAGCCAATTAAAAAAAAATCAAATATTTAGGAGCCACAGTCAAGATTATCCAGGACTTAGCTTTCATATTAAAGTATCATAGCCAGTAAACAAATGTAAGTGTGAGTAGAATGAGCTTTTCCATAAAACTGAAGTGAATAAGAAAATGGCTTAAAAGTCAGAATCCTACAATATTTGAAATATATTTGAAGTTGAAATATACACATAGAGAAATGGTAAAAGGGACAGAATATATTATGCTTCAGCAGAAATTTTTTTTTAAATCAGGGATAGTGATCCCGATCCAAAATAGATCTAATTAAAAGAAAAGGTAGACAGAAATATTAAATGTATTATTTTTTAGATATTGATGCAATAAAAATTTTGTGTAATAAAGGACCATGGAAAAATAGGCCAAAAATTAATTGTAAAATAAACAATCTAATTTTTAAAAAATGGGTGCATGAAAAGACAAATCATTGAAATAATAAATAATTTCATAAAGGAGAATAACAATAATGAAAGAACATACCAAAACTTATGATGTACAGCCAAAGCAGTTCTTAAGGGAAATTTTATATCTCTAGATGCTTACATGAATAAAGAAAGAGCAGATCAATGAATTGGACATGTAACCTAAAAAAACAGGAAAAAACAAATTAAAAATTTCCAATTAAATATCAAATTAAAAATCTGGAAAATCAAAGGAGAGATTAATAAAATTGAAGGCAATATAACTATTGAATTAATAAATAAAACTAACATTTGTTTTTATGAAGAAACCAATCAAGTGGATAAACTTTTGGCTAATGTGATTAGAAAAGGGAAAGAAGAAAATCAAATTACTGCTATGAAAAAAGGCTGAAATTATCAACAATGAAGAGGAAAGTTAAACAATAATTAGGAACTATTTTGTCCAACTGTATGCCAATTAATTTGATTAATTGAAATGGATGAATATTTACAAATATATATGCATATAAATTGCTCAGATTAAGAGAAGAGGAAATATACTTAAATAACCCCATTTTATAAAAAGAAATTGAACAACCCATTATTGAACTCCCTAAGAAAATTTCTCCACAGCAAGATGAATTTGCAAGTAAATTCTGCCAAACATTTAAAGAAAAATTGATTCCAATAGTAGGTAAACTCATTGAAAAAATAAAAGAAGTCCTACCAAATTCATGTTATGACACAAATATGATGCTGGTATCTTAATCAGGAAAAGCCAAAACAGAGAAAGAAAATTATAAATCAATTTCCCTAATGAATATTGATTTAAAATTTTAAAAATATGTTAGCAAAGAGACTTCAACAATAACCAGTATATTATACTCTGAACAATTGGGATTTCTACCAGAAATGTAATGCTGGTTAATATCAGGAAAAAAATATTTGTGTAATTAATGATATTAATGACAAAATTGACAAAAATCAGGCAATCAACTTAGATGATCTCAATAGATATAGGAAAAAGGTTTTGAGAAAATACAGCCCCATTTCCTGTTAAAAAACACTAGAGCTGACAGGAATAAATGGAATTTTTCTCAAAATGATAAGGAGCTTCAATCCAAAACTATTACCAAGCATTATATATAATGGGAATAAGCTAGAAGCAATATCAGTAATATCTAGGGTGAAACAAGAATGCTCATTATCACCACTATGACAATATTGTACTAGAAATGTTAGCTTTAACAATAAGAGAAGAAAAGAAAATTGAAGGAACTAGAGTGGAATAGTCAAGAAGGAAATAAAACTATCACTCTTTGCAGATGATATGATGCTATACATGGAGACTGCTACTTGAAACAAGAAGTGCAGTATAGTTGCAGGATAAAAGATAAACCTACACAATTAAATCATCAGCTTTTCTACATACTATCAACAAAGTCCATCAGCAAGAGAAAGAAAGAGAAATCCCATTTAAAATAACTGTAGACAAAAAAAAAAAAAAAAAAAAAAATTGAGAGTCTACCTTCCAAGACAAACCCAGGAACTATCTGAACACAGTTATAAAACACTTTTCACATTAATAGTCAGAACTAAAAAAAATTGAAATATATAAATTGTTAATGTAATCAATATTATCATAGTATACAAAGTGATGGGCAGGATGCTCTCAGAAAAATCTGGAAAGACTTACATGAAAGGCTACAACGTAAAATGAGGTTAACTAGAGAATATTGTACACAGTAATAGCAATATTGTGAGATGATCAATTACCTAAGTGTGTTTTACATATTCTCAGTAATACAAAGCTCCAAGACAAATCTGAAAGACTTATATTTTTAAAATAAAAAAAATATTCATGTTAGAAAAAGAACTCATGAAGTCTAAGTTCCTATTGAAAAAAAAGTTTTTAAACTTTGTTTTTCTTGGTTTAATTTGATACTGTTTTTTTCATCTGTGTTTTCTTTGCCAACATGACTAATATAGAAATATATTGGACACAACTGCACATATATAATCTGTTTTATATTGTATGCCTTTTCAGTGGGAAGGGAGGATGGAGGAAAGGGAGGAATGAGGAAGACAGAGAATTTGAAATCCAATTGTTAAAAAATTTAATAAATGTTTTACATGCTAATTGAGGGAAAGAAAGTAAAAAAATAAAAAGTTTAATTTCTTGAAATAGTTTATTGTTAATTTTAAGGGAATATATTCCCAGAAAAAATTATTTGAACTTCCCAAGATTAAATTCAATTCTTTGTTTTAATTTTCTGTATCTACTCCTAAATATTATGATTATTTTCTTAGATATAAAAATTTAATTTCCAAATGTACATATGCTATCCATACATACAGAGTAAGGAGATTTTATGGTAAAGTTGTAACTAGAGTATTAGGTTATTAAATATAATCCTAGAAGGTCAGCATAAATGTCTTCCTTGATCAAACATTCCGTTTCATGTAATAAATTCCTTTTTTTTTTATCCAGAAAATCTGGCAAATAAAGTTGTCTAATTAATTATATTTGAGGATTAACTGAAATTCAACAGAGATATAAGTGGTACATTTTTGTGCATTAAAAGGAAAAAAAACAGAAAAATTAGTTAAGCATGAAGTGGAATTTATTTGGACATTGCATTGTAAATTAAGTATGAAATGAAGAGGTTAGAAAACTTTGGTCCAAATCCTAGGCAGTTAAGTGGAATGTTGAATTGAGGATTAAGTCTGGAACACCTACCTAAAAGAGTAGTTTTAAAAATTAAATGATATATTTTTAATGGTAGTTAGCAGAACACATTGTAAGTACGAAATAAATTCTCAATAGTATCAACCATTTCAGAGGACTATTATGAAGCCCATGTGAGATAATATATGTAGACATTAAAGATATATATATATATATATATATTTATATGTATACATATATATGTGTGTGTTATCTATAACATTAGGATATTATTATTATTATATAGAATTAATTTGAAAAAAAATTCAGTGACAAGTCACTATTCTGCTTTTATTGCTTTATATTTCCTATATTACAGTCTATTGAATTTAGTAATTGTCAAATTATTGGGATTATAATTGCCAATGATATCTAAATTTTATATAATACTTATGTGAGAAACATTGTACAAAATGTTTTATAATTATGTCATTTAATCCTTACAACCAAACTACAAGATAGTTGCTACAATTATTTTTTTTAACAGATGAGAAAACCAAGGCAAACAGTTTGTGTGACTTGTCCAGGCATATACAGGTAGAGACTTAATCTGTATTTGAAATCATTGTATGCTAGGGTATGGGACCCTGCTGAGAGGCAGTACTGAGGCCACATTGACCTGTGGTGCACAATAAGTTTTCTGCCACTTTGCAGAACCGCCCATGTTGAGCAAGGAGCACTGATGCACAGCATGGGAATGGGTTGAGCCTGAGGGTCACAGGTACTTGCTCATGAGCAGGGATGCCTTCACAAGGCCTCTCACCTGTGAGTGGGTTGCTGACATGGTTGGGTCGGCTCTCCTCCCATTGGCAGAAACCATGCATACTCAATGCTCATGAATTGCTTCTCTGAATGGTGACTGGGGATTGCCTACTGTTCATGGGCTGATCATGCTTGCCAAACTGTATATCAACAAGGCTGTGCAGCATAATAAACTGGAGCTTTTTTCACATCCTATGAGTTCCCCTGCCATATTCATCTCACCTCTAAGATCAAAGGGCTCATACAAGGTGAGCTCTTAAAAGACGGCTGCAACAAGTATATTTGAAATCAAGCTGATTCTAGGCTTAATAATCTATCCCCTGTGCCACCTACTTGCTCAGTATTAGATCAACTTCTTTTGCATAATTGAAAGTATCTTTGACCACCAATGAAGAGGAAATTAGAGCAACAATTAGGAGTTATTTTGCCCAAGTATATATCAACAAATCTGATAACCTAAATGAAATGGAAAAATACTTATAAAAATATAGATTGCCCAGATTAACAGAAGATGAAAAAAATTACTTAGTCTCATTTTAGAAAAATAAATTGGGCAAGCTACTAACTTCCTAGGAAAAAATTTCCAGGACCAGATGCACTTACATGTGAATTATACCAAACATTTAAAGAAAAATTAATTCTAATACTATGCAAATTATCTAGGAAAAGACAGAAAGAAGGAGTCCTACCAAATTCCCTTTATGACACAGATATGGTGCTGATACCTAAATCAGTTAGGGTCAAAAAAGAGAAAGATAATTATATGCAAATTTCTCTAAGGAATATTGATGCAAAAAAATCTTAAATAAAATACTAGCAAAGAGATTACAGCAAGTTATCCTCAGGATAATACACCATGACCAGGTAGGCTATATCCCGAGAATGAAGGGCTGGTTCAGTATTAGGAAAATTATTAGCATAATTGACTATATCAACAAAAAGTAACAAAAATCATTTGGTTATCTCAATATATGCAGAAAAAAACAATTGACAAAATCTAATACCCATTCCTATTAAAAAAAACTAGAAAGTATAGGAATAATGAACTTTTCTTTAAAATAATCAGCAGCATCTTTTTTTATTTATATATAAAGCTTTTTATTTACAAAACATATGAGTGACCTTTCAACATTGACCTTTGAAAAAACTTTTTTTCCCAAGCTTTTCCCCTCCTTCCCCCCACCCCCTACCCCTAGAAGACAGGTAATCTAATGCATGCTAAATAGGATAAATTATATGACAAATACATGTATACATATCTATACAGTTATCTTACTGCGCAAGAAACATCAGATCTAGAAAGAGAAGAAGGAAAAAACAACCTAAGAAGGAAAACAAAATGCATGGAAATATTCACAGAAAGCGTTAAAATGCTGTGTGGTGGTTCACTCTCAGTTCCCACAGGCTTCTCTCTGGATGTATATGACTATCTTCATTCATCGTAGAACAACTGGTTTGAATCACATCATTGTTGAAGAGAACCATGTCCATCAAAATTGATCATCATATAGTCTTGTTGCTGTGTATAATGTTCTCCCAGTTCTGCTGATTTCACTCAGCATCAGTTCATACAAGTCTCTCCAATCCTCTCTGAAATCCTCCTGTTGGTCATTTCTTACAGAACAATAATATTCCATAACATTCATATACCATAATTTATTCAGCCATTCTCCAATTGATGGGCATCTTTTCAATTTCCAGTTTCTTGCCACTACAAAAAGGGCTGCCACAAACATTTTTGCACATGTGGGTCCCTTTCCCTCCTTTAAAATCTCTTTGAGATATAGGCCCAGTAGAAACACTGTTGGGTCAAAGGGTATGCACTGTTTGATAACTTTTTGAGCATAGCTCCAAATTGCTCTCCAGAATGGTTGGATCCGTTCACAGTTCCACCAACAATGTATCAGTCCCAGTTTTCCCACATCCCCTCCAACAGTTATCATTATCATTTCCTGTCATTTTAGCCAATCTGACAGGTGTGTAGTGGTATCTCAGAGTTGTTTTAATTTGCATTTCTCTGATCAATATTGACTTGAAGCACCTTTTCATGTGACCAGAAATAGTTTCAATTTCTTTGCCTGAAAATTGTCTGTTCATATCTTTTGACAATTTATCCATTGGAGAATGGCTTGAATTCTTATATATTTGCGTCAATTCTCTATATATTTTAGAAATAAGGCCTTTATCTGAACCTTTGGATGTAAAAATATTTTCCCAGTTTACTGCTACTCTTCTAATCTTGTCTGCATTCATTTTGTTTGTACAAAAACTTTTTAACTTGATATAGTCAAACTTATCTATTTTGTGATTAATAATGACCTCTAGTTCTTCTTTGGTCACAAATTCCTTCCCCCTCCACAGTTCTGAGAGGTAAACCATCCTACATTGTTCTAATTTGTTTATAATATCATTCTTTATGCCTAGATCATGAATCCATTTTGACCTTATCTTGGTATATGGTGTTAGATGTGGGTCAATGCCTAATTTCTTCCATACTAGTTTCCAATTATCCCAGCAGTTTTTGTCAAATAGTGAGTTTTTATCTCAAAAACTGGGGTCTTTGGGTTTATCAAACACTAGATTACAATTGTCATTGAGTATTTTGTCCTGTGAACCGAACCTATTCCACTGATCCACTACTCTATTTCTTATGCAATACCAAATGGTTTTGGTGACCACTGCTTTATAATATAGTTTTAGATCTGGTGCAGCTAGGCCACCCTCATTTGCATTTTTTTCATTAATTCCCTTGAAATTCTTGACCTTTTGTTTTTCCAGATGAATTTTGTTGTTATTTTTTCTAGTTCAGTTAAATAATCTCTTGGGAGTTTGATTGGTATAGCACTAAATAGATAGATTAGTTTAGGTAGTATTGCCATCTTTATTATATTCGCTCGACCTATCCAAGAGCACATGATGTTTTTCCAATTGTTTAGATCTGACTTTATTTGTGTGGAGAGTGTTTTGTAGTTTTGCTCATATAGATCCTGACTTTCCCTTGGCAGATATATTCCCAAATATTTTATACTATCGATAGTTACTTTGAATGGAATTTCTCTTTGTATCTCTTGCTGTTGCATTTTGTTGGTGATGTATAAAAATGCTGATGATTTATGTGGATTTATTTTGTATCCTGCAACTTTGCTAAAGTTGTGGATTAATTCTAATACTTTTTTGGTTGATTCTCTAGAGTTCTCTAAGTAGACCATCATATCATCTGCAAAGAGTGATAATTTGGTTTCCTCATGACCTACTCTAATTCCTTTAATCTCTTTTTCTTGTCTTATTGCCAAGGCTAGCATTTCTAATACAATATTGAATAGTAATGGTGATAGTGGGCAACCTTGTTTCATCCCTGATCTTATTGGGAATGGTTCCAGTTTATCACCATTACATATGATGCTAGCTGATGGTTTTAAATAGATGCTACCGACTATTTTAAGGAAAAGTCCATTAATTCCTATATTCTCTAATGTTTTTAATAGGAATGGATGTTGGATTTTATCAAACAGCAGCATCTTTTAAAACCATCAGGAAGCATCACATGCAATGGGGATAAATTAGAACCATTTCCTGTTAATATCAGCAAGTAAACAAGGTTGCCTACTGTCACTACTAATATTACTAATTACTATTACTAATACTATTCAGAATTGCATTAGAAAGGTTAGGCTTGGCAATAAAAGAAGGAAAATAGACCAAAGGAATTAGAGTAGGTAATGAGGAAACCAAATTATCACTTTTTGTAGATGATATGATGTTATTTATAGAGAATCCTAGAGAATCAACTAAAAAAAAAAAACTACTATAAACAACTCACAGCCTTAGCAGAATTGCAAGATACAAAATAAATACACAAATTTATGTATTGTCAAAAAAGTCCAGCAGCAAGGGATAAAAAGAGAAATTCCATTTAAAGTAACAGTAGATAATATGAAATATTTGGGAGTCTACCTGCCAAGACAAAGTCAAGAGCTTTATGAACACAGTTTCAAAACACAAATTTCAAGTGCTCATGGGTAAGCCAAGCTAATAAAATAAAAATAAAAATACTACTGAAATTAATCTACTCATTCAGTGCCATAGCATTATATACCATAATTTCCCAAGAAATTATTTTAAAGAGCTAGAAAAAATAATAGCAAAGTTCATCTGGAAAAATAAAACATCAAGAATTTCAAAGGATGAGGGTAGCCTAGCTGTGCCAGACATAAAATTATATTATAAAGTAGTGGTCATCAAAACCATTTGGTATTGGCTAAGAAACAGAGTTTTTGATCAGTGGAATAGGTTAGGTTCACAGGACAAAATAGCTAATGACTATAGTAATCTAGTGTTTGACAAACCCAATGACCCCAGCTTTTGGGATAAGAATTCCCTATTTGACAATAATGTCAAATGTGATAATGGGCTTGTATACCAAAGAAATCATAAAGGAAGGAAAGGGACCCATATGTACAAAAATGTTTGTGGCAGCTCTTTTTTTAGTGGCAAGAAACTGGAAACTGAGTGGGCACCCATCAATTGGAAAATCTCTGAATAAGTTATGGTATAAGAATGTTATGGATTGTTCTATAAGAAATTATGATTAGGCTGATGTCAGAAAAGCCGAAAAACTTAAATGGATCAATGCTGAGTGAAATGAGCAGAACCAGGAAATCATTAGACACAGTAACAGGAAGATTAAATGATGACCAATTCTGATGGACATGGCTCTTTTCAACAATGAGATGACTGAGGGCAGTTCCATTAATCTTGTGATGAAGAGAGCCATTTGTCCTCAAAGAGAGGACTGTGGGAACTGAGTATGGATCACAACTTAGTATGTTCACTCTTTTTGTTGTTGTTTGCTTGCATTTTGTTTTCTTTCTCATTTTTTTTCCTTTTTCAACTGATTTTTCTTATTCAGGATGATATTTGTGGAGGAATTGCACATATTTAATATATATTGGATTATTTGCCATCTAGTGGGGGGAAAGAGGGGAAAAATTATAACACAAGATTTTGTAAGGGTGAATGTTGAAAATTAGCTATGTATATATTTTAAAAGTAAAAAGCTTTAATTGAAATAAAGAAAGAAAGAAAAGGAAAAAAAGAAAAAAGAAAGTGGTTGGCCACTTTAACCAATCCTGAGTGACTGTTTTCATAATATAAATTAGACTATGTAATCTTTAAGAAAATCTCTGCTACTTCTGGAATTTTGTGATGTACTTGAACTTATAATAATTCAATAAAAGAGTGCTTGCCCAAAGGCTGGGGAAAAAAAAGAAATTATATTTGAGATAATTTGAGTAGAAGGAAAAATGAAATCCTCCTTTGATTTTGTTGGCTAGGTCTCATATTTTTTAATTTCCCCAAATTGTTTGAAACTTTTGTTTATTTTATATGAAAACATATATTAAAATGATTCTAAAAATTTATGATCCTGTGCCATATCTTAGATCAAAGCAATTCCATAATTTATGGGCAAAGCAAAACAAGAAATGATGAAGAGGAAGATGAGGAGGAAGTTTCCAATCTCCCTTCTCTTAATTCTAATACATTCCTTCCCTGATTGATCATTTCCTATTTATCCTGTAAAAAGCTTGTTTGCACAGAATTTTGTGCATTTTTTTCTTTCCCTTTAGACTGAATTCCTTGAGAACAGGGATTGTCTTTTATTTTTTTCTTCTCTACTGCTTAAACAGTCTGTTGATAAATCTTTATTAAGTTTAGCAAAGTTTCTGACAGATAGTAGGTGTTTAATAAAAGTTCATTGACAATAATAATTTTAGATATGTTCATTGATAAAAATTCATCTCTTTAAGGCCTTTTCTACAGCTTTTCAGTATTTTCTCATACACATGGATTATCATTGTCTATGAAGAATTCAAAAATATGTCATTCAAAACACAGACAGTAATAGACTGCAATTTTCTCATTTTGGTCAGTTTTGGACTCAACTTGTTACACACTTACAATGTTTTCAAAAAATATATATAAAGAGAAAGATTAATTTTTCATCTTTCAAATATGTTAGTGGTCTTAATGTGCAAAATAACTGATCTAATTAATATCATTTCTTATATATGCACTATAATTAATTTCATTTATTGTTTTTTATCATTCAGTGCTCACCATGTGTAGTAGTTTCTGACTGTTTAGTCAAAAAAAATCATGATTTTTAAACATGAAGTTTCCATGGTAATTTCTATATATTTAGCTTCTTATGTTTGTTCTTTCTGAACCTTGTTATCTAAATTTGCTGAAGGCTGGAAGGAGAGAGACTTTTCACTTCTTATCCTGAAATCATTGAGTACAGAATTATGTATTGATTTAATTAAAATATTTCTATCTTGTGTCTTCATACAATATTTCTCTATATTTCTTCATTCTCTGCAAAAATTATGTTGGCATGAAAGCTGAGATTATTTTCATATTGGTCTTTGAAAAATATTGTACTTGAGCCGTATAATATGAGATAAAAAATGCCTCCAGGAAATTTTCTTGTTTCCTTAGCTTGAATTTTCAAAATTACTGACAACTCTTTCATTCAATTCTTCAGTTGTGAGCCATCATTCAATTTAGCTGCAACTTATTTTTGTCATCTGATTTCCTTTTTAGAAAGAAAGGTGATTGATATTATTGCATTCATTGGGTTAGGTTTTCACAATTAGAATACCAATAGGTAAGATAAAGATAACAGAAACTCTAATTTAGCACCCACTGCCCCTTTCCCAAAACTCTGGTAGCAACATTGTAGAAATATAAAGAGGTCAGACTAGACTAAGGCACACTGTAAAATTTCTCTTGGTTTCAGAGATTTCCTTCTTGTGATGAATTCAATTCTTAGCTAAGATAGTCAGTCAATAATGTCCCTTTCTATGACCATGTCTGAAGATATTTTAGCCCTGTATAGCCTTTCACAAAGTGTAATCTGCTGGAATAGCATTTAAGAGTTTGTCACCTCTCTGTCATTATGAGGTACCAAACAAGAACTTTAGGAATAACAATGGTAATATTTAGAAAGAACTTTGAAGTTTTGCAAAGCTTTTGATATATATTAATTATATGGCTGTAATTAAACCCATTTTAAAGTTAAGAACACTAAGTCTGAGAGATTTTAAGTCACTTGCCCAAGATCACCCAATTGATATGTGTCATATAGAGATTTTAAAAAGAAAGTAAGAGAGGAAGGAAAGAACGAAGGAAGGAAGGGAGGGAGGAAGGAAAGGAGGGAGGAAGGAAGGGAGGAAAGAAAAATTGGGAATGAGGTCCATGAAAGGAAGAAAATGACAACATTATTGGTGCTGAACTAGCAGCTAAGATTCCATCATTTCCCATTCAAAGAACCAAGAATTAACTACTCAATAAAACTGAGTATCATCTTTCAGGAGAGTAGATGGATATTCAATGAAGTAAGAGACTTTCAATCATTTCTATTGGAAAAAAAAAAAACAGAGCCAAACAGAAATTTTGATCTTTAGCCACAGAACTTAAGAGAAGCATGATAAGGTAAATAAGGGAAAATATATATTATTTAAAGTTTAAACTGTTTACATTCCTAGGTGGGAAAATTATATCTGTAACTCTTGAGAACTATATCTGTTATTTTGGAGTTTCTTCATCAACACCACCTCTTGCTTCACTACTGTAATTATTTTGCAAATCTCACTACATCTATTACATATTGTTCTTATTATACCTGGAATGGTTCTTTAACACTGACGGGGCAATGCTACTGTGATCCCTTTTTGATCTCCTATTTCCCTTTTTAACTCCACTAAGGCTCCAGCATCAACATAACTATGATTAAATCATCTCCAGAGCATGGTCATCTAAAAAAATTGGTTGAACTAAAATTATATTGTATTCACAATGAAGATTTTTCCGATTTATTTTAAATAATTAACAACAGTTAGGTCCCACAAATAGTTGAATCAATACCCAATTATTTTTACATAATTTTGAAATATTTAAGGATTTCATTTCACAGATACATACATCTAGTAACAGGCAGATGACTAAGTCAAATATTCATTTACCTGATTGTTTAAGATATAATGACTATATAATATTGAAAATAACAAGCTCTTATATACTTGCATTGTGCTCATGTCTTTCACCACTTGATCTGTTTATAGAAATTTGCTATAAAAGTAAAAAGCAGGGATATGATTATAACAGCATCAATCTAATCCTTCAGTATTAAGCCTAAAGGTACATATTTAGCTCTGTTTGACTCCTGGTAAGAGTTACAGTTTAGAACTAATCATGGATTAACAATTCTACCTCAGAATCAGGTGGGAAACCCAAGAACACAATTGGGAAACTGAAGTAGAAAGATCCCACATTAAGCAAAGTCAAAGGAATCACATAACTTTCAATCAAGTTTCTAATTTTAACAAAAACACACAAAAATATAAAAAGTATATTAAAATAAATACATAAATTAAATAATTAAAATTTTAAAAATGCTTTAGCAAAACAAAACAAACAACAAAAACAAAAAAAACTCCCTCTGTTGTCTCACATCAGCCTTTTTTATCATCAGGCTCTTGGTCTTGATCTTTGTCAATATAAACCTTCAAGTTAAAGCCTATCCAAAAAGGAAAAATACTTCACTAACTCTAATAACTTTTATCTGGGAGTCTCATGATGCCTGTTTAGATCCTAGAGAGCAAGTTTTTCAAGTTCTACAAAAGGTGGTTTAACTACATGTCCTATTTATCCCGTTATGCTGCAAGCTCAACAAATTTTCTCATGAGGATAGAGAATCAATGAAAAGTTCCCAAATGGAGTGGCCTTTGTCCAGAGGGAACAATTGAGTACAGGGGCCTATTTCTGTCAATCTTTCTCAAGTAATTGAAGGGCACCAAAATTTTCCCTTAAGCCACTCCCATCTTCATATATGGCATTCCATGGGAAGGAGAAAAGGCACAATGGTCTCATATGAAGTATTCCCTATAAACAGAGAACTTACTGATTGGGACACAGGGGCCCTAAATAAGTGGAAAAATAAGTCCTAAACTCCCCCCCCCATCTATCTGACTAGATATTAAGGGCCAGCAGTAAAGTGAGTTTACCTTGAGTTGGATAGGGTCAGAATCTCAAGCTTTATATTAGGTGCCAGAAAGATTGGAGTACCAGTGCATGTTTTGCAATGTCATCTCTAAAATAATTCAGGCTCAAATCATCTCCAAATCAAGCAATGGTGTTTATTTGGGATTTGGGGGGGGGAGTAAAAGGTGATGTAACTTGTGTGCTTTCTTCTTAAGGGAGAGGCACAACCCAGAGTCAGGCAATACATAACCTAGAGAAGGAAAAGTGAGAAAAAAATCAGGAGAATTGGGAATGAGGTTCCAGAGAGGATAACAGGTTTAATGGGGCTGGAGAAACAATTAGAAATACATGGGAAAAGGTAAAGTTTCTTTTCTTTTAAGGAAATTTAAGAGAGAATTTTTATAGCACATATTTCTGATAAAGTCCTAATTTCAAAAATATGTAAAGAACTTTGTCTAATTTATAAGAATGCAAGTCATTCCCCAATTGATAAATGGTCAAAGAGTATGAACAGCCAGTTTTCAGATGAATAAATTAAAACCATCTATATTCATATGAATAAATGCTCTAAATCACTGTTGATTAGAGAAATACAAATTAAAACAACTCTGAGGTACCACTTCACACCTAACAGATTGGATAAGATAACTGGAAAAGATAATGATAAATGTTGGATGGGATGTGAGAAAACTGGGACACAGGCATTGTTGGTAAAATGGTGAAGTGATTCAATCATTCTGGAGAGCAATTTGGAACTAAACCCAAAGGGCTATAAAACTATATACACCCTTTGATCCAGCAGTTCCACTACTGAGTCTGTATTCCAAAAACATCATAAAAGAGGGGCAAGGACTCACATGTACAAAAAATGTTTATAGCAATTCTCTTTGTGGTAACAAAAAATTGAAAAAAGAGTAGATGTCCATCAATTGGGGAATGGCTGAATAAATTATGGCATATGAAAGTAATGAAATATTATTATTCTATAAAAATGATGAACAATGAGGTCTGAGAGAGAAAAATTGACAATTATGGGGCTGAAGTTAAGATTCTTTCAGCATGATTTTGAATTTTATTAGATTTGAAAAATGTACATGAAGGGAAAAATCAAATCTTTCCCCAATTATTCAGATGCAATATATTATTTATATTTTCACTTAATCATGCTAAAACATGTTTAATATTTAGTGATCCATAAAGTTTAAAATATTATTTATAGGAAATTTCATTTTGATAAACTTTTTAAAAAATTAAGTCATGTGAGTAATTGGGGAAAAAATGTAGTCACCCAGATTCATAATACAAAAAGTCTTGGTTAATGAAGAAAAATTGGTAGTTAAGTTGGTTGATGTTTTAGGGATCAAAACTCTACTTTTTCAGCCACCTTGTGGTAATTGGTTTTCCTCATGCATCTAAAGTACTCTCTGTGAAATAACCCACAGCTAGAGAAGGAAATCTATTGATTTACTATTAGAACAGTTTAGCATGGCCATATTTGTCCCTGGAAAGCAAATTGTCATTTTTACTTTAGTGACTACATCCTATAACAATGAAAAGAGAACAATAAACCTTTTAAAACACTCATGATGGAAGTAGAGTCAAGTTGGCAAAGAAAAGGCAGAGAATCACTGAAGTTCTCTAATAAACCCCTTTAAAATAATTGCTTTATTTGAATACTTACTCTAAATAAAGTCTAATGCATCAAAATCCACAAAAAGATGATGTGAGGCAATTTTGCAACTGAAGACAATTTACAAGGTCAGCAGGAAAGGTTTATTTTACCAGGGCAAGAGTGAAACATAGTGCAACACAATATGGACCTGCATAGCCCCAGACCGAGAAAGACAAAAGAAATTCTTTGGAAGAACTAAAAACTATGGATCCTTAAATGTATCCCTGAAAACACATTTACAAATTTCCAGAAGTATGGGACTTTGCATCCTCTATTCTAAAAACAGAGCCCTCCTTTAACAGAGCTAAATATCAAGGAATTGATTGTAAAATGATAAAATAACAGAAAAAAGTTCTTATCATATATAGTATCATGACAAGGAAGATCAAAACACACACTCAGAAGATTGTAACAAAGTTAAAGCTCCTCATCCAAACACTCCAAGAAAAATAAGAATTGGTCTCAAACCATTCAAGAACTCAAAAGTGATTTTAATAATCTAGTAAAAGAAGGATAAGAAAAACAGGAAAAAGAAAAGAGAAACATGCAGCCTTAAAAAGCAAAATTTTCCAAATGGGAAATGAGGTATAAAAGCTCACTGGAAAAAACAAAACAAAACAAAAACATTTGCTTAAAAATTATAATTGATCAAATGAAAGCTATTGACTTTATGGGGAAGCAATCAAGAAATAATAAAACAAACCACAAGAATTAAAAAATAGAAAACAATGTGAAATATATCTCATTGGAAAAATAACAGACCTGGAAAATAGGAGAGGAAAATAGATCTGAGGAGAGATTGTTTAAAAACTATTGAGCTAAGTGAAAGACATGATCAAAAAAAAAAAAAGAACCTAAACATTACCTTTTAAGAAATTGTTGAGAAAAACTGACCTGATGTTCTAAAACCAGAGAGTAAAGTAGAAATTAAAAGAATTCACTGATCATCTCCTGAAAAAGATCCTAAAATGAAAGCTCTTAGGAATATGATAGTCAAATTTCTGAATTCCCAGATCAAAGAAAAAAATATTGCAACCATCCAGAAAGAAATAATTCAAATATAGTGGAGCCACAATAAGGATAGTGCAGGATTTAATAGCTTCTAAATTAAATAACCGAAAGGTGTGGAATATGATATCTGTAAGTGCAAAAGAGCTAGGATTACAATCAAGAATCATCTATCCAGCAAAACTGAGCATAATCTTTCATGGAAAAAGTGAACATTCAAAGAACTAGAAGCCTTCATGATAAAAAAAAATAAAAAGATAAATTGAAAATTAGATTTTCTCATATGATTATCTCAATAGATGCAGAAAAACTATTTGATAAAACCCAACACACATTCCTATTAAAAACACTAGAGAGTATAGGAATAAATAGTTTTCTTTAAAAATGATCACAAGCGGGGGGCAGAGCCAAGATGGCGGAGTGAAAACGTGACTCTCTGTGTCCTCCTCCGATCTTCTCTCAAATCAACAATAAAATAAGCCTCTGAACTGATCTTCAAGTCAACGACTCCAGAAATATTAGGACACTGCTTGCTGATATCTCTGAAGAACTTCACATCAGGTTTGTCTAACTTGGGCAGAGGGGTAAACAGTTTACTTGTTGCAACCTAGAAGTGAGGGTGGGACTCAGCTCAGCATGGCAGAAACTCCGAACTCCAAACACCTGGAGTTTATCTGAGGCACTCGGGACACTCTGCCCTGATTGTGGGCAGGTGTTCTGGCAGACTTGGCTTGTTTAAGGAGTAATTCGGACTTAGTCCTAGCCCTCACCGGCCCAGCACCTTAAGTTAATTCGTGGAATTGCCCCAGGGCAAACTGCTGCAGCTGCTGCTTTTATGCCTTAAACAGACCTCCACACTGTCTAAAAAAAAATGAAGCAAAAGAGAGCTCTCACCATAGACAGCTTCTATCAAGAGAAAGAAGGACAGGCCACAGATCCTGAGGTTCCTTTAGAGAAAACTCCAAAGGAAGTCAGCAAGGACCATCACTGGTCCCCTTTGCAAAAGGCCTTTATGGAAGAGAGCTGGAGAATAAATGGGAAAATAAACTGAAATCAGTGCAAGAAGGATATAATATCTTGCAAGAAGGATATAATGCCCTGCAAAAAAGAGATGAAAAAGACACCAATTTATTGAAAAACAAAATTGGTGAATTGGAAATAGACAATAATGCACTGAAAAATAAAATTAGTGAAGTGGAAAAAGAGTGCAATGAACAAAATGGCCAGTTACAAAAGGAGCTTAAAAATGTAACTGAAGAAAACAACACTTTAAAAATAAGAATTGAACAAATGCAAGTGAATGACTCAATAGACTTCAAGAATCAGTCAAACAAAAACAAAAAAATGAAAAATAAGAAGAAAATATGAAATATGTCCTAGGAAAAATAACTGACTTGGAAAACAGATTTAGGACAGACAATCCAAGGATTATTGGACTTCCTGAAAGCCATGATGAAAAAAAAAGAATCTAAACACTATCTTCCAGGAAATCCTGAAAGAAAACTGCCCTGAGGTTTTAGAATCAGTAGGCAAAATCACCATTGAAAGAATTCACCGATCACCTCCTGAAAGAGACCCCAAAATTAAAACCCCAAGGAATATCGTGCCTAAATGTCAGGACTATCACACCAAGGAAAAGATTTTGCTAGCAGTTAGAAAGAAACAATTCAAATACCAAGGATTAATAATTAGAATCAGGGGCAGAGCCAAGATGGCGAACTGCAGACAGTGTTCTCTGTGAGCTCCTGAGACCTTCCCTCAGACCCAGACAACTTGAGCCTCCAAACTGGTTTTGGAGTGAGGGCTCCACCAAACACTTGAATTACAATTCATTTCTATCAAAAATCTACTTTGAAAAAACTCTGGAGAAGGTTACCCTCAGGGCAATCGGCCGCTGGCTGCGATCAGACACCAGCAGGCCCAAGAAAGAAATCAGGATGCGACAGAGGCTGATTTTAGGCATCAAGGAAGTCCCTAGGAGATGCCTGGGCCACTTTGTGCTGCTTGCAGGCAGGTGCTTTGGCAGATCTGCCTTTGGTAAAGGGTGGATTGAGAGCAGCTGAAAGCATGGTCCTAGTGCAGATCTAGCCAACCAGCCTCAGACTGGAAGTCAACTCGGCAAACTGCCCCAGGGCAAATTGAAACTGCTGCACTATTCCCTGCTGGTGACTGATACCTCAGCTCAAAATAATGAGCAAGAAGCGGAAGAGAGCTCTCACCATAGACAGCTTCTACGGAGAGAAAGTAGAGCAGTCCCCAAATCCTGAGATTCTGAAAACAATCCCAGATGAAGCCACAAAGGCAGATTTAAGCTGGTGTCCCTTTCAGAAGGCTTACCTGGAAGATTGCATAAAGAATCTCAAAAGAGAGCTAGAAGAAGAATGGGGAAATAAATTGGGATCAGGGCAACAGAGATGTCAAAAACTGGAAAACAGGACTGGTAAATTGGAAAAAAGACAAAAATTCACTGAAAAACAAAATTGGTGAATTGGAAAAAAATCACCAATTCACTGGAAAACAAAATTGGTGAATTGGAAAAAATCACCAATTCACTGGAAAATAAAAATGGTGAATTGGAAAAAAACACCAATTCACTGGAAAATAAAAATGGTGAATTGGAAAAAAGACAACAGTTCACTGAAAAACAAAATTGGCAAATTGGAAAAAGAAAACAATTCACTGAAAAATAAAATTGGCAAAATGGAAAAATAATGCATTGAACCAAGAAATTCAATTGGCCAGCTACAAAAGGATCTAAAAAAGATTACTGAATGAAATAATACTTTAAGAATTAAAATTGAACAAATAGAAATGAATGACTCAATAAGACTTCAAGAATCAGTCAAAGAAAAACAAAAAAAATGGAAAAAATAGAAGAAAATATTAAATATCTCCTAGGAAAAAAAACTGACTTGGAAAAAGATACAGGAGAGAAAACCTAAGGATTATCGGACTCCCTGAAAGCCATGCTGAAAAAAAGAACCTTGATGCTTGCAATATCCTTTCCTTTGTGCGATAGTCCTGAAATTTGGCCACGATTTTCCTTGGGGTTTTAATTTTGGGGTCTCTTTCAGGAGGTGATCAGTGAATTCTTTCAATGCCAATTTTGCCTTCTGATTCTAAAACATCAGGGCAATTCTCTTTCATGATTTCCTGGAAGATAGCATCAAGGTTCTACAAGCTGCCAAAACAAAAACAATTCAAAAATCAAGGAGCAAGTCAGGATTACTCAGGATCTGGCAGCTTCTATAATAGAGGATCAGAGGACCTGGAATACTATATTTCAGAAGGCAAAAGACCTCGGGTGACACACAACAATTAATTACCCAGCTAGACTCAGCATCAATCTTTAGGATAGGAGATGGAGCTTCAATAAAGTAAGAGATTTTCAATCATTTTTATTGAAAAAAAAAAAACAGAAATAATTAGAAAATTTAATCTACAAACACAGACTCAAAAGAAGCATAGGACGGTAAAAGGGGAGAGGGAATGCATATTTTTAAAGGTTAAACTGTTCAGATAACTGGATGAGAAAATGTTATCTGTAACTCCTGAGAACTGTATCTGTACTTGGGCAGACAGAGGAGGGCATCACATTAATGGAGGATGTGGCTGTGAATAGACTCTCATATGATGATGTCAAAGAAAAAAAAATTAAGAAAAAAGATCTGTACTAGGAAAAAAAAAGGAAAGAAGAGGTATAAAGGGACAATCAGATTGCATGAAGAGGTGCAAAACATATTAACATTTGGAGAAATAAAGAAGAGTGGTGAGCATTGTCTGAAACTGGATCTCTTCAGTTTTGGCTTTAAGACAGAATAACTTAATCATTCACTTGGGAATTGAAATTTATCTAATCCTATGAAGGAGAAGGAGGAGAAAGAGGAAAGAAATGGGAGGGGCTTATTGGAAGTGAAAGCAGAAACAGTAGGGGAAAAGGTAAGAGAAGGGGGAGAAGTGTTATAGAGAAGAGGTGGGGTGGCTAAAACAAACACAATTTAGGACAGGATAGAAATGTATTTCCCTCTATGCTATTTTCTCCCCTGTATATACTATATATACAGGAAATACAAAGCTAGTAATCATCACTTGTGAATGAGATGAATTTTCCTGTAAAACAGAATTTAATATCAGAGTGGATTAAAAAACAGAATTCTGCAATATGTTGTTTACAAGAAACAAATTTGACAAAGAGGGACACATACATAGTAAAGATAAAAAGACTGGAACAGAATTTATTATGCTTCAACTGAAGTAAAAAAAAAAAACAGCGGTAGCAATTTAGATCTCAGATAAAGCAAAAGCAAAAACAGTTCCACTTAAAAGAGATAAGGAAGGAAAATACATCTTGATAAAAGGTACCATGAAAAATGAAATAGTAGCATTATAAAACATGTATGCACCAAGTGGTAGAGCAGCCAGTTCCCTAGAGAAGATTTTAAGCCAGTTACAAGAAGAAATGGAAAACAAAACTATACTAGTAGGGGACCTCAACCTTCCCTTGTGAGAATTAGACAAATCTAACAATAAAATAAACAAGAAAGAAACTACTGAGGTGAATAGGATTTTAGAAAACCTAAATTTGATAGATCTCTGAAAAAAATTCACTAGAGACAGAAAGGAGTATTCCTTTTTCTCAGCAAATTTTCTTACAAAAATTGACCATGCATTAGAACATAAAACCTCATAATCCAATATATAATGTCAGAAATAATAAATGCTTCCTTTTCAGAACACCATGAAATAAAAAATTATATTCAATGACAAGCAAAAGAAAAATATATTAAAAACCAATTTGAAAGTTAAATAATCTAATTCTAAAAATGAGTGGGTCAAACAAAAAAAATTGCAGAAACAATTCATAATTTCATTCAAGAGAATGACACTAGTGAGACAACATTCCCAAATCTAGGGAACACAACCAAAATAGTTTTTAGAGGAAATTTTATATCTCTAAATAGCTACATGAATAAAATATAGAAAGAAAAAAATCAATGAGTTGGGCATGCAACTAAAAAAAAACAGAAAAATAAATTAATCCACCCAACTAAATACCAATTAGAAATTCTGAAACTCAAGAAATTAATTAAATTGAAATTGAGGAAACTGTTTAACAAATTAATGAAATTGAGTTGGTTTTATTAAAGGAAAAACAAAATAGATAAACCTTTGATTAGTTTGATTACACAAAGGAAAGAAAAAAACAACAACAAAAAAAAAAAAACAACTCACCAGCATCAAATATGAAAAGGGTGAACTTATCACTAATGACAAAGAAATTAAAGCAATGATTAGGAGCTATTTTGCCCAAATTGTATGGCAGTGAATTTGACAATCTAATTGAAATGGATGAATATTTACACAAATATAAATTGCCCAGAATAAGATAAGCGAAAGTAAATTACTTCAATAAATTCATTTTAGAAAAAGAAATTGAACAAGCCACTAATCAACTTCCTAAGAAAAAATCCCCAGTGCTAAATGGATTCACAAGTGAATTCTACCAAACATTTAAAGAAAAATCAATTCCAATACCATGTAAATTATGTGGAAAAATAAGTAAAGGAGTCCTGCCAAATTCTTTCTATGAGAGAAATATGACACTGATACCTAAACCAAGAAGAGCCAAAACAGAAAAAGAAAATTACAGGCCAATCTCCCTAGTAAATATTGATGCAAAAGTTTTAAATAAAATATCAGCAAAGAGATTATAGCAACTTATCAGCAAGATAATATACTATGACCAAATGGGATTGATAAAAAGAATGCAAGGCTGGTTCAGTATCAGGAAAACTATTGCCATAATCAACCACATGAATAAGAAAACCAACCAAAATAATATGATAAACTCAATAGATGCAGAAAAAGCTTTTGACAAAATATAGCACCCATTCCTAGTAAAACACTAGAGAGCATCAGGATAAAGAGAACTTTCATTAAAATAATAAGGAATATCTCTTTAAAACCAATAACAAGCATTGTTTATAATGAAGAGATGGTGGATGTCTTCTTAATAAAATGAAGGGTGAAACAAGGATGCCCATTATTGCCACTATTATTCAACATTGTACTAGAAATGTTGGCTTTAGGAATAATAAATGGAAAGTGAAATTAAAGGAATTAGAATAGGCAATGAAGAAATAAAACTATTAATCAATGCAGATGATATGAAAAAAAGTTCTCTAAATCACTGATTAAAAAATGCAAATTAAAACAATTCTGAAGTACCACCTCACATATCTTAGATTGGCTAAGATGACAATAAAAGATAATGATAAATGTTACAGGGTATGTGAAACAACTGGGGCACTGATGCATTGTTGGTAGAGTTGTGAAATGATTCAAGCACTGGTATACCCAAAGGATTATAAAACTGTATATACCCGTTGACTGAGTAGTGCCATTACCAGGTCTGTATCCCAAGGAAATCATAAAGGAGTGAAAAGGACCTGTATATGGAAAAATGTGTGTAGCAGTTCCCTTGTGATAACAAAGAATTGGAAACTATTTAGATGCCTATCACTTGGGAAATGGCTGAACAAACTGCAATATGTTAAAATAATGGAATATAATTGTCCTATAAAAAAATGATGAACAAATTGGGTTTAGAAAGGCCTGGAAAGACTTACATGAACTGACGTTGAGTGAAACGAGCAGAATCAGGAATATATCATAGAAAATAACACCAAGAATGTGCAGTGATCAACTATGAAAGATTTGCTTCTTCTCATGGTTCAGTGATCCAAAGCAATCCCAATAGATTTTGGACAGAAAATGCCATCTACATCCAGAAAAAGAATTATGAAGATTTAATGTAAATCAGCACATGCTACATTTACTTCTTTTTTTTCTTTTTTTATACCTCCCTTGATTTTTCCCATTTGTTCTGATTTATCTCTCCCATCATGATTCATAAAGCAATGTGTATTCAAATAAACAAATTAATTTTTAAAATAGATTAACTCACTATTGTTTGGAGAAATGTACTTCTTTATACCTATTAGATTGGCTAATATGCCAGAAAGAAAAAATGATAAATGTTGGAGTACAGGAAAAATTAGACATGAACAGATTGTCAGATGATCAGTTGTGAATGACTTGTTTATTCTCAGCAATGAAATGATTCAAAACAACTCAAAGTTTTATGATGAAAATTGCTATCAATACCCAGAGAAAGAACTGATTGAGTCCTAATAAAGATTTAAACATACTCTTTTTTTTAATTTAAGTTTTTTTTTCTTTGTTTATTTTGTGGAATGGAGATTTCTATGTTTTCTCTCATAATATAACTGTTATGGAAAAAAAAAACCTTCTTGACTGAAATGAAAACATTTTGAATACATTTTCAATATAAATTATTAGGGGCTTACATGAAAACTTTAAGAAGTATTTTGTGACAACTTTTCTTCTTATCCTTCCTCTTGTTATGTAAATGATATTACATATAGAATTATAAATCATAAAAAGCAATTTAAATTTTATTAAATGTATACTTTAAATGACTGAAATATATTTATCATAATCATGATCTATATATCTATTTTGAAGAGCATATCTATGTAGATTATTTTAAATAACTTCTGATGAGAAACATGACATGCAATTTTTATGCACTTTGTACTTTTATTTATATAAAGTATGGGGGAAATTTGGATAATAGCCTTATTTAATTCAATGAGAAATTCACTATTTAGTTTGGCTTCTGGCCTATTCTTCTTGTAGTCTTAATTCACATGTCTAATATACTGAATTTCTTCCAAAGGCATGGGAAAGTTACAGTAATACACTGCTACTAGAGGATGTAGGTTAGTTTATACTGGATAATAAACTGAAGAGATAAGATCAATAAAGTCAAGAAGTTGGCTTAGGTTATATTTAGGAGACAAGAGAAATCTTTACTAGTTTAATAGCCACTTGCAGGTTCATTCCCCAGACAGCTCCTTATTAAGAGATAGACAAGATCAAGACTTCTGTTCAGTACATTTAAAATCTTTAAGATATAAATTGGTACTGATTGGATATTCCTTATAGAAAAGGATGGAAAAAAAAAAACTTAGACGGACAAATTGTGAAAGATGTAATGTAATTTTATTAGTGCCTTTTAAAAAAAGAAATTCACTTTTCCCTAGTACAATTTGTTATGTGCATTAGCTTAGTTTCAGCCATTCTCCAATTGATAGCCATCCACTCAGTTTCCAGTTTCTTGCCGCTACAAAAAGGGTTGCCACATTTTTTACATGTGTTTCTCCTTCCCTTCTTTATGATCTCTTTGGGATACAGGCCCAGTAGAGACATTGCTGTATCAAAGGGTATGTACAATTTGATAGCCCTTTGGGCATAGTTCCAAATACTCTTCAGAATGGTTTAAGTAGTTCACAACTCCACCAACAACATACTAGTGTCCCAATTTTCCCACATTCCCTCCAACATTCATCATTATCCTTTCTTGTCATCCTAGCCAATATGAGAGGTACATAATGATACCTCAGAGTTGTCTTTGGACCAATAGTAATTACTCTATAGAAAGTTTGTCCCAGTTTTCTGTTTTCCTTTTGATTTTGGCTACATTTGCATAATTCACTTTAAAAAAAACTTAATTTCATTTAATTAGAATTTAACCATTTTATACCTAACTTTGCCATCTAACTCCTGTTTATTCAAAAATTGTTTGCCTATCCAAAAATCTAAAAAATAATATGTTTGGGGTTCTCCTAATTTTCTTATAAAATCTTTAGTTTGGTAAATGTTGTAAGATATTGGTCTATGTCCAGTTTTTGCCATTTTGTTTTCCAGTTTTCCCAACTATTGTTTACCAAAAAATGAATTCTATGCCAAAATATTGTCTTTTCACTTTTCAAATAAAAATTATGTTTACTTACTACTGTAAATTATATATCTACTCTCTTTCAATGATTTTTCTATTTAGTAACCAATATCAGATAGTTTTGATAATTGCTGACATAAAATTTTAAAAAATGATATTTTCAGGACAGTTTGTTGGTGCAGTGGATAGACCACCAACCCTGAAGTCAGGAGGACCTGAGTTCAACTCTGGCCTCAGACACTTAACATTTCCTGGCTGTGTGACCCTGAGAAAGTCACTTACCCCCAAATGCCTCAGCAATATACATATATATATATGTATATATATATATATGTATGTATGTATGTACATATATATTCACTTTTCTATATAAATGTCATGGTAATTTTCTATCTAAAGAAATCTGGATAGTGAGGAAATTTCTGACTTATTCTACCATCTTCCCGGTAGTCATTCTATATATTTGCATATAACTCCTTGAAAATATATTGACACTCTACTCAATGATATAGGTAATGCAGTGGAGATTCATGGTTGGTGAAGTGCAGCATAGACCATTGAAATATCAAATAATATTTCTTCTGTACATATGAGAGAGAATTCATCCCATTCAAGGCAGGTCTATTTGATTCAATGTGAGAAACTGTCAAAGAATCATACTAGTAACTATTAGGACAAAAATATAAATGCAATATCTTTTCCTTCAAAAAAAATTATATTTTAGGAAGATAAGATGTAAACAAATTAAAATAATAAAATATAGAATGAAAGAGTTGACTTGACAGGTACAAAGTACCATGGGAGTTTAGAGGACAAGATTATTTTTCAGTACAGAGATAAATCAATGAAAATGCATTAATTAAGTACTTACTACATGTAACAGACTATGCTGAGTGTAGGGATATACATAGTCATACAAAAACAATGAAAAATTCCTCCTTCACAGAGGAATATACATACATACATACATATATATACATATATATATAATATGTACAAAATGCATACAGCTAAAAATAATGCAAAGTCTTTGCTAATAATATCCCAAGTACTATTACATCATTTGATACTTACAACAACCCAAAAGGTAAGAACTATTATTTTTTTTTCCATTTTCCATTTGAGGAAACTGAGGCAAAGTAAATGACTTGCCCAAGATCTCATAACTAATAAATATCTAAGTCTGGATTTGAACTCAGGATTTCTGACTCTAGGCTCAGTATTTTTTGTCCTGTGCTGAGCTCAGGTAAAAGCAATACTTTAAGAAGATCAATTTGGCTTTGGCATAAAGTTAGCCTAGAGAACAAAATTGGGGAAATTATTTAGGATATTAATGTAGTTATCTAAATGAAAGAAAATAAAGATCTGGTTTATGGGTATGTAAACAGTAATGGAAATAGGAAATGATTACAAGAAATATTGTAATAATTGCAAATATTATAATAGGATCTGGTAACTTCCTAGATGGGAGAAAAAGATTAGAAATCCTAGAAAACTGGGAGAATGACGATTATTATATAAAGAGACATTCAAAAAGAGGGTTCAATTTAAGAAGTGAGAATAATAAAGGATTTGATTCTGTGCATCAAAAATTCAAGATATTGCAATAGTTCATGTAGAGAAAGTTGTCTATTACAAACATCAGGAGAGTGGTGATAATGCCGTCCCACAAGCGACTAGTTGAGAGGGGTATAAGGAATGACAGATGACATGAGGCAAAGAGAATAAGAAAAGTAAAGGAAATGGGGAAAAGGAAGGCCATGAGGAGTAGCAACAAAACTCTTACAAGGCTTTACTCTGGTCTTCCATGCATTCCTGTATGTTATTCCTTAGAAACCTCTTATCTTGAAAGACCATTTCAACCTTAAAATTCACACTTCATAACTACTTACTGATCCTCTGGATCCTCTCTAGAATTGCTCCTCCCAGAACTTCTATTTGAGGAATAATAAGTAAGGATTAAAGAATTGCTCCATTTCTAATGAAACTGAACTCTGAAGTTTTCCATTATGACTCTGCAGGGTACTTTTTCTTTTCACCCCATCTTTTAAACTTTTTCATAATGTGGATAATGTAACAGTGAATAAAGTGCCTGACTTGAAATAAGGAAGATTTAACTTACTGAATTCACATTTGGTGTCAGACATTTACTTTGTGATCTTGGGCAAATAAATCATTTTATCCTATTTGCATTAATGTCCTCATCTGTCAAAAAACAGAAGGAAATAGCAAATCACTCCATTTTTGCCAAAAAAAAGAGAGAGATAAAAAAATCATTGAATAATAACATAGATTTGTTTTTTTTTTCCATATTAGAATGCAAGCTTCTTAGAGGAAGGGTGCTTAATACATGTTTAACTGATAGTCTGAGTATTGGAGAAAGTTGTCATCAGAGGGGTAAGAGGAAAACTCTGAGAGTTTAGTTTAACTTAAAGCAATGAAGAAGAAAGGTTCTGTAGAAATAAATAATTTCTCTTTTTTATACCTTTATGAACCTTAATCAGCAATAGAAAAATAATTCAGAAGAAACTTGCTTGTTTGTTCTCTCCTCTTTCTCTGCTTTCTTGAAGGACTTAAATCAGATATATTCCAAAGAATAGCCATTAACTTTTTTCTCCTTTTCTTGTTTTCCTCTATTTTTGAGGCAATGACTAATGCAGACAAATTGTAGGAGAGAAATAATGGTTAGAAGTAAAAAGAAAAAGCTCACTTTTGGCAAGAGTCCTCCTGTTTGTGACTAGCATAGCAGGCTTGGACTGCTTTTGGTTGAATTGATTCATTTTATAGATGATGAAACTAGAGTTTAGAGAAGTAGCAGGATTGCTGCTTCTCTTTAAAAAATCTAAAGAAGATGCTGAAAATTGTTGCTGCTGAAGATTTTGAAGTCTTATTGGATCAGAATTTCCCCAAAGTGGTCAATTTTTGAAGGATATAAAATTGGCTTCAGTTGAAAAAATTTCCTTCAATAGTGAAAAATTTAAAAGGAGTCTCTGATAGAAATTTTATTCCATTAAGGAAGAAGCCAGGGTTAGATCCTGGAATTAAAATGAAATTGAAGCCTACTGGTAATGGCCAGAGCTATGACAGTGGAAGAACTTTGTTTATCTTCCACATTCCTGGAACAGAGGCTAAAGATAATAAGACCCCAGGAATAGATATGAACTATTTGATTCCCCTTATCTAAGAAGTGGGTTTCATTAATGTTATCAGTGGTAGCTCAGATGTAATCTTGCTGATCATCTCATCTAAGAAAAGAAGGCACCAGAGGGACAAGAAAAAGGCTGACAAGGTCATTCTTCTTTATCCAAGATTGGCTTGCAAAGTTTGCTGAGGGTTGCCTCATCTCTGAAAGAAGAAAATGAACTTCATGCCCATCTGTAGCATCTATTTTTTTCACCACTTCACCAGTATGTCTTTTGTATTTTAAAGAGTGTGTTCCTCACCACCACCATTCCCCACCATCTGTGTCCTATGTTAAAAATCATATTGGTATAGAAGGAAGAGAATTGAAGTCAGAAAATCTAGATTTGAATCTCAACTCTTCACTTACTATTTTTTAGACCTATGGAAAGTTGCTTAATTTCTCTAGCCCTAGTCCCCTAACCTACAATATTAGGAAATTGGACTAGATGATGTCTAAGTATTTCTTACTCTTAAATCTATGATAGCATGGTTCTGGGATAGTGGTAATCCAAATTGATCCAGCAGATATTTTCTTAAATCCTTATTAATTAGTTGATCTATCCCTATTTCATAAATCATCTTCATCCTTTCACAGCTTGCCTCTGACAATCTCTCTTATTTTTCACTAATCTTAACTAGAAGCCCATATATCATTGTTCCTTCATGAGAACACCACCAAATTTGGAGGAACATTTTCCAACATCTTCTTTTGCTTTTTTAAGTGGAAAAAGAATACATCTTTTCTATACATTGTTCATTCAAACATCTATTTAGGTACTATGTACCAAGTTTTGTACTAGGTCCTTGCAAAACAAAAGCATTAATAAAATAGTCCCTGCTATTTCAAGAAATGTATATGTTATTGGGGAAGGGAACAATATGTGTAAAAAATTAAATTCAAAATATATACAAAGGGAGACAAAATAATTTCTGGAGTGAGAGCATCAGTGTCAAAAAGAAATCTGGATTGACTTCTGCAAAAAGTACAATTGAACTGAGTTTTGGCGTACAGATTCTGTTTGGTAGAATTAGTCAAAGTATACTTGAGGCATGGTGTACAGTCTATGGAAAAGCAGAAAAGAAGATAATACTACCTTCAGAAAACAAACAGTTTGACTAAACTGAGAATCTATGAAACAAGAATATATATGAGAAACCTGAAAGGTAATGAGCTGTGATTTATTTTGAAAAAGTTTTTATTCCAGAGAAGTCTTTATCCTAGAGGCAAAAGGAAGTCACTGGACCTCCTTAAGCGGTAGAGTGATAAAGTCCTAAACTTTAGGACTATCAATATAGCAGTCATGTAGGAAGCTGAATCAGAAAGAAGGGAGATTGAATGAAAAGTGATTAATTGGAAGACTATTGCAATAGTAAAAGTAAGGTATAATAAAATCCTGACTTAAGGCAGCAGGTCTATTCTTAGAGAAGAGACATTTGTGAGATGTTTTATTGAAAACTACATTTATGGTGCTCCAAATCACTATTGATCAGAGAAATGCAAATCAAGACAACCCTGAGATACCACTTCACACCTGTCAGATTGGCTAAAATGACAGGAAAAGTTAATGATGAATGTTGGAGGGGTTGTGGGAGGGCTGGGACACTGATGCATTGTTGGTGGAGCTGTGAACGGATACAGCCATTCTGGAGAACAATTTGGAGCTATGCTCAAAAAGTTATCAAACTGTGCATACCCTTTGACCCAGCAGCATTTCTATTGGGCTTATATCCCAAAGAAATCATAAAGGAAGGAAAAGGCCCCACATGTGCAAGAATGTTTGTGGCAGCCCTTTTTGTAGTGGCTAGAAACTGGAAATTGAATAGATGCCCTTCAATTGGAGAATGGCTGAATAAATTATGGTATATGAATACTATGGAATATTATTGTTCTGTAAGAAATGACCAGCAGGATGATTTCAGAGAGGCCTGGAGAGACTTGCATGAACTGATGCTGAGTGAAATGAGCAGAACCAGGAGATCATTATACACGGCAACAACAGTACTATATGACGATCAATTCTGATGGACATGGCTCTCTTCAACAATGAAATGTTTCAAACCACCTCCAATTGTTCACTGAAGTAAGCCATATACACCCAGAGAGAGGGATACGAAATGTGGACCACAACATAACATTCTCATACTCCTTGATTGATGTTTGCTTACATTGTGTTTCCTTTTTCTGATATATCGTTTGTGTAGATAAGATTTTTCTTGCACAACAATGATAAGTTTGGAAATATGTATACATATATTCGATTTGCCAATATTTTAACATAATTAACATGTAGTGGATATCCTGCCATCTAGGGGAGGGGTGGGGAGTTGGGGGAAAAATTTGTAACGGAAAGCTATGTAAGGGTTATTGTTGAAGAATTACCCACACATATGTTATGCAAATAAAATAAAAATTTAAAAAAAAAGAAAAGAAAACTACATTTATGAAATGTAACTCATGCAGTTGTTTGAAATGTCTATCTAATTGCAACAAAAGAAATCAGGAGCTAGAGAAACAGTGGAATAGAGAAATGAAATAGGCAAAGGTACATCAGCATATGTTGGAATGGCCAACCTGCTGATCACCTTATATTCATTTTACAGGAAAAGTTATAGCTGAGAGGTTAAGTTGTTCTCTTTAGGTTAAAAAGGTCAAGTAGGTTGTTTTTCGTAAAGATTTTATGAGGATTTTTATTTTGAATGCTACAGTAAAGACACAAGAATGAGAATGGATGGGAAAGGGGTAATCCTTGAGATAAAAGGAATTTATGATGATCTTTATACTTTTATGAAGTCAATGAAAAGAAAACTATTTCTGCCTAATAAGAGGAGGTTGGAGAGAAAATGTGGGATTTTCTAGAGGAAGTGGGAGAGAGTATATAAAAATGGGAGCATCTGTTTGCAATTTTAGTAAATTTAATTTTCAGGGCTGCCTAATTCTTCCTATAATAATCAATATGGTGCTAGAAGTATCTTTTTTGGTTTAAAGTCATCTGAATTACATACTTGTAGGTAAAATCTGCCTAAGGTCACAGTAGATGTTTAACCTTATAGAACTACATTACCATGCAAGTTTGGGGGGGGGGGGGAGAACGAAAAGAAAAGACAAGAAAGGCAAGCAATGCAAGACAAGGAAAAATAAAGGAAAGACAAGGCAAGCTAGAGCAGGGGAAGAAAAGAAAAGGAAATGAAAATGGTTGTTATTTTGTTTCTGAACTGAACAGTGAAGAGAGTTGCTAAAATATGGCCTTCAGATAATATTAAAAAAATCAACAAAGAAGTTTCTGAATGATTGCCACTTATGTGCAGTAATTTATTTTTTCCTCCAAACCAAATAAGTTATTAACTTTAGAATGAACAGGGGACTAGGTCCTCATTATAAAGCAATAGCGTGCAACATTTATTATTTAAAAATAAAACCATTTAATATTGTATTAGGCATTTATATTTCAAGATTTTAGGTTTAAAAAACAAAGGTCCTTAAAGATTAAACAGGCAATGTATGATGTTTTTACACTGGTTAGTCAGTGAAACAACTGTTTAAATATGAGGGGGAATTTGTGTGTGCCTATGAGTATGCATGCATGCATATATGTATATATGTGTGTGTGTGCAGAAAGATTAAGATTTCCAATTTAAATACACATTTTTTTTCTTCTATGAATCCCTAAGTAACGTGATTTTTATGATGTTCCAGTCTTCTAATTTTGCCCTTATCTTACAACATATAGTTCTAGCATCACTGTATACTTGCTTTTCTCTAAACAGTATTAGAAAGAAACTTAAATTTATCTTCAATTCAATCAAAATCATTAAATATGTATTTTGTGAGTTATAATTCACACACAATAGCTAGGTCCAGAGGAATGGACAAAGTTGAGATAATGAATGAATAATTCTTGTCTTCATGGAAAATATTGTATATATACATATATACATATATATGTGTATACATATATACATATCATATTACATATAACAATACAAAATAACTTGACAAAGGCTTAGGAGAAATAAAATGTTTCACAGATTCTGTTATCAGTTAGGTGATCACTATTCCCAGGCTCAGATTCTATAAATTTAGCTTTTATCAAAGGTATCCTCTGTGTATTTGTTTCCTCTGACCACACAATCCTCCAATGTACTTCCTCTTGTTCTTCCAAGTAATCCATGTTTACATGTCTAATCCTCATTAAAAGTCTGTCTTCAAATCTTTTGTAGACATTAAAGTACAAATGTATGGTTCTGTCTTCAAATCTTTTGTAGTCATTAAAATATAAATGCATGGTGATTATCTAAAGTATTAGCTTTCCCAAGGGCACTGACACTACAAAAGGGGACTAAATATTTAAACATAAAGAGAAAGGTTTCTGATGGTAAAAAGTCAGACATTATACAATGCTTGTGTAGGAACTGCTACAACTCATTTCCTCCTTCCATTTATGAAATCACAGTGCACAAACTGTAATTTAATCTGATAGAACATAAATTTGGTACTAAGAAGACTATGGTATGAATAATCCTAAAAGTGAGACAAAATAAATGAATGAAGTAAATAAATGTAAATGTGAAGCAGATCTTAATGGCTGACAATGTGTTTTTGCAACATAATAGGATTATTCCCAGCATAACGATTAGTTGGTTTAGTGAAAGCTTTAGGAAATGTCAAAGATAGTATCAGAACTCATGTCAGAAAAACCAGTAGAACCAATTTACCTAGAGCAGGTGGCTTTGTTTAGACAATACAATTCTGATGACAGTAAAGTCAAATGCATCGATTTGGAAGGAGTAATAGTAGGGAGGAAATTAAGAAGAGATACTTTTTTGGGATAAGCATAATATAGGTTTGTGTAAAATACTATATTTGAAAGCTACAATTAAGATTTGATGCTTTCAGGAGTGCATAATGCAAGAATCATAATGTAATTCAAAACAAACTGATAGAGGAAATCTTGAATTTTAACATATAATTACAAAATTATATTACAGTAGATCCTGATATTAACATGACACAGAATAAAATTCAGTCACTGCAGCCAGGAAGTTAATCTTTGTGAAAAAAAAAAAATCTGGGAACCATTTCTTCAGCTGATACAGCTCTACCTCTTCAGTAGTCATAACTACTGAAAACCAGGGGACAGGAATAAATATATTTTTAACAATAAAATATATCTTTAAAAGCTGTGTTTCCATCTGCTTTGCCACTGCACCAAGATTGCTTCACTTTTCCATTTCACTTGCAGGTGAAATTTCAATTTGTATTGTTTTGACTAGGAAAAAGAAATGTCATCTCTTTGGGATCAGATTCTGTTTGGCTTTTCTATTTTTATCCCTAATAACTAGTACAGTACTTTGTGTATTAATTAGTGTTTGACCATTTTTATTTGTCCATCCATTTATCCATCCATTCATTGTATTTAAGACTTTTTCTCCCTCTCCAAATGAGAAGATAATTTGCTTCTCATGATTTTTCTATCTTCCTCAATTGGCAAATAGTTGTAAAGGAGAACACATGCATGAGGTTTCTCTGAATCCTTTCTTGAATCATTTAAGAAAATCTACATATATAACACATAACAGATTTTCAAGGCATGCTATGTTCAATCATCTTTCTTTTTGTTAGCATTCAAATAAAGAGGAATAAATCACAAGGTACACATATGTGGATTGGTGATCCTAATTCTCAGCATAGATTTGGAGATTTACTTTTACTTCTTTTTACTTCTTGACTTAAAACTAGTTTGATAATACAGATTCATGATTTTCTGACTCAAATTTGCTTTCCTCTGTCATTCGCATATAAACACATGTGGATATATATATGCATTTTATTATATATACATACATATATACACACATAAATGCATATTATACTTAATATATATATATATAGTTTACATAAATGTATGCATGCACACACATATAAAAACAGACATATATACATACACATTTATACATACATACATATTCTTCCAAACAACATCTGGTATCTGCTTTTAGCTAGTACTAAGCCTTCAATGTGAAAAGAAAACAATTTATTAACATGGAATGATTATTTAAATTCTTTTTTTGATTCTCATTAATTGTTCACTAGGGTTCAAGGTTTAAAGGATATGAAGGGTATCAAGCTCTCCTACTCACTTCTCAATATTTAACAGCAAATACTTTTCAAATAGAACTTAAAAGGCATTCAGGAAGTATACTTTGTCAATTCAGGGAGTGATATAGTAAGTTGTGTTGCAAAATTGGTTCAATTAAATAGATTATCTAGATATGTGCGATGGGCTATTTTTCTGGAGTTAGAGTAACTTCAGAATTATAAAATAAGAATTATTGAAATTAATATTGGCACTTTTCAGATGCTCACGACAATAGGTTGGGATTAGAAAGATCTAATTTTGTTTAATGAAACATTCTAGCTGCAATTCATGTCTCCATGTTGCTTTTAAATCATAAATATGTTAAGGGACTATTTTCCCAAATGAACTTGGTAATTTGTTGGCTGACCCATGCTTTATTTAGCACAAATAGCTGTTGTCATTACTGTTCTTTATCAGTAGAAGAATAGCCATGGTAATAAATAAACAAATATCATGGAAACAGAAGCTCTGTACAACTGTTCTGGCAAAAAAATAAAATTCCAAGTAGAAAATTCTATATTCAAAAGTTATGGAAAGAATAAAATAGTGCAATTTCCTAAATTATTTAGTTAGAAATATTCTTTCAGAAGCTTGATAATTAATAACACTTAAGAGATTATTTAATTTTTTCTTAAAAAATTTTTGAAATTGGAAGAATTCACATGTGTGTGAGGATATAGATACACATACACATACACATACATATATATATGTGTGTGTGTGTGTGTGTGTGTGTGTGTGTAATTTGCTGATTGAAAAGATGTATAGAAAAGTTAACCATTGATTTTCTTTCTTAAAATTTAACTTATGTTTTTCATTTACTTGCTCTCTCTAATTAAATTTGAGGAAGTTAGATAAGGGCAATATCATCTTAGGGAATAATACTTATTAGCAATTATACTATTTTCAAGGCTTAAAAATGCTTATAATTTAATATCTGAGCTCATATTGTAACCCTTAGGGAAACAAGAAGTGTTACATAGTACTTTAATACTTAAATGCAAAATTTTCAGTTTTTTCTTCTCATCATATACTCTTCTAATCATGTGCTTTGTTTTTAATTCAAGAGAAACACGTATAAGCTGATAACTAAAAATTATCTTTCTCTTCTTTTTCCTCTCTCTATGGCTTTCTGTCTGTTTCTATCCGTCTGTCTGTCACTGTGTCTCTGTTTCTCTCTCTGTCCCTCTGTCTCTCTTCCTCCTCTTTTCAACATAAGAAGATGAAGGGGAGGGTTCAGGAAATTAATTTGTTAGTTTAGTTCATTTGAGTAAAAATATATGAGAACATAATTCAAGGCAATCATATGTAGTGAAATTTGTCCCAGGAAGCAAAAGGCATAGTCATTGCTTGGGAATCTCTCTCTCTCTCTCTTTCTTTCTCTCTCTCTCTGTCTGTCTCTCTCTCTCTCTTTATATAGATAGATAGATAAATATAGATATTGACAGAGATTTGACAGAGATAGAGATATAGAGATAGAGGTAAATATATAGATAGATAGAAATAAACATATCTCTATCTATCTACATATATAAATATTTTTATATTTTCAAAAAATTATAGCCAGAAAGGACTGTAGTGACTACATAGCTCACATTCCCAATTTTGTCAATAAGGAAAATGAGGCTTAAGGGACTTATGTGATTTCCCCAGGGTACTATGCCTGGTAAATAGCACAATCAAGTTTTCAAATGCAGATCCTTTGACTGCAAATTCAGCATTGTTTTCATTTTATGAAAATGCTTTCCTTGATTAAAATCACCTCCTTGCTTGAAAATAGTGCATTTTGAGTCAATTCACACTTTACAAATCTCTAAAATTTTAAATTTTACAATTTTTTAAAATGAAATTTAATAAATCATTTTACCCTGATATCCATTGCATCATGTGTAGCTATTTATTCTCTAACATATTTGGATTATTCATTTTTCATATTTTTATGTAACATTTTTCTTAGTAAATGTCCTTAGTAAATGTTCTTATCAAAGTCCATCAATTCACTCTTTATTATACCAAAAAAAAATCTCTTTGGAATTATTTTTATCCAGTAAAAATATTATGCAGTAAAAACGCAGCAGTAGCAATAATAAAAGAAATTTATATAATGACTTAAGGTTAGCAAAGGACTTGTCATAGAAAACCTCATTTGAATCTTGCAATAATCTTGGGAAGTATGCATTATAGGTATACTTTTGTTAATTTTAGAGATGAAGAAACTAAAGGTCTGAAGGGATAAAAGAAATGCCTTTGTACACAGAATCATGGGTATCACAGATAATATTTAAAGCCAGAACTTTTTTCCTCAAACCCAAAACTATCTTTTTTTTCCTTCCCCTCATTTAAAATATACATATAAAGTAGCCTGTTTCTTCCCATATAAATGAACATTGTACACAGTAACTGCAAGATTATATGATGGTCAACAGGTGTCTTCTCAGCAATTGAGTGATTCAAGGTAAATTCAATAAACTTTGGATGGGAAATGCCATCTGCATCCAGAGAGAGAACCGTGGAGATATAATATGTATAAATCAGTACATACTATGTTCACTTTTTTCCTTCTTTTTTCTTCTATTTTACATTTCTCTTGTGATTTTTTTTCCTCTTGTTCTAATTTCCTCTCCCAGCAGGATTCACAAGGAAATGTGTGTAAAAACAAAAGGTGAATGAATGTACATGTATAAACAAAATAAGAAAAGAAAATGATTAACATTAGTAATTGGGTAGTCCAAAAGAAAAATTGAGGCAGACCTAAGTATGAGCTGACTCTAAAAAGGAAAGCCATCTAGGAAAAAATAAAAATAGCAATTATGCGATATGAATGAAGTACAAAGGAAGAATCAACACAGAGGCTTTAGATGGTGGAGGAAAGCTGGTAGTTCTGAAAACCTATTCACATTGGTTAAATAAGGAACAATTCACACACACATCTATCTTTCTATCAACCTATCTCCATATATATATATATATATATATATATATATATATATATATAAACAGATACATAACATTAAGGATATATAGCACCTTCAGAATTCTATGACAAATGAAGGGGAGAGGGAATTTAATAAGGTGGTGTATATATAAATTTACAATGATGCAACAAGATGTTTAATGGGAAAGGGATAAAGGAGAGAAAGAGTTGTTGGGAGAAGATAAGGGAGGAATCTATGGATGGAGAGGGGAGGTTAAATAATAGTAAGTCAAGTTAAGGAGGAGAATTAAGCCAGAAGAGTTTAGGGATAGGAAATAAGAACCCAGTATTTGACAAAATTTGCTGGGAAACTGGAATATAATGTCAGAAACTTGGTTTAAACTTACATTTCACACTCCATACCAAAATAAGGTCAAAATGGTTACATAATTTTGGCATAAAAAATGATACCATAAACAAAATAGGAGAACAAAGAATAAGATTTATAAGAACTAATGCTTAGCTAAATAAGCAGTACCAAGAATACATTGTACACAATAACGGCAAGAATGGATGATGATCAATAATGAAAGACTTGGTTCTTCTCAGTGGTTCAGTGATCCAAACCAGTCCCAATAGATTTTGGACAGAAAATTGCTTCTGTATCCAGAAATAAATAAATAAATAAATAAATCAACACATGCTATAACATATTCTTTTTTCTGCTTTTTTTCTCTCCTATGGTTTTTCCCTGGTTTTTCACTCCCAAAATTATTCATAAAGCAATGTGTATTAAAAATAAACTTACAACAAAAAGTGATTTTACAAAATCAGATACTTTTCTTTCTTATTTTTCTTGGGGATTTTTTGTTTGTGCTTGTTTGTCCCCACAGAATAATTCTAATGGAAAAGTTTTTTTCATGACTACATCTGTATAATGAATGTCAAATTTCTTGCCTTCTCAATGGAGAGAGGAGTAGTATTTGGAACTCAAAATTTGGAAAAAAAAATGTTAGAATTATTTTTACATGTAATTGGGAATAAAGTCGGCTTATAGTGGGCAGTGGAGAGAGTAGCATCTACACTCAAAAGTAATCTCTTCCATTTTTGACTAATTAATTGTGAGGATGTTCTGCTTTATATTAAAGTTCTATTTACATCTTTGCAACTTCTACCCATTTTTGCTGCTCATTGTTTTTAAGGAGAATGAGTCCAGTCCTGCTTTCATATGATATTCCCTCAAATATTGGCAGATAATTGTCATATACCTTCACATCTTATCTTTCCTATAATATATGTAACCAAATCCTTAGACTAATTCTTGTATTATACTGATTGACTTCTTGATTCCTCTTAATTATCTACATTCGTTCAAAACTTTGCATCAAAATTAAATAAAAATTTTCTAACTACAGGCCCCAAACATCGACAAACAGTAATACTGGTATCACCCTTATCCTGAGAAGTTTTATTCTTTATTGTAACATTCCATTAAGTTCTGTGGTATCCCTATGATATTGTTAAGCAATACAGAACTTACATGTAAGTGTTTTTTAGATACATTAATATTTAGCTATCAATTCATCCTATATGTGTAAATTTTCAATTAAATAGTAAAACTTTTCATTTATCCCCATTATTTCATTTTTATCATTGAGGAAAAGTTAAGACAGGAAGAAAACTAAAACTAAAACAAACAGGATCATTTTGATTATCAAGTACTCATGGGTACATGATTATATTTAAATCTTTTTTGGTTATCAATTAACTTGTAATTAAAGCCATGTACACTTAGCATCAAAAAATTCACTCTAAACTCAAATTAGCATTCAGAGAATATTATACTTGCACAGTACTGACTTTGGTTTAATAAGAAAAAAAGCTTCAAAACACAGAAAACCAACTGATTGTCATATGGGGAATGTACTGTGACCATATGAATCTGACCTTTGGCTAGGTGTCACATCTCACTCACTGTGTGACACTTCCCAAAGCTTCTGTCTCATCTAGCAGCAATGAATTCCTTGAATATGATTCACTTTGCATTTAGGAGCTTAATAAAGTTCACATTTCAGCCAACATAATGGCAAAATTAAAGACCAAAAAAGCAAAAACCAAAAGCATGGGTTATTTCCTTATACTTTTTCCTCTATTAATTTAACTGATGACAAAGGCAGTGCTATGTTATAAGAAAAAGTGGTAAATCTAAGTCATACCTCTGCAGGCTTTTATACAGTGTTTTAACCTGCTGCTGAGGTGTTTTATGAATGCTTAATCTCACATTCATTCTAGTAGAGCATTACAAATTCACCTCTTTCACCTTTCTCATGTTCCTTAGCACAAATCCAGAGATTGGAAAATGAGAAAGAAGAAAGTCAATCTACCCAAATTAATACCAGACAACAGCATTTAGATACCTTCCAAATGATTCTAAGTCTCTCATAGTGCCAAATGAAATAGATTATGTAAACCTTCGTCAGGTTGCCAGGAAAGACTGTCAAAGCTGCCAAAAACTAGGCTTAAATATATTATGCATGATCAGTAGGAAAAGCAAAGAAAATGGATGTCATTCCAATGGCTACTGGTGTATAAGATTCTGCAGAATCTGGAAGTGGTCACAAAATGTCAGAGAAAACTAGACCACCTCAGTAAAATAATCCCCTTTTCTCACTGCTTGTGTATCAAAGTGAAAACTGCAGGGTGAATTTTCGAAAGGTTGGCACTACACCTCCTGTGAAGTTCTGAATGCTCACTTTGACATCTATGAAAAATTTCTGACAAGAGAAATTCAGTTGCAGTTATTTACCTATCCACTGCCACCTTCTACTGGGAGCTAAAGAACCCACATTTTATTGCTTCTGACATAAGTAAACAATTAAAAAAATTAAATGGCATTTTATTTGAAGATCTATAATTATACATTTATGTTGCACTTCAAAGTTTTAAAAGGTGTTTTCATGAAATAACTGATTTTTTACAAGAACTATGTGGTGTAGTCTTTTGTAAAAAAGGAAACTGAGCCTCTGAGCGGATAATGATTTGCTTAACCCTAATGAAAAACATTTTTCAACTTAGGCTTTCCTGAGTTATGAAATGGCAACAGCTAAAAATGACAGAGAAAAAAAGGATTGTAGAAAGAGAGATATTTATATGCAGACTTATTATATTGTAAGAACTTCAGCATTAATATCTCTTCCCTACAACTACCTCTTCTTCTAAATTTCTTATCTCTTAATAACACTACTATTCCATCATTTATTAAAATTTACACCTCTGGAGCAATGTCTCAGATTCACATAAATCTTTTTTATAGTGAATTCCATAAGTTAATTCACACCTGAACAGCAAATCCATTTATAGGAAACTAGATAAGTGATCATCTAAATCCTAACTGGTATCCACTATTCATAGGACCTATCAAAGTATCTCTAGCTGGAGTCATTTCTACTTTATAGTAAAGTCAACAACAATTTATTAAGTGTTTGATGTAATTCAGGAAGTATGTTAAACTCTTGGGTAATGCATTTGGTATTGGAAGATCAAATAGATTTCAAATCCTATCTCTGCCACCATACTATTGTTAGCACCTTGGATAAGTCACTTCTCTGGGCTTAAGTTTCCTCATCTAATAATGAAAGAATTGATCTGGAGTAGAAATGTCAAATGCACAGCCTGAGGGCTGCTTGTGGTCCATAATACTCCTGGGTGCAGCCCAGATTAAAATATATTTGGGATTTTTGAAACAAAACAAAAAAAATACAATAAATTATAGGTAAGAATTTCAAATTTCAAAATCCCCAAGTCAAAGAGAACATTTTGCAAGAAACAAGAAAAAAACAATTCAAATATGCTGGAGCTACAATTAGAATTGTTCAGGACTCGGATCCAACCATTCTGGAGAGCAATTTGGAGTTATGCTCAAAAAGTTGTCAAACTGTGCATACCCTTTGACCCAGCAGTGTTTCTACTGGGCCTATATCCCAAAGAGATCTTAGAGGAGGGAAAGGGCCCCACATGTGCAAGAATGTTTGTGGCAGCCCTTTTTGTAGTGGCTAGAAACTGGAAACTGAAGGGATGCCCATCAATTGAAGAGTGGCTGAATAAATTATGGTATATGAATGTTATGGAATATTATTGCTTTCTAAGAAACGACCAGCAGGACGATTTCAGAGAGGCCTGGAGAGACTTGCATGAACTGATGCTGAGTGAAACGAGCAGAACCAGGAGATCATCATACACAGCAACAACAGTATTACATGATGATCAATTCTGATAGACTTGGCTCTCTGCAACAAAGAATTGTCTCAAACCAGTTCCAATTTTTCACTGAAGAAAACCATATACACCCAGAGAGAGGGAAATGAAATATGGACCACAACGTAACATTTTCATGATCTCTATTGACATTTGTTTGCATTGTGTTGCCTTTCTCTGATTTTTTTTTCTTGTAGATAGGATTTTTCTTGCATAACTTCTCAAGTATTTCAACATTATTAACATGTAGTGGACTTCCTGCCATCTAGGGGAGGGGAGGGGACTGGGGGTAAAATTTGTAATGGAAAGCTTTGTAAAGATCAATGTTGGGGAACTACCCATACATATGTTATACAAATAAAAAGTTTTAATAAAAAAAAAAAGAATTGTTCAGGACTTATCAGTGGTCACAATAAAAGACTGCCGATCCTGAAATTATAATTACCAACAGTTAAAAGACCTATACCTGCAGCCAAAAATATCATATCCAGCAAAATTATTTATAATTTTGAATGAGAAAAATGAACCTTCAATGTACTTGCCGGTTTTCAAAACTTTCTATCAACCAAAACCAAACTTGATAACAAATTCAATATGTAAGAGCCAATATTAAATATCAGTTTTAAGGAACTCAACATGGAAAAATTGTTTACATTTTTTAACAAGGGAAATTTATAGCATATATTTAAGGTTGATATAAACAATATGACAGCTCAAAAGAAAGACAGGAGCAGAGTTGAGGTCAAAATCGTAATTATGACATACAAATGAGGTGCATAAGAAGAATAAATGCAAAGGTATTAGAAGGGGAAGGAGGGCTCATAATTATAAATACCTACTCAAATAATGGTATAGATAACACTACTATAAAGGGTATAACACCCTCCAAAATCTATAAAGAAATGAAGGGGGAGAGATGGGCAGACAGGGAAGCGAACAGTGAGGGAAGAAGACAAGGGAGAGATTGATGGGAAAGGGGAAGTTAAGTAATAGAAAGGCAAGTTTGGAGAATTAAAGCAAGGGGTCACAGGGATAGGAAAGATATATGTGTGTCTATGTGTGGGAGTATGTGTATGTGTGTGTGTGTATTATACATCTATATTTGTGTATATAATTATATCCTATCTTAACTATAGCCTGCTTGCAGGTATTGGAGGGGATAAAAGGAGGGAAAAATGAATAAAGTAAAAAAAAATGCACAGCAGAGAACAAAAGAAAAATTTACAAGTAAAGACTGATATACATGAATATCATTTTGCCTACTTATATATATACTTTCTTAAATTGGTATTTGTTATATATTTTGAATCCTCCCTGATATTCTAATGGGCATATCACAATATTCTCTTTTGTTTTGTTTCATTTTGTTTTGTGTTCCTTTTCTGTTTATCTTTTTTCTTATTCTGTTTCTTTAAATAAAATAAATTTGGGGAGAAATTTTAAAAAAATACAGACTGCCTCATCACATTGCACCTCTACTCAAAATACTTCTTCCCACATCTACAAAATTAAACACAAACTTTTTAGCCTGGCAGTTGAGGATCTCTACAATCTGATGAAAATTTAACTTCCCTTTGTTACATTCCCTATATATAACTAATATTTTAGTCAAGCTGGACTTTCTTATGCCAAAGAATATTTTTAACTGTCCTAGCAGCTCACCAAGACTAGTATTTCACTTATGAGAGTTTTTGTTTGTTTGCTTGATTGGTTGGTTTTTCACTGATTTACACTGATAAAAGGTATTTTCTCCTAAGTATTCCATACTGATGAAAAGACAACTCTAACTCTTCTTTTTTATCCCAAATAAACAAACAAAACCAAGTAAACTAGATTGTTGAATATAAAGATTTTTGCCTATATAACATGTATAGAAAGTCATTACCATGAAGAATCACATTAATTAGTATACTATACTATATTCACTTGAATAAATAAATGGAATGAATGATGTTAAATTAAATGAAAAAAAATCATTTATTAAGCATTAAATACAAATGGTAGTGTAAATTGAGATAGTCTCTTGTGAGCTGTTCACAAGGAATCCACATTCTAATTTAGTTTAGACAAAACATGACAGAAAGCCAAGCTGCAGGGCAGATAAAAAGACCCAGAAACCCTGAGAGTACATAAAGCATTATAAAGTAGAGTGCCAGAACCAGAAGGTTGTGGGTTGTTTTGTTGGTGGTGCTGTTTGTTTGTTTGTTTATTTTATAAAGATTAGTTACTACAGATAAAGAGAAGTTTGAAATGACCGCAAGTCATAAAGACAAGGTAAAAGAAAAAAACTGAAGGACCTTAGACCAGGGTCTCTGGGTAGATGATAATTCTTGGTGTTTCTTGATCTTATCAGAATATATGGAGTTGTTTATCTCCATCAAATGTTAGCCCTTTAAATATTAAGCAGTGAAAGTTAGAAGAGGGCAAGATATTAGGGCATCCCACTTACTAGTCAATTCAGTTATTTACTAACTAGAAACTAATTAGTTTTTAGTATATTCCCAAGTGTGAGGTTTTTTCTTATGAAAATCATTTTTCTCTTTTTTTTTTGAATTGTGTTTGGCAGGGTTGATGACTATTATAAAATAGAAATAATACAAGAAAGGAAGGTCAACTGAGTGGAGACACATGGAGACTTTATAGCAATTAAATTGAGCATTTAAGGAAAAAGGAAAATCTAGACCCCCAAATAATGAATAAACCAAGTGGATAATTTCTGCAGTAAAGAAGGTATAAATAGGAAAGAAGGTATTAGACATCATGCTAAAAGACCTGTAATACAAGGATGTACCATGTAATTTGCCATACAGAAAGAAAAGTAGGCCAAGAGGAAGGGGCTAGGACTCAGACTCCAAATAAATTGAGAAAAAGAAGCACATCTTGCTAAAGTTGGGAATTGGAGGATAGGAAAGAAAGGTAGTTTTGCTCTTGTTTTAAATATAAGAAAACATTTCCCCACAATAACTGATTATAGGATGTTAAAGGGGATTCTTTTTCTAAGACTCTAACTTCTACTGATAGTTAACGAATCTTTCTCAACAGCTGAAAAATTTTGCCCAACTTCTTATTAATAAGAAGTTTTCATTTCATTTCATTAACTGTTAACAATAGCTGATTTCTATAATCAGGGCTCCTCCCTTTTCCAAAGGATTTTTAAACACTCAGTATTCTCCAGGTGATTTCTTTGGTTACAAGAGAAAATATTGAACTCAATTTATTATTTCCTAATCATAATTAATAGTCATCATTAATTACCCCAAAACTTAGTCTCTTGGACTTTTCATTCATCATACTACTTAATATCCTTACTTCATATAGTTATAATAAAGAAAATGCTTTGTTAACCTTAAAGTATGTAATCATAACCTCAGAGGTATTCTATCTATCTATATGTGCATTGTATACATATATACATATACACAGGCAAACTATACCCGTCATGGCATACATATTTTATATATGCATACATATATAAAATACACACACATATACATATGTGTGTGTGCAAATATGTGTGTATATGCATACATAATATGCACTAAGCCATAATCTATTCTGTGATCCTGTGACCTTGACCTTCTTGCTTTCTTTTGTAGGATCACGCCATCCCCTGACTGTTCATTTTCAGTGACTATTTCTCATTCCTGGAATTCTTTCTCTCCTCACTTCTGTCTCTTGTTTTCTCTGGTTTCCTTCACATATTTCAAAAATTCTATTTTTTAACAAGAATTCTTTGCTTCTTAATTCTAATGCCTCCCTTCTGCCGAACATCTCTAATTTATGAGTATAACCCGTTTGAATATAATTGTTTGCATGATGTCCTCCCCATTAAATTGTGGCCTTCTTGAATGCAGATGTTGTCTTTTGCCTTTACTCGTATCCCCAGGGATTAGTCTTGTGTCTTCTTGGCATATAGATATTGAATAAAAGCTTATTGACTGATTAACTGACAGCTTGGACCTCAGAGTATATGCAGTATAACTGCTTCAATTTACAGGTAAAGAAACAGAAGCCCACAAATATGAAAGGACCTGCTCAAGGTAACAGGGAACAAATAGCATATCTGGGATTTGAACTACCAATTTCATGACTTCAAGTTCACCACTCTTTACATTATCATCCAAACACTCCAAAGAAATAGGAAATATTCTTTTTTTAATATTTTTTTATTTTTTTTTATTAAAGCTTTTTATTTGTATAACATATGTATGGGTAGTTCCCCAGCATTGATCTTTACAAAGCTTTCCATTACAAATTTTACCCCCAGTCCCTTCCCCTCCCCTAAATGGCAGGAAGTCCATGACATGTTAATAATGTTGAATTACTTGACAAGTTATGCAAGAAAAATCCTATCTACAAGAAAAAAAAGAAAATCAGAGAAAGGCAACACAATGCAAGCAAATATCAATAGAGATCATGAATATGTTATGTTGTGGTCCATATTTCATATCCCTCTCTCTGGTGTATATGGTTTTCTTCAGTGAACAACTGGAACTCATTTGAGACAATTCTTTGTTGCAGAGAGCCATGTCCATCAGAATTGATCATCATGTAATACTGTTGTTGCTGTGTATGATGATCTCCTGGTTCTGCTCATTTCACTCAGCATCAGTTCATGCAAGTCTCTCCAGGCCTCTCTGAAATCGTCCTGCTGGTCATTGGAAATATTCTTAAATATAATTTGTACTTCCAATGTTTACATAACAAAATCTAGACTCATTAACGTCTTTCAATTTTCTTCATAGATTTTGTGTCAACATACCTTCCTGGTTTTATTTCATGCTACTATCCTATAAAAATATGTACTATTTTCTTTTGCTAAAATTTTTTGTATTTTTTTAATTGAACTAGATGCAAAATAAGAAAAAACAAAATAAAAAAAATAAAGATGAAAAATAAAAATAAAACATTGTCATGGGCCCCTACAGAATATCAGGGAGAATGCAAAATATATTTAAATAAATTTCCATTTCAAAAAGGCATATGTAATAATAGTAGAAAATATATTCATGGTTGTCCATCTTTTACTTGCTTCCTTGTGGGTTATTCTTTTGTCCTCTGCTGTGCATGTTTAATTAAATTATTTTTTTAATTATTTTTCCCTTTTCATTTCCCCACCTTCTCCAAGCAAGTTTTATATATTGATATTCACGCCCAACCACCCACATACTCATATCTATATCTATATATGTAAACCCATATACAAATATACATATATCTAAAGCTATATTAATAAGGCTGACAGATAATGTAGATTTCTCTTTTGACTGAATATTTAGTTTGACTTTGAGATTAATACTATTTTTTTCTAAAAAATTTTTTCCTGATCCTTGTTGTAGTGTTTAGTATATATCTCTTGTTTCCTATCCCTGCTAACTCTTCTATTTTAATTTTACTCCTTAACTTGCCTTGCTATTACTTAGCATCTCCCCATCCATGGATCCCTCTTTTATTTTCTCCCCTCACAATTTTCTTCCCCTTTTATCCCATTCCCTTTAATTAAGCATTTTATCCTATTTCTGTTCATCTAAACACTCTTCTGTACCCAACCTTATGCTATGCTACTCTCCCACACTTTATCCTTTTCCCATTAATCTATCCTAGGAGATATTTCATATTTTCTTCTATTTTTTTCATTTTTCTTGTTTTTGTTTGACTGATTCTTGAAGTCTTATTGAGTCATTCACTTCCATTTGTTCAATTCTAATTTTTTAGTGTATTATTTTCTTCAGTTACTTTTTTAGCTCCTTTTGTAATTGTCTAAATGAAGTTTTTTGTTCATTGCAGTCTTTTTCCAATCCACCAATTTTGTTTTCCAGTGAGTTGGTGACTTTTTCCCTGTCACCATTTTTGTTTTTCAGTGAGTTTGTGACTTTTTCATATCTCTGTTGCAGGGCATTATTTCCTTTTTGCAGTAATCTCAAATAATTTCCCCATTCTTCTTCTAACTCTCTTTTGAGATTCTTTATGCAGTCTTCCAGGAAAGCCTTGTGAAATGGGGACCAGCTCATGTCTTCCTGTGTGCCTTCCTCTGGGGTTGCTTTCCCTTTATTAACCTCAGGATCTGGGGTCTGCTCTTGTCTCTCTCTCCATAAAAGCTGTCTATGGTGAGAGTTCTTTTCTCGTTTTTTTTTTAATTCATTTTTTTTTAAAGCTTGAGGTCTGTTTAAAGCAGAGGAGTGACAGCTGCTTTAATTTGCCCTGGAGCAGTTCAGCTGATTGACTTCGGGTGCTGGGCTATAGTGCCAGGTCCCGTGTTTGCAGTGGGTTACAAACTACCTTTTACAAAAGGCAGATCTGCCAAAGCACCTGCCCGCAATCAGGACAGAGTGTCCCAATACACTCACAGGGACTTCCCAAGTGCTTAGAATCTGCCACACTCAGTCCTAGCCTTGGCTTCCTGCCCTATCTGCACACTGCCATCTGAGCTTGGCAAACTGCCCGGGCCCCCTGCCCATCTGAAACAGACCTGCTCTGGACCTTTTCCAAGGTAGCTTCTTCTGGGAATGTGTTGTAGTCCAAATATTGGGGGAGCTTTCACTCCAGAACCAGTTCAGAGGCTTAATCTGTTGTTGGTTTGAGAGAAGGTCAGAGGAGGTCACAGAGAATTGTGTCTGCACTCCTCCATCTTGGCTGTGACCCCTTTCCCATTAATCTATCAACCTTGTCCCAGTACCCTAAATCTACACACCCTTTTATACCCCACCTTATGCTATTCCCTCCCCTCTTATTTCTTTATAGATTTTGAAGGGGACTATACCCTTCATGGCATATATGTGTGCGTATACATGTGTTGTTTCCTGTTTAACCCATTCACTATGTGTGGGAAATCTGGAAAGCTTGAAATTTTCTGACCTATTCTGCCATCTTCTGCCACCTTTAAAATCTTATTTAAAAAAAAATATTATGTTTAAGTCTTATTTATGGTTTCATGATGACCAATTCCTGCTGCCCACAGTGAACTTTCTTTTGTAATAAAGAACACCTAATCTATTGGTCAAAAGCCAGTTCAAACCCTTTGTGTTTTGCCAATACATTTTTTTTCCAAAGACAATTAATTTTTAATTCCTTTAAAGTCTTATAACTGGTCAGTAGTATTGGCTTAATTATCAGTTTTTTTCATATTTTAAGTATCTTAGTATTTTTAAATGTGACCCTATTTCTCTTTCTATTCACCCATATATCTTAAGTTTTTAAAGGTCAGGGACCTTGTCCTGTACTTGTTTGGATCCTTTATATATCATCTTATGAGGAGTTTTGATCATGAGAAATACTAAATCAAATTTCACTAATTATTCAGACTCTAGAGCTGCTGTGTAATTCCTAGTGTTTTGTTTTCTCAGATAAATATATAATATGTATATTGTGATACAAGCAAAGAAAAACCCAATAGTAACAGAAAGAACAAACCTCAAAGGCAAAATAATAACAGAAATGCATCAATTCATCAGCATGTTGTCAAAAATAGAATCTTGTGCCAGTATTATTTTTTTATTAAGATAGTGAATTCAAAGCCAGAACCAATTTTTTTCAAAGCATAATAGAAACAATATATACATGAAATTATGGAACTGTTTGTTATTGAACTTATCAATTCATGTTATTAAAGAGTTTGAACCATGTCTTAGTTCTGCTATACAACATATAACATCAGGATTTATCTACCTCTTGATTACTTAGGACCTAATTTCATATTAGCTATTTGACCATGAGCAGATCACTTAACCACCTCGTACCCCAGGTAGCTCTCAACGACAGTGGCAGATGTACAGGTAGAAAGATATGGATTCACATCCTACCTTCCACATACACTAACTGCACAAAACTAAGTTTGAAATTTAACATCTCTAAGTATTTGTTACTGATCTGTTTTTATTTATAAAATGGAGATTGTAATAGTATATAACTAGCAGCTTCATTATAAAGCTGAATTGAGGAATTTTATGTAAAAGGTTGTTCATAGCATAAAGCACTACATAAATGTCAGCTATTATGATTCCTGCTAATTGAATGTTATTATTTTTGTGTTCATTTAACTATTTGTAGTCAGCTGGGAATATAATGGACAGGATACTGCACTTGCAGTCAGGAAGATCAGAATGTGAATGCTGCTTATAAGTGAATGATCATAGGGAAAACATTTAATATCTCTGTGTTTCAGTTTCTCCATCTAAAAAATGACAATAATAATGATATCTAACTCTAGGTGATAAAAATATGAGCATAAAATGAAATAAATATGTATGTTATATGAAGTACTGTTATATAAATTCTAGCTGTCATTATCACTATCATTGTGTTTTGTTATTATTATTATTATTATTATTATTATTATTAAAAGGCCAGAGGGGATTAAAACTTAGTAGGGAGAAAAGTCAACTTGAACACTGTGATGTTTATGTCTGATAGTGAGAGCCCTAGAGAATCAACTAAAAAAAAACTAATAGAAATAATTAAGAACTTGAGCAAAGTTGCAGGATATAAAATAAACCCACATAAATCACTAGAATTTTTATATGTAGCCAAGAAGTAAGAGATAGAGAAATCCAATTTATAATGATTGTAGACAATATAAAATATTTGGGAGTTTGCCTGCCAAGACAAAGTCAAAAATTATATGAACACAATTACAAAACACTGTTCATTAGAATATAATTAGTTCTAAATAATTGAAAAAATATCTACTGCCTATGGGTAGGCCAAGCTAGTACAATAGAAATGACAATTCAACCTAAGTTAATTTACTCATTCACTGCAATATAAATCATACTGCCAAAAATATTTTATAAAGCTAGAAAAAATAACAACAAAATTAATCTGGAAGAATGAGAATTCAAGAATATCAATGGAGTGAATGGAAAAAATGCAAAGGAAGGTGGCCTAGAAGTACCAGTTTTAAAATTAAATTATAAAGTAGCAGTCAAAATTTTTTGGTACGGAATAAGAAATAGATAGGTATATCAATAAAAAAAGGTTAGGTACACAGACACAACACAAAATGACTATAGTAATCTAGTGTTTGATAAATCCAAAGACTTCAGATTTTAGGATAAGCACTCACTATTTCCCAGCAATTGCTGGGAAAATTGGAAAATACAATGGTAGAAATTAGATATTTACCAACATCTAACACCCTATACCAAGATAAAGCTAAAATGGGTTCATGATTTTGAAATAATGAAGATACTACAAGTAAATTAGGAGAGCAACAGATCTCTACAGAAGAGAGGAATTTATCACCATAGAAGAATTAGAGACATTATTAAATGCAAAATGGATAATTTTGATTGCATTAATTAAAAGTTTTTACTCAATCAAAACCCATACAGTCAAGTTTAGAAGGGAAGCAGAAAACTGGGGGAAATTTTTCTATAGTCTACAGTCAGCATTTCTCATAAAGACCTCATTTCTGAAATATATAACTGACTCAAATTTATAAGAATGCAAGCCATTCCCCAATCAATAAATAATCAATGGATATGAAAAATTTTACTATGAAGAAATTAAAGCCACTTCCAGTGATACTGAAAAATGCTCTAAATTACTATTGATAAGAGAAATACAAATTAAAACAACTCTGAGATATCACTTTACACCTCTCAGATTGGCTAAGATGACAGAAAAGATGGTGATAAATGATGATGGAAATGTGGGAAAACTGGAACCCTATCACATTGTTGGTGGGGTTTTGAAATAAATCAACCATTCTGGAAAGCAATTTGGAACTAATTCCAAAGGGCAATAAAACTGTGCATATTCTTTGATTCAACACTGCCATATTCAGTCTGTATCCCAAAAAAGATATATAGATATATCTATATCTATATATCTATATAGATATGAGACAAAAGGACCTTGATGTGAAAAATATTTGTGGAAGCCCTTTTTGTAGTAGCAAGGAACTGGAAATTCAATGATGATCCTCTGTTGGGAAATGGATGAATAAGTTAAGGTTTATGTATGTTATGGAAAATTATTGTTCTATAAAAAAATTATGAGCAGGCTGATGTTAGAAAAGCCTGAAAACTTACGTGAATTAATGCTGAGTGAAGAGAGTAGAACCAAGAGAACATTGTACATAGTAACAACAAGATTATGTGATGGTGTATTGTGATAGACTTGACTTTTCTCAACAATATGGTGATTCAAGATAATTCCAATAAACTTGTGATGGAAAGTGCCTCTGCCCCTTTGGTCTAATATATATATATATACATATATATATATATATATATATATATATTGCACAGCATGACAAATATGAAGGTTTGTTTAAAAGACTTGCACATATTTAACCAATATTATATTGCTTGCTGTCGCTGTCTTGAGGAAGGGAGGGAGGGAGAAAAATTTGGAATACTTAGTCTTATAAAAATGAATGTTGAAAACTATCTTTACATGTATTTGGAAAAATAAAAATACTATTGAAAAGAAAAGAAAAAACGTCTTTATATCCTCCCTCCATCTCCAGCTTCATCCCTTCTTTGTGATCAGAACCTCTTTACTCATCTACTCAATGGAATGATAACAATATTTGCCAATGTTTTCCATAGTCTTATGAGAAATTATTATGCAAATTGTACCATGCTGTAAAAATAGAAATTAAAGATATTCAGTGAGTTAAATATGGAAAGAATAATTAATTTGGTGACAAGATATTTGAGTACTTTTCTCAGATCCTACACTTACTAGCCATGTTGCTCTCATATTATGAGAAGAAATGTAAAGCTTGAAATCTGAAAAATAAGTTGTAAAAATAAGGGGAGAATAAAAGGGGAAAAGGAAAAGAGATCCAGAGACTAATTACAATGCTTCTACCATTAAAACTGAAAGGAAAGTGAAAAAAAAAAAAACAAACTGAAGCAACTTTCCCCTTCTCTCTTTTTCTATATCTATATTTATTTACACACACTCATACACATGTACATGGGACAAGAATGCAAAGATATTATTATTATATTCTTAGGCCAAGTCTATACAACCAGGGCAAATCTGAAGCAAAACATAAAAATGTGAAGAGATTGGTTGAAAATTGAATTTGGCTCACTGAATTTCAGAAAGTTCCTAACATTTAGAGCTGGAGGTCATCTAGCCCAATTCTTCATCTTACAGATGATGAGACTGAAATTGGGGTTTTTAGAAACTTGTACTATCAAATCAGATGAGTGCAGTCAATTCTTGATTTACTAAAATTCACATTATGCAGATCGAATTTAAATAAAAAAATTCTGGAAGAAATCAGCATTCCAAAATACAAGTCTATTAATTTTACTGAAAAGAAAACCAAGAACTAGGAAAACAGGTGATTTAATGCTAGATAAAACATCCCATTAGTGTTATAATTAGAAGACTCAAGTCTAATGTTTTTCATTCCATCTTTTTTTCCTCTACAAGTAGATATCTAAAACAAGTGAATCTGCACCCTCATTAAGGTTATAAATTTTTTGAATAATTATGGCCTCTGAATGTATATATTCATTAGTGTGAGGCAAACTTAGCAGGGAAATTTGTTCCACTGAAGCAGACCATTTATCTATGCTCATTTACACCAAGTTGACAAGAGGATTTAGAGGCTGAATGACTTGTCTATGGTCACACAGTCTCTCAATCAATTAATCAATCAATAAACATTTTTTACTATGTTCTAGGCCTTATACTAAATGCTGAGGGTAAAAAAAAAAGAAGCTAAGGACATTCCCTGATCATAAGTGAGAAACAACATAGAAACATATATTCAAAGAAAATTATTTACAAGATAAATAGAAAATAGCTAGCAGAAGGAAGGTGCCAAAATAAAGAGTGGAAAAAGCTTTATATAAAATATGAAAATTTGAGGGTGTATGGGGAGTTTAAGTGTTGGGAATGTCAGGTTTCTGCTTAGTGTTATTATATCAAACCCTTCTTTTGTCACATTATATACTATTTTATGACTCACCTGAATTTCTTATTATAGTTTCATTTTATTTAACTCAAGAAAAAAAAAGAAAATCAGAAAAGAAAGATCTCAGGCCTATTCAAAATATCCAAAGAACCATAGAAGTCTATTTCACCTTTATGAATCACTCACCTTTATTTTTCCATCCATGCTTCTTGTTGAAATGAGACTTTGAATATTATCGCCCTCACAAAACCATCTTTTTCACAATGCTATTTACTTGTAAATGCATTTGGAAATACATTCTCTTCCAGATATTTCTAGTACATATAGAACAAAGGAGTGTTTCCCACCTGTCTCCTTTTTGCATAAATCAAGAGACACAAACTCATTTTCAATTACAAAGTGCCAAGCACAATGTGTGTGTATGTTTTAATGAGGCATGAAGATAGGTTATCCCTCTGCAAATTTTAGTTTGTAAAAAACAACCTTTCCTGAAACAAATAGCACTAGATTTGAATGAATTAATAGTTCTTCATGTTATTATTAACCACTTAATATATTCCTTCTGTGTTTTTATGATAAAGCTTATTTTTTAACATCAATAACCCAATTATGCAGCTCCTGATACCGGGTTCTAAGACTGTTGACTAATAAATAATGAATAGTGGATATGTGCTCACAATTGACCTATAAATTTGCCTTCTTTGAGACATTGCATTGCATTTGTGATGAACTAGAATATTGTTGGCTCTGGTAGATGAGAAAGGTTTTTATAGACAATGTGCCAGTCATTTAAGAGCATGATTGAAAATAACTGTAGGATTGGCATATTAATGATCACAAGAGACTGAGGTAAATGTCATGAACTATTGGGAAAGAATAAACTGAGCATTAATACTACTCTTCATCTGTTCCCAGGGTGCACAGATAAAAATTTTATCACAACAAACAGCATGGTAGTTTGAATGAATTATTCAATTATATACATACAAGAGGGTTAGTAATTAAACGGGAATACTTACTGAGGATTATCACAACTGACAATGACTAGAGCCTGCAAAGTCCAGCTATAAGTCAAGAGACTAATGTGGATGATTGCTTTTAATTTGTATGACAATTTGTGAGTTATTAATTTATGACACTTTCAGATGTTGCCAGTGGGGTGTAAAATGTGAGATTAGTCTTTCAATATGTATATGTCAGACATGCACAATGAATGTTGAACATATAGGATTACTTATAGGCAATAATTTTATCTGCCAATTGAAATTACTTTTTAATAATCAACTATTAACTCAAGAATTTGAATGGTTCTAATTAGCCCTTCTGTTCTATATTTCACAGTCACTCAATATTAGCCTATTACATGTTTTTAGATTGAAAATTTTGCTCTTCTGTTCTTCCCTGTGGTATTTCGGGATTCTTTTGCTAATAATGAATTCAGTTATCAGGTACTATATTTGTTTTAAGGAGTGTGATATTTAGAATATTACATAATTACTTCTGTTGATTACATATAATAAAATATGACTGTGGTTACTGATATGTTATTATCTGCTTAAACTCACTTCAAAATTAAATAAAAACCCCCAGATGAGGTATGTGAATATTAATACAAATATGTTATTAAATATTCATTATTAACATGAAAATTCTTACAAAAATAATTATTATAAATTATGTCATTTGTTACAAAAAATGGTTCCTAGACTACAAGTATACTTCTTTTTATTAAATAAGACAAATTGTGAATTGATTGCAACTTACTTGAAAAATTTCACTGTGTGTACATTTTATATGTATGTATATGGACATACTCTGTGTATATGTATATATGTGAGTGTAATATGCATGTATATACATATATAGAGAGATAAACATATTTATATATATACAAAAAGAGACAGAGAAATATAAAGTATAGAAAGATACAGTTTTATTAAATAAGAAGTGAATAGGTGTCAAAGTTAGCAAAAAATGGGTTTAAATCCCACCTGTTCCACATCCTACCTGTTTGAATCTGGGTTCATTAATTTATAAATAAATGATTATAAAGTTGACAAGAGTGTACCAACATACATTAGCAGAGAAAGGTTTCTTATCTGGAAGCTTAGCATACTAATAAAATTGCAAGTCTAGTACTCAACCAAATAGGAGGAAAATAAAATGTGAACAACATTGATTTCAAAGCAAATATAATATTGTGTCACTAGAAGTAATATCATATAGAGCAGATAATACTGACTTTACTGATAGATATATATTATTTTATAAAGTACCATAACTCATATTTGTGGTATTTTATCATCATTTCTGTGAAAAAATGGTATTAAGCATCTAATTGTTCATAGTATATTTCCAATGCTTGTATAAACAGTACTATGTAGACTTTGTTTCTATCTCTAAAAATGTAATCTAAAAAAACATAATAATCTATGTGGTATGTAATAAGATATATCAATGATGGGAGAGATGGGGAGTCAATATATGGATTAGCAAGGTGCTTTTGTCTAAGTACTTTCATTGGGTGGATTAAGGATCAGAAACCATTATTATGGAAAGGTGAAAAATCTTCTTGCCAATTATATTTAAAAAATAAAATAAAACTCTATCTTTCTAGAATGGTTAGCTGTAGTTTTAAATCATTTAGTCAGATATATCAAACTTAATCCAAAGAAACTATATTGCAGAAGAGTGGAAAGAAAAATTGTTAAATCTGACATGAGGAGACCTGGGCTCAGATATCACCTTTGAAACATAATGGTTGTGTTATCCTGGACAAGTCACACCATTTTCCTTATTAATGAAATTTTAAATCGGATTCTACATACATAGGCACACATGTACATTTGTATGTATGTATGATTTGGATAAATGTTATATTCAGTACTATAGAAGGGTAATAATCAAATACCCTAAGGGTCAGTAAGGAAATTTCTGCTCCTGAAGTAACTAGGATTATTTTGTTATAGAAAATGGGGAGGTTGTGTTTAAGATGCTCTTCTCAATACAATTAATTTAAACTTCTAAATTCAAAGATTTTGATGAAATATATGCATTAACTAATGCAAACAGTTGTGGTATAGTATTCTCAACATAAAGATCATTCTGATATGTCATTCTTACTGTCATAATACTGTGCTTGCTTGCATTAGTAAGTTAAATTTCTGATGTTGCACTTGCCCTGTAGATATAGTCTAAGGGTCACAAAGTCAGTTTAGTTTATGAAAATACTGGGTGGCAATCTATAATTTTAAATTAATTAGTGAAGACTTAATTGCTGACTTTAAAAAGTGCCATTACCATGGCAAAAACTCCAAAAATAAATGTTGCTACAGATAAAAAGTGATATTTTATCATCTATATGCCATGCAGAATACAGCACACTGGTTGCATAATTAACATACCATTCTTTTCAATAAAGATGAAAAACTCCAAAGATAAAAATTCTGAGACATGTATGAATTTATAGTTTGAGTTTACTTTTTTTGTTTACTAAGAACTACAAAATTTAAATAGGAAAAACAAAACAATATAGATGACAAATAAATTGACACGGTGTTCTTATTCATCATGTACAAAAAAAAGTCCTCCAATAGCAATTTTTATTCACAGACATAGACTATGGCATTAGATACTTAGCTATTATGATGAAGTAGCAAGATTCCATAGATTCCTTCAAATTTACATTTTAAGATGTAAACCTTAGTGCCTTTATTTTATGCGCATCTATTTTGTCTGCAAACCTCACCTATGATACTTCAAAAAACTCCTGATAAGTGTCCTTGAACTCCTTTAAATGGGTCCCACTGGGATCCAAAATGGTACCTTCCATATTAAAATGTAAATGAGTATCCTTGAATTGTAAACCAAAATCATTTTATACAGGTGTTTAAATATAACAAGGCCTTAAAATCAATCCTTCAGGGATAGCTCATGAACCACACTTGCTGAGTTGCATATATACTTCTTTATAGGTTCTCTGTAATATTGCTTTATAGGTTCTCTGTAATAGTCACTAAACTATCTAGAAACCATTCTGCTAAATCATATAAGGCCTGTTGTTTTGTTATTCTTAACTATTTTTGCAATTTGCCTTTGTTTCATCTGAAATGCAGTAATTCTATATAAATTATTCTATCATTTATCACTACAACATTATATAACCCAACACCTAGCAATACAGTACATATAAGCATCATCTCTGAACTATTCCTCTCTATATACTATATGTATGCATACATACACATCCAGACACATGTGCATATGTATTATCAAGAAAAATAATGATTGATGATGATGATGCTTATTATAATTAGTATTTATATAGTGATTTAACTTCTTTAAAGTACTTGCAACATATCAATTCATCTTTAAAACTACTTGTGAAGGTACCTGTTTTTATATTCTTATTTTGTAGAGGAGGAAACTGAAGGCCAGAGAGCTTAAATTACTTGCCGAAGATCATACAGCTAATAAGGTTCTGAAACAGGATTTCAACTGAGGTCTTTCTTACTCTAGGTCCAATTTCCTGTACACTATACATCTCACTGTCATAAGGCTTCAGGATTAATGAAAGATACTAAATATTAAATGAATTGGAAACTTGGAAAAACTAAATTTCTTAAATAGGTGATCCTAACACCAGAAGCACATGTTCAGCCATGTTTATCAACTACATGAGTTCTCCAAATTATCAGGATTTGAGTAGCAAATGAATTTTTGAAAGTATTTTTACTCAGAACATACTTTCCAAAATAAATGTATTTTAAGGCTTTTAAGGTTCTACAATGATCCCTCAGGACAATTGAAACACACATACACACATATATAATATCATAACTTCACTGAGCTTCATGAAGCTAAAATAACTTAGGAGGATATGTATTCTTATTCTATAAACATACATGCACACACACACACACACACATGAGTAATGACCAATAGAGGCTAAATGATATATGCAAGGCCTCACAGATAGTGATAAAACATATGAACAGCATTAATGATGATGTCACATAAGTTATGCCTAATATTTCCCAAGTTTCCCTTGGAAGCAACATTAAACCAAGCTTCAAACCCACAAAATGAAGAAAAACAATTTTTCCATCTTAAAATAACTTACAAGGACTTCAGGAAAGGTCTGTCTCATTTGAATAAAAGGGGAGCACAGCACAGGGAAGACAATGTCTGGGCAAGCCAGAAGAAAGTACTTAGCCACAGTATATTTATCATTAAGACCTCTTAATTCTGGCAACAGCTCAATGGCATAACAAGCCAGATGTTAGGCTTCCATCCATGCTGTAAGGTAAACTGTGAGACCTAGAATCCTGGCAGAAGAGGTACAACTAGGCTAGGGCACTTCAGTTAAGTGGGCAAGACATAAGCACCTCAAGCCATGGATGAAAAGCCAATGACCAGGTCCCTGGCCCCAGAATAAGAAAATTGAAACAGTATGCCCTGTGCCCAGGAACAGAGTTCAATTTTAAAGAATGTAAAATAGGCTTAAAAATGAGAAAGAAAGAGGAAAAAAAAAAAAAAAAAGCTCTGATCCTAGAAAGCTGCTATGGCAACAAGCAAGATCAAAACAAAGGTTCAGAAGAGGGCAACACTGTCAAAATGACTATATGTGAAGCCTCAAAATAGTTTCAAGCCCCAAAAGTTGTTTTGGAAGAGCTCAAAAATATTTTTAAAATTTAAGCAAAAGAGTAAAAGAAAAATTGGGGAAAGAAATGAGAATTATACAGGAGAATCATGGGAAAAGAGTCAATAACTTGAAAAAGAAACACAAATGTTGATTGAAGGAAGCAACTCTTTAAAATATAAAATTAGCCAACTCAAAAAAATAATTAATTGGGGTTAAATTACTTTAAAAGTAGAATTGATTAAATCAAAAAGGAGGTACAAAAGCTAACCAAAATAATTCCTTAAAAATTAGACTTGGGCAAGTGAAAGCTAATGACTCTATAACACATCAAAAATCAGTCAAAAAATCAAAAGATGGAAAACAGAAGAAAATTTAAAAAAAACTCATTGGAAAAGCAATTAATCTGGAAAATAGACTCAAAAAAGATAATTTATGAATTATTGAACTACCTGAAGGCAATTAAAAAAAGTATTTGATCATCATCTTTCAGGAAATTTTTAAGAAAACCTGCACTGATGTCCAAAAGTAGAAGGTGAAATAATCACTCAACGAATCTAACAATCACCTTATGAAATAGATCTCAAAGTGAACACTCCCAGCTATATTGTAGACAAATTCCAAAAGTAGCAGGTCAAGGAGAAAATATTGCAAGATCATCATATGATGATCTTGACTGTTGCCAGTTCAGTTATCAATGAGCTACAGTCATGATTACACAGGGCTTAGCAGATTCTACATTAAAGGATCAGTGGGCTTGGAATTTGATATTTCAGAAGTCAAAGGGTCTTAGATTAAAATGAAAAATCAACTACCTAACAAAATTGAGCAAAATCTTTTGGTGGCAAAGATGTATATTCAATGAAATGGAGAACTATCAAACATTCCTGATGAAAAGATCAGAGCTGAATAGAAAATTTGATCTTCACATATAAAACTTAGGAGAGATACATGTGATGCTTAAGAACTGTGTTTCTATTATGACACTTAGAAGGAGTAGATATAGACAGGGAATATGAGTGTAAGATTACTTTGATGTAATAATTTTAAAAAATTAAGGGGCAAAAAAAGATTGTACTGGGAGATGAGGAAAGGGGGAAGCAGAATAGGGTAAATAATATCATATAAAGAAGCATGAGACCTATTACATTAGAAGACAAGAGAGAAGGGTAAGCATTATTTGAACCATACTCTCATTTGATTTGGCATAAAGAGGAAATAACAAATACTAACTTGGATATACAAATTTGTTTCACTGTAGGGAAGTAAGAATGGAAAGGGGGGAAGAAAATATAAGGGGGCTGATAGAAAGGAAGGGAGAAATGGGAAGAGAAAGAAGAAATAAAAAAGGAGTTCCTAGAAAGGAGGGAAGATTGAGAGACATGATTCAGAAATAAAACTGTGGTGAGTAGAGATAGGTGAAAGGAGTGGGAGGAAGATAGAAGAAAATATACATTTAGTAATCATAAGTGAATTCTCACATAATACAAAAGTGAATAACAGAGAGGTTTATAAAAAAAAAGAGTCCAACAATATACTGTGTATAAGCACACCTGAAGGAGAGAGACACACAGTAAAAGTAAAAGGGTAGAGAAGAATAAATTATGCTTCAGCTGAAGTGAAGAAGGTGGAGGAAGAGAAAAAAAGAAAGAGAGGGAAGAGAAAAAGGAGGAGGAGGAGACAGAAGAAAAGGAGGAGGAGAAAAAGTAGCAATATTGGTATGACAAAGCAAAAGCAAAAGTTGATCTAAAACAGATAAGGAAAGGAACTACATCTTTCTAAAAGGTACTATAAACAATGAAGCAATATCAATAACAAAAATAAATACACCAAGGGCTATAGCATCCAAATTTTAACAGAAGGTTAGTGAGTTACAGGTAGAAGGGAACTCACTCTCTTTTTTTAGAACTATATAAACCCAACCACAAAAAAAGTATATAAGTGAATAGAATCTTAGAAAAGTTAGATATAATAAATCTTTGAAGAAAATTTAATATAAAATTTTTCCTCAACGATACATGGCAGTTACACAAAAAATTGACCACATATTAGGGCATAAAAATGCACAATCAAATGCACAAAGGCAGAAATATTAAATGCATCCTTTACAGACCATGATGCAATTAAACTTATTTATATATAATAAAGGACCATGAAAAGATTAAATAAAAATTAATTGGAAACTAAATAATCTAATTCAAAAGAACAAGTGGGTCAAAAAATAAATTATAGAAATAATCACTAATTTCATCAAAAACAATGACAATAATGAGACAACATACCACAATTTATGGGATGCAGGCAAAGCAGTTCTTAGAGAAAAATTTATGTTTCTACATGCTTACATAAATAAAAATATAGTGCTGATATCTATTATTAGGAAGGGCCAAAACAGAGAAAGAAAATTACAGACCAATTTTCCTATGAATGTTGATGAGAAATATTACATAAAATATTAACAAAGAGATTACCAACTTGTCACAGGATAATACACTCTGATCAGGTGGGAATTGTGACAGGAATCCAGGGCTGATTCAGTATCAGAAACAGTATTGGCATAATTGACCATATCACTAAAGAAACTACCAGAAATCATGTGTTTATCTCAATGGAAAAAGAAAACACCTTTAATAAAAATACAGCACCCCTTCCTATTAAAACAACAGAGAGCTTAGGAATCAATAGGATTTCTTTAAAATGATAAATAGTGTTGTTCTATAACCAACATCCAGCAATTTATGCAATGGGGGTAAACTAGAAGCATTGCCAGTAAAATAAATAGTGAAACAAGATTTTATATTAGAAATGATAGCTTTAGCAATAAGAGAAAATAAAAGAAATTAAACCAGCAATGAGGAAACAAAATTATCACTCTTTTCAGGTGACATAATAGTACACTTAGAGAATCCAAGATAATCAACTAAAATTTACTTAAAACAATGAACAACTTTAGCAAAATTGCAGGATATAAAATAAACTCACATGAATCAATAGAATTCCTACATATTACTCGTAAAGCTCAACAGCAAGGGATAGAAATATAAATTGCTTTTAACCATAACTGCAGACAATATCAACTATTTTGTATTCTGCCTGCCAAAACAAATCTAGGAACTATATGAACACATTTGCAATATACTTATTACAAAAATAAAATCGGATCTAAACCCGTGGAAAAAATATCAATTTTTCGTGGATAGGCCAAACCAGTACAATAAAAATGACAATTGTACTTAAAGTAATTTACTTATTCAATGATATAACCAATCAAAACTGAAAAAAAATATATTTTTATAGAGCTAGAATAAATTTTAAAAAATCATCTGGAAGAAGTAAAAGTTAAGAATATCAAGGGAACTGGGGCAGCTAGGTGGCATGGTGGATAAAGCACCAGCCCTGAAGTCAGGAAGACTCAAATCTGGCTTCAGACACTTAACATGTCCTAGCTGTATGACCTTGGACAAGTCACTTAACCCCAATTGCCTCAGCAAAAAAGTAAAAAAAAATTATATCAAGGGAATTAATGGAAAAAAATACAAAGTACAATGGCCAAGCAATAGCAGAACTCAAAGTATATTGTTAAGAAGTAACCATCAAAATATCTTGTGCTAACTAAGAAATGGACTAGTGTAATAGGTGAGGCATGCAAAACACAGAAGTAATTGATAAACATAAAATCTCCAGTTTCTGGGATAAGAACTCACTATCTAACAAGATCTTTCATGAAAAGTAGAAAATATTATGGCAGAAAATAGACATAGACCAACATTTCACACCATATTTTAAGATAAGGTTGAAATGGATACTTAATTTATCAGGTGATATTCTAAACAAATGAGGAAAGCAAGTTACGGTTTATCTGTCATATATGGAGAAGGGAAGAATTTATGAACAAATAAAAAAAGGAGAAAACTATGAAATTCAAGATGGATTATTTTGATTAAATTAAATTTCAATTAAATCAAAATTAAAAACAAAATCTGAAAGTTGGTAAACAATTTTCACAGCTATTGCTTTTGAGAAAGACATCATGTCTAAAATACATAGAGAACTGAATACAAACCATTCCTTAATTCATAAATGGTCAAAGGGTATGAACAGCCAGTTTTCAGATGAAATCAAAGCTACAGATATAAAAATGAAAATTAAGACAAACTTGAGGTACCAACTCACACCTATCAGATTTAGTGATATGACAGAAAAAGACTTATGCAACAGATTTATAATTATACAGATATGGGCAAAGTTTCTATTGGTACCAGAGGTATTAGTTACATTTTAAAATGACCAGTTGGTCCCATTAGAATAATTATATTGGTTCTATAAGTATTAACTAAACTCAAAAAAAGTCCAGTCTGTAATTGTGTTAAGATTATTTGCTAAAATTGGACAGAGCCAAGATGGCATCATAAAGGCAAGAATTTGCCCAACCTGCTCCCCAGGTATTCATCCAGACAATGATTCTAAACAAATATTAAAGCAGCAGAACACCACAAAAGACTGAACATTTTCTAGACCAAGACAACTTATAAGCTCAGCAGAAAAGCTCTGTGACTCCAGGGTGGAAATCCAATATTTATTCCCTGGGAAAAGAATGCAGGAATAGACCTGGATACAGGCTCAGCTCCAGTCCCAGTGCAATTTCTGACTCAAGTACTGGTGACTTGTAGACCTCTCAGGACAGACACCAAAGAGGACTTGGAATATTAGCAAAAAAGGTCTGTGCAACCAGAGTGGGAACCCAGCATACAATCCTATTGCAGACCCAGACCTAGCATCAACAAGGCAGGATTTCTGAATCAGTAGCAGTTCTGGAGGCTTCTGGACCTCTCAGCCCAGAGACAACTGAGAGGACTCTGAAGGTCAGCAGAGAAGATCTCTGGGAATGGGGTGAGAATCTGATGTTCAGTTCCAGCACAGCCCAGGTTAGCAGTGGCCCAGCCCCAGCCAGTATATTAGACCTTACAGCTACAATGGGACACTGTACAGAACACACCTAACAGCTCCAGGGCAGAAAAGAGTTCTTGTGGTCAGATTCCTAGAAGAATTTCTGAAAACAGCTGCACAAAACCCCTGAAACTTGGGTGCACTCTTCACCCTGGAAACAGAGCCCTACTATAAAAAAGAGTTATATATAGCAAAGTAATAGGCTAGGAAAAAGAACAGCAGACAAAAAGAAAAGGTTTCTAAACTTTGAAAGGTATTAAAATGACAAATAAGATCAGAACATACACTCAGAAGATGATTAAAAAATCAAAGTTTGTGTATCCAAAGTCTCCAAGAAAAATCAGAATTGGGGTCAGACTCTGGAAGAGCTCAAAAGGGACTCTGAAAATCAAATAAAAAAGATACAGGGAAAATTAGGAAAAGAATTGAGAGAGGCGCGTAGAAAATACAAAAAACTAATGAAGAGAAGAATGCCTTAAAAAGCAAAATTGGCCAATTGGGAAAGGATATACAAAAACTCACTGAGAAAAATAATTCCTTAAAAAAAGAATTGAGCATATGGAAGTTAATGACTTTATGAGAAATCAATTTACAATAAAGCAAAACCAAAAATATAAAAAAAATTAAAAATAGGGGAGAAATTTGAATTATCTCACTGGAAAAAGAACTGACCTGGAAAATAGATTCAGGAAAGATATTTTTAAAATTATTGGTTTACCTGAAAGTCATCATCAAAAAAAGAACCTGAACATCATCTTTTAAAAAATTATCAAGGAAAACTTTCCTGAGGTTCTAAAACCACAGGGCAAAATATGAATAGAAAGAATCCATTATTCAGGTCCTGAAAGAGATCCCAAAATGAAAACTTCTAGGATTATTATAGACAAACTCCAGAACACCCAGATAAAGGAGAAACTAATGCAAGTATTCATAAAGAAACAATTCAACTACAGTGTAGCCACAGTCAGGATAATAGAAGTTTGTTTGTTTGTATGTTTGTTTTGTTTTTGTTTTTGTTTTTTTTTTTTTAGCAGTTTCTACATTAAAGGACTATAGGTCTTGGAATATAATATTCTGGAGAGCAATGAAGCTAGAATTGCAACCAAGAATCACCTACTCAGCAAAACTGAGAATAATCCTTCAGAGGAAAAGGTGGTCATTCAGTGAAACAGGATTTTCAAACATTTGTGATGAAAAGACCAAAACTGAATGGAGAATTTGATTTTCAAATAAAGACTCTGGAGAAGCATAAGAAAGTAATCAGGAAAGTGATATAATAAGGGACTTAATGGGAAGATGATACCTGTCACTCAGTTTGTTGGGTTTTTTTTTATGTTGAAATTAAGGGGTGAGAAGAATGTACTTGGAGAAAGGGAAAGGGAGAAATGGAATGGGGCAAATTATCTGTCATAAAATAGTGGCAAGGAAAGGCTTTTATGTTGGAGGGGAAGGGGGGGAGAGAAGAAGAGTGAGCAAACTTTACTTTTACCAGAATTGGCTCAAATAGGAAATAACACAAACTTCAAAGGAATATGGAAATCTATCTTACTCTGCAGGAAAATAGGAGGGAATGGTTCATGGGAACAGTGAGAGGGTAATAATAAAAGAGAGGGCATATTGGGGGAGGGAATGCTCAATAGCAAAATGCTTTTGAGGAGAGTCAGGATGAAAGGAGAGAGAATAAATGGGGGATACAATTAGCAATAGTAATTGTAAAAAATTTTCAAAGCAAGTTTCTTTGATGGAATATTATTGTTCTCTGGGAAATAATGAACAGGATGCTCTCAGCAAAAAAAAAAATTAAATTAAAAAACGTGGAAAGTCCTTTTGGAACAAAGTGAAATATTTTGCATCCAAAGCAATAACAATGTTCTGGGATGACCAGCTATTAATTATTTTTTTTATTCTCCGTAGTACAATCAACCACAACTACTCTGAAGGACTTATAATGAAAAATCATATCCATATCCAAAGATGGAATTGATTGTGTCTGAATACAGATTGAAGCTCTACAGTTCTATTTTGCTCTCTCTTTAGTTTTAACTTAATATTTCTTGAGGATTTTTATTTTTATTAAGGTGGGTGATCCTTGATTTCTTTCACAACTTGATTTTTATGAAATGTTTTACATCACTTCAAATGTGGTTTCTTAATTGTGGGTGGGAATAAGGGATAGAACCTAGAACTCAAACATCTTAAAAACAAATATAAAAAGAAATATTTGTTTTGAATGTAAGTGGGGGAACTATTAAATAAATTAATAGATTATTAAAAAAGGTTTCTTGCCAAGATAACTGTTTCATGAATATTTATGGGATTTTACATCGTGTTGTGATTATATCCCCAAAAAGCATAAATGACAGTATTACATTTATAGGCTTATCTGACATGACAGGATCACATAAAATGACTTTAGCTAACATTTTGTTGAGAAGATTTTACTCATCCATTCTATATCCACTTACTTCTCTAACTCAATAGAAACTTCACCCATTTTCCCTCCTGTCCCTCTTATTTTAATAACATTGAAATATTTTTCACATTCAACAATAGGGCACCCTCTTCCTTTGATAGTCTTATTATATAAAATAATAATTTTATATTACTCTTCTGTGCTCCAAACAAACTTCTGCTTCCTGGGCATTCTTATGTTCTTCCACTCAATAGCTTTGATCATGTCTGGAATGTTCTCCCTTCTCTAAAGTTCTTACTCACCCTTTAAAATATAACTCAAATGTCACCCCACTATAAAATCAGTGCTAGTTTCTCCGACTGAGTTGCCCCTATGTGGCAACATAGAAAGAATAATGGGTTTGGAGCAAGAGAATCTTAGTTCAAATTCCAGCTCTTCTACTTACTACCTGTCTGGCTTCAAGTAAGTCACTTAATTTTATTTAGGCATCATATTACTTGAATGTAAAATATGTAGACTAAAGAAATGATTAAATAAATGAAAAAGAATATCCTTTTGAGCAAAGGATTGTACTATATGGTAGTGATGAAGGTGAATTAAAACAGAGATGCTGTAAGTTAGATGCAGGAGTTTTATGGTACCAAGGGTACAAAAACAACACAGATGGTTTTCTTTAATTTCATTTCCACTGCTTAAATTATACTTATCTCTGATGCTTAACCATTTGACTGTATCAAAGTCTTTGATAGACAGTAAGGACTTGATTTTCCAGATCTTTGATACCTGTGACATCTAAATATGTGGGGCCACAACATCCACAGAAGAAATACTAGGTCACATCTTCACAGTAGCTGATCCCTGAGGTTATGACTGCAGAAAACTGGGATGGTAGTAGAATTGGTAGTTTGGGTTGGGGAGCAGGAAGATGTGTCTCTTTCAGGGCTCTTAGGCTACATTGTTACACATTGGTTACAGGTGGTAGTGGTGGTAGTTATTAGAAATTTGAACTCCTTCATGGTGATTATTCAATTCAGTGATAGCTATGGGGATTGAGCTGGAACAGGGATGATCTTGTTCAGGGGTTCAGTCATATCTCATTTTGTGTGTATGTGTGATAGAGAGATGGGGAGACAGAATCAGACAGAGAGAGACAGAGAAACAGAGACAGAGAGAGAGAAACAGAGACACAGAGAGAAACAGGAACAGAGAGAGAAACAGGAACAGACAGAGAAAGATAGAGACACAGAGAGAGAGTGACAGAGAGACAGAGAGAGAGACACAGAGACAGAGACAGAGAAACAGGAACAGAGAGAGAGAAAAACAGAGAGACAGAGAGTGACAGAAACAGAGAAAGAGAGATAGAGACTGACAAGACAGAGACAGAGAGAGAGAGAGAGAGAGAGAGAGAGAGAGAGAGAGAGAGAGAGAGACAGGGAAAGATAGACATAGAGTGACAGAGAGACAGAGAGAGAGAGACAGAAAGACAGACAGACAGACAGACAGACAGACAGACAGAGAAACAGGAACAGAGAGAGAAACAGAGAGACAGAGAAAGATAGACAGAGAGTGACAGAGACAGAGGCAGAGAGAGAGACAGAGAAAGAGAGTGAGAGACAGAGAGAGACAGAGAGAGACAGAGAGAAACAGGAACAGAGAGAGAGATAGAGACAGAGAGTGATAGAGAGACAGAGACAGAGAGAATGAGGAAGTCTGCATATAAACCTGGATCATAGTCTCCCACAAGTGACCTCAGTATTTGTAGGGAAAATTAGTCACATATTTTCACAAACTTTGCATGAAGATAGATGAATGCAGAAAACCCATGTATGTCACATACTCATTTCTATAGATTTCAACTTTTGATGTTGTTGGTTCATTCAGGAAAACTCTCTGCATAAAGGCACTTCGTTGCTAGATTATTCTTCTTTTTGTCATGCTGGACAAACTCTTGTCTCTTTAAAACTTATGGAATCAACAAATTCTTATAACTTGCCAATATGTATGCAAATATATTAATTGAATACAACTGCATATTAACTGTACATTGTGGGACATTTTTATATATTAACAAACTTTACTCAGAAAACTGTAAATCTCAATTAGCTATTTCTCTCAAGGAAATGGAGAAAAATCCCAGAAAACTGTGCATTTACCTGCAGTATATTCTTACTCATTTTACATAGTTTACTTATCTGTCAGCCAGTAAATCCAATAGCAAATCAGCGACAACTCTTCTATTCCCTGTTCTCCATTTTTCCTCTCAACACAAAAACCTCAGAGAATAAAATGGTTGATTAGGCTGATCCCAAGGCACAGGTGACTAACTATAGGGTATATTTAGGAAAAGTAGGCCAGCCAAATTCATCATGCCCTGACTTTTAATCTTGCCCTTTCCCTCCTATTTTCATTTAACCATACTAATGTATTTATTCTAATGTACAACATAATTTATTTTTATTTTTATTTGTCTTATTTCTTTTATTATTATAACTTTAATTTCCCTACTAACCTCCAAATCTCCACCTATCATATATCTGTTTACTGATCATATTTATATGTTCCCCTTGGTTTCTGTTTTATTCTAATTATTCTAATTAGTATATATTATCCTCCTTTCTGCTTCTATAGTTAAGTCCTTTGCTGAGTCATACTCTATTTGAAACTATAACCAAGTCCCTACCATACTCCTCTTAGCTGAATTATGCTAAGGACACATGAATTTAAAAAAAAAGGAATATTTAATCAAAACAAAATATCAAGGCAAATAGCAAATAATTAAATCAGCTCTATAAACCCACACACAAATAGATTCCATCTTCCACAACTCCAGGGAGTAAGTAGCATTATCTTTTATTCTGCCTACTTCCCCTTTCCAGAATAGATTTAAGAATTCAATCACTTCAAACGCATGGCAACAATGAGATTACTTCTCATCTATTTCATATATACTTGGCATGTAACTAGTAATTTTCATTTAGGAAAATAACTTTCATGTTTTCTGCTTATTCCATTAGAATGTGAATGCCTTGAGGGTGGCGATTTTTTTGATTTAAAAAAAAATTCTTTGTATCTCCGCAACATAGCATAATGCCTAAAACATAATTAGCACTTTAAAAAATTCTTATTAAATTCCTTGTTATCAATCTGTTAGTTCCTCCCACCCCATTTTAAAATCACACCATGGTGAGCCAATTCACACTTGCTGAAATCATTCTCCTCTCTTTCTGCTCTACAATAAATATTTATTCTTTTGGAAGTGTTCTATTTTCATTGAGCTACTACTTACTCATCTCATAACATCTATCTGTACCTTATGGTACATAAGGTAGCTATGCATAAGGAAGCTGCTACGATTTTCAAGTGTATGACCACCTGCTTTTCCTTTCTATATTGCTGCTTTTCTCTTCTTCTGACCTGTCTATGTGCTCTCTTTCCATGACTGTTATTTTCTTTCCACTGCACTAGAGCCTAATGTTTTCAAGTACAGACTACCCTGGTAGTTCCAGAGCTATCTCTCATAAAAAAGTATATCTCTGTCTAGCAGTTGGCATAGCACATAGTGAAGAGGAGGAACTTAACATTTAGATATTAGATAAAGAATAATTGATAATTGAAAGCTAAATGAAATAATTGAAATAGAGAGCATCTTTTTAAAAAACAGAAATTTTATTTCCTCATGTTACATTGGTTTGTGTATTTTTTGAAGGAAGGGTATAATGAATAATCTTTTATATGTTTCACTTCATAATTTTTTTTTCTGAGATAATTGGAGTTTAGTGACTTGCACAGGGTCGCACAGATAGAAAGTGTTAATTGTCTAAGATTGGATTTGAACTCAGGTCCTCGTGACTTCAAGGGTGGTGTTCCATCCACTGTACCACCTACCTTCCCCTCATAGTTTTTGTTGTTGTTGTTGTTGTTGTTGTTGTTGTTTTTTAAAAATAACTTCATATTTATCCTATTTATTGATTTTAACTGAAATAAATATAATTCTTTTATATTAGTGTCTTTATTATTCTGCAATGAAGCCAGATTTCCTAACACTGGCTCTGCCCCAAGGATCCTGATTTCATACCAGGTTATGCCCCTTTAATATTCATTCATGCAGAGGTGCAAATATGCAGATCTACCCAATCAATTGTTACTTTAATATGCTGGAAGAAAAGCAAATAATAATTCTAAAAATAAGGGTTGACCCAGAACATATGAGTGATTTATTTCAGTTCACTTCCTGCTTCGCAAGGATTAAAAATTGCCTAACAATGAGCCTTATACTCATTTGGGGTGCATTAGTCTTGTTGCAGCATCATTCTTTTAAGGGATAGGTTGGTAGTTGTACAAAAACTTCTATGCAAAGGTTCAAAGACCAATCTATTGCAGCATTTTAAAAATATTATTTTTGAAGTTTATGATACAATGGTTTTATCTTACATTTTGCATTAAAATCTTAGCTAGGGATACCAGCTTAAGACAAAAATGTATCTGTGTTATGAAACCTTAACCTTCTGTGACATTTTAAGATTGTATTTTTGGCTGTCTTGTGTGACATGTTGTAGCTTTTATTTCAAAGGGCATTTCCTTTCTGTTTGTGAAATGTATTATTCCTATGTGAACTAAGACTAGCAGGACAGCACTACTACATATAAGGTACAACTTTAAAGCAATAAAAGAGAGTTTTTACCCAAAAAATGTCTAAATGAGTATGATTTCCTTTGAAGTAGTGCCCTTGGGAAACATATTGCAGTTTTTCTTTTCAAAATATTTGTGATAGTATTATTTTGGAATTATCTTCAAAACTTTATTACAAAATATACCAAAACATGTTATTTTATCTTTACACCTCTTTTTTTAAATAAAAAGTATATCTAACTTGACCTCACGTTTACAAGTTTTTTCCTTAAATGAATTTTGATTATTTTCAAAAGTTAAAAAGACTCATATAAAACAAAAATATGCCACCATTGAAAATATTTATGGAAATCTCAACAAAGGGAACCCCACCTGGTAGACAAAATCAATAGGTGCCTCTTTAATCAGCCAATGTAGATTTTGGCTCTACTGTCATCTATAGCAGATCATTGATGTGGCTCTATTAGGATGATATTATGAGTCAATATTATGTCATATAATTCTAGTTATGAACTTGGAAAAAATTTAGTATATGTTATTTTGTACTTTTTGTCTTTCTTTTGTTTCATGATTAGAAAACCTCTACTATTTGACATCCTAATTCCCACAACTTAGTAGTGAAAATATACACAGATATCTGTCAGTCAAGACTTTTTTCTCCTTCTAATTTAAAATCACATCTTTAATTGACTCAACCCTGCTTCCTTTAAGTTCCTAAACTTCTTGGTTATCTTCTTCTGTGATCTCTGTTCCCATCCTTCACTCTCTTTCAATATTTTAGTTGGGAGGAAATTGGGGGTAAGTGACTTGTCCAGGATCACATAGCAAGTAAGTGTTTGATGCTGAATTTGACTCAAGTCCTCTTAGCTCCAGGGTCAGTACTCTATTCACTGCACCATTTAGCCTATCCCCTTCCATCATTAACAAACTAATCTTTTATCTTAGATTTCTTTCTTTCAGATTAGTTTCAACTCTTCAGTTTGGAGTTTAAAGTCTTTCAGCCTAAGTTTCCACACTTAGTTCCAAATAATCTTTTTTCTTTGAAATTTACACAATTTGACTCACTTATCTAGATCCACAAAATTTTTCTTAATTTCCCTAAGAGTAAAATGAAATCAATACCTGACTCACATTCTTTTGATCTCAAACTCAGCCCTAATTGTTGACTTGAATATTCTAGTAACTGCTAATATTAGCCTCTTCAAATCCACTCTTGCCCCCAATTATCCAAAAGAATGTAACATCATGAGCCTCATCATTACTCCCAAACCATTATAACCCTAAGATCTTGAAAGCTGGCATTTTCCCCTTTTTAATAACAATCTCCTCCCAGTGAATTAGAAGTGGAGAATATTTGCATTGTATATATAGTCATTAGAACTGTGGTAGTGTACAAACACCATTCCTATCAATCTTGGTTTCATCCATCACCTTCAGCACTCAAGAAACTAATGGAAGTCCATTGGCCAGGGAGGACAAGAAAAAAGTGAAGCAACATCATAATGGTAGTAATGTCTGTTTTGTAATTTTTCCCTAGGTTGGGTGTGGCCAGCGGCATCCCTTCTCTTTCCCCTATTCCAAGAGATAGCTAAAAACTCATTTGCCACCTTGGATTTCCCCAGGTTTCTTGGTATATTTTTGATCTTTTGCATACAGAATATCTCAAAAAGGATATATGAGTAATGATGACATGATATAACCTAGAATAACATATCTGATCCTCATAGTCTGATCTTTTATAAATTACCCTCATCCAGAGGAAGGGGTGGAAATAGTTACAAACACCAAAATATGACAAAAGCACAATATAAGCAAACTTTTTCTTGTAATTTACTCTTTATTTGTTCTGAGAATAACAAAATTCAAAAATTTTGTGGTTAATATTTTCTTTGCTCTAGGTCAAATGGTTCAATATAATAAACTTGGAGCACTTTTTTATTTGTCTATTTCTCTTATTTCCTAGATTAAGAGCATTTAGTGAAGATTCTATCAAGTGAAGTAACATTTTAGTATTTCCTTGTTTTCAGCAAGAAAAGTAGATAAGCTAAAATTAAAAGTTATAGATATATGTGGAGCATTTGAATTTTTTTTAAAAATCAAGAAAAAAATATGTTTTTGGCCCCTAGATTCCAATTCCTTATAGCTATATTTAAGGACATTTAATTATCAGAGAGACATTTGGGGATAACTTTCCTAGTACCCAGCACAGATCCATCTCATGCATTTTAAAAGAAGTAAATATGTTACTTATTTAATCATAAACATATTTTATAATTGTGAGCTATACTTCAGAATTAAATTATTTAGCTTAATCATCAACAACCTACAACATATGTAAATTTAATCTTTTTCTCAGTTGTGGAATGCTCTGTGAATTAGATCCTAGGTCATTCTCCCAATTAAGAAAACAAAGGGAAAGGGTAAGTTTGCCCCACAGAGCTGAGGGAAAACAATTAACTTTTGGAACAGCTTGAGCTTCTTAAAATTGTGTTGAGTTTTCCCTCTGGACAATGACCCTAACATTATTTCTTATATTTTTATCTCCTAACTGGCATGAATTACCTTGAATTAATCCATTCTGACTGTCTTTACATTCCATAGTGTTCCCTAGACCACCTTTTGACTTTAATTGAGGTCTATCTTTTCTTTTTACAGATTTCTTTTACAGAACTCCCACCCTTAGTAGAGGAATCTCAATAACCATTTAGACCTGAACACTGCAGTACAATTCCTAACATCTGTTGTCCTTTGCATGCATTGTCATATATTATCCACTAAATACAACTGATTTGAATAGAGTTTGTCTGTGTGTGTGTGGGAAGAGTACATTTGTGAGAGGGAGTTCCTGGTACCTCTTCTCTATTCTTGGATTACACACACACACACATACCTGAAAATAATTGAGGTCAAAACCTTTCACTTTGCTTCTGCAAGGTAACAGATACCTGGTTTGATAGGGTTAGGTCAAAGAGTATGATTTAAAACAAAGAAAGAAAAAACATTGGATGTTTCAAGGAACAGCAAAAGTTCTGCCTGATTAGCTATTCCAGACTCTCCTGCAGGTCATGATATAGTCCTCTGTGTTCACACTTCTAGGTAATCTGGAGCAACCACTTTATTAGTCCAGAAAAGTAAGCATGATTATGTTTTTACAGAACAATGTAAATAGATTCCATGTATAGCTTAAACAGATTTAAAGCTACCTCATTGCAGAATAATCTTCCTTTTAATGCAACCTGTAACTAAAAGATTTTCTTTAAAAATCCATGGGCTGAAATGATTTTCTGTCTTTTATCAGCCTGTTTATTCAATTCTCATCACCTCTTTCTTGACTGAGACACTGCATTATCTTGGAAACAATTGGTCTCTGTCTCTTACCCATTGCCAGTGTCTGGGAATTAAAATAAAGTAAACCAAGTACCAAAAGCCAGAATGGATCTTGATGGGTTATTGAAAACAATAACAAATGCAATTATCTTTTTTTACACAAATCAGAATTTATAAACACACTTAAACATAAGTGAACCACCCACATAAAACTAATTTGAAAAAGACCATACATATACGAATCCATATTTTATAGAAAATGTACATATTAAAATTACACATTATACTACTGCAAATTATATACAACATAATACACATTTCATCCACATACAATATAAAATACACATGCATATATACATAAACACAAAAACACACCTGTGCATATGGTTATATTTATAGTTTTGTGTATATGTCTCTTTATCATACCTATCTCTCAATATTATTGTTATCTACTTATGTGGATGTTGAATTATATCTCTATGAAAATGAATTTTTGAAATTGAACAACATTAGATTTAGATCTGCAAGCTAAACTGAGATTCATTCATGTACAATTAATTGTTCACCAGTATTAGTGCCCTCATTGGTAAATTTCCTTATCCATAAAATTAGACTGTTCAGATTAGTCAGATTTTAATGTCCCTTCCAATTATTACTTTTATAATCCTTTAATAGGAATTAAATAATTAGATTAAATTTTGTCCAACTTCATTTGGCTCACAAGGTAGCTGATGGCCAGTACTTTGGGCTAGGCCCCACCTGGACTCTGCATTCTGTTTATTCTATAACTATGACCTAGTTTGAATTAGACTCTGCCTCAGGGAGTGTAAATTTTGTCCTTCCTCTGGATTGTAAAAAGGAGAACAAGGCAATGAAAATCTGACTGAGTTGGCTTATGCTTTTCTAGTTAAGATTGCTTTCAGCTTGCAGAATTCTTTCAAGAGCATTTGTAGGTAATAATTGGCCCTATCTAAGGGCCAGCCCATTGCCTTCCCCACTCCCAAAGATAAGGGGAAGCTGAGGACTCAGCTTCCCTCCTCATTAAAATGTACACCAATCAGGATTGCCAGGGGAACCCAAAGCTGAATTGTCAGGAGAATCAGAGGGAAAACACACTTAAGGAAAAAGTTCTTGTCAGCTCTCACTCTGAGTCTTCAGTGCTAAGGGAAGTATGCTATTTACCTGTCCTTTATTAATAGATCATATGCCCCTACTAACAAATAATATATGATTGGAAAGAGGGCTTCATTTTATTTATTGGTTTAATTTACTATACAACAGTCACTCACAATCTGTATCTCTATTGAGCCTCCATTCTCAAAGGCAGAGTCTATATCTGCTGCAATAGCTCTCCAGAACTCACATAACTATCCTCATATAACTAATCACCATCCTCACATAACTAATGAGGTAAGGAAAGATTATGCAGTTCTGCGGTTAATGCCACTATATTTCTGTCATTTGGGGGGAGGGGAGTGAATTAGAAGTAAGGTCAACCACAACAATTCAAAAAAACAACTTAGCTGGTTCTAATCATAGATTTTATTGTCGTATACTTCATTTCTGAAACACACAGTTTGTAGGTTCTCAAGCAGTCCAGTCCATGACCCAATACCAAGAGATATCATTAATCTTTCCTTCTTTTTCCCCCACCCCTCACCTTCTGGCTCAGAATAGTTCAATTGGCTACTCATGAGAAGGTCATAATGCTGTACAAATCTTGCCACTGGACCCAGTTGGCTCTGAGAGGGAATGCGAGGCAGGTGACTTTGCACAGCCCTCCCTGACTTAAATCTAATTCACTTGTATATAGTGGCACCTCCCTGATGTCATGGTTCTCTTGGAGAATGAAAGAAAAATATAAACCTTTCTGAGTAAAGCTGACCTACAAATTAAAACTGGTCAGTTGGGAGGCTCTTTCCTTTCCTCCTTCCCTCCTTCCCTCCCTCTGTCCACATAAGGAATCATACTCTTACCTACAGATGCACTTCTGAACCCTCCCAAAATATCTTAGGGTTTAATGTCTAGATTTCTTTAAATTGAATCTAACATAATTCTCATTGACCACTAACAGATCCTAGGCAAAACCCGCCTTGGTTATTGATTCAGATTGAATGTAAACAACAGTTATTTCTGCTTTTTCTGAAAACCCTGGGGGTCTTCCCCTCACAGATTTATTTATTTAGATTTTTTTGACTAGATAAAAGAGAAGATTCTTTGCCTCAATTGCTAGCTAGCTTTAATCACTGAATGAGTGTGACCTCAGTCAAACTGAGACCTGTTGAAGAAATTAATTTAAAAAGCCCAAAATCTCCCAAACAGGACAATCTCCAATGCACTTATCTATATCTTGCCACTGGACTCATATGACTTTTGAAGGGAAAGTGAGGGAGGTGGCCTTGTACTGCCCTCCCTCACTTAAATCCAATTCACTATGCATGTTATGCTATCTCCTCTCCAATGTCATAGTCTTCTTCCAGAATGAAGGGCAAACAACTGACCTACAATGTCAAATTCTATGATTATAAATAGTAATAGTCTCTTAACCAATTGCCCCTATTCTCTCTTCTCTCCAATTTGCCCAGAATACAATACATCTAATATTCATTAAAAGACCACTTTGATTTGGTCACTATTTTATTTAAAGATTCTCTGCACTTATAAAATATGACCCTTTACTCCTTGATCTGGCATTCAAGACAATTCTGAAGCAAGGTCTGATCAAATCAGTACTGGTAGTTATAGTTGGGAACAAAATTAGACAATTATAGATAATCTAATATTTAATGATTAATAAATTTACATAAAAGCAGCATAGAAAGGAAATCCAGCAATTCTTCAGGACTAATGAGCAAGAAAAGATCCCCTTATTTCCATACAGAAATTTAACTGGTCAAATATGTGTGTGGTTATCCATAATAGTGGCACACCCATCAAGCCTGGTGGGAAGAGATTTCTGGAAGGCTAAGATTTTTATGTACTAGTTTACTCAGAAATCCTATTTGCTATTTGAACCCTTGGACTAATCAAATCTTATAATAGCTTCAGTGTCTACTAAACAGAACAACAGCAATAATAACAAAAACCTAGACTAGCCTATGTAGCACAAATCCTGATAGACATTTTTCCTATAGTGAAGGCCTTTCATAATCTCATTTGAAACTGATCTTATTTTGAGCCTCATTTTAGGACTTGGAATCATAAAACTCAAGTTTAAATTCTGCCAATTTTTCTTACTAGCTGAAAAGTCACCTTAACATCTTGGTGTCTCTCTATTCTGATCTATGAAATATGAATAATAATTTCATCCATTTCACTGGGTTGTTGTGAAAGCAAAGAAAAGCAATTCATTAAAACTGTGAAGTTACATCAAAATTTGAATAGTATTAAGCATATTCTGAAGCTCTATCATTCTACAGAAGTAAACTCTAGTTCTGATGATTATTCTACTAGTCCAAAATTCATCCAAGTGTTACACACAAGAATGATGTCAGATACAATCTCTACAGATTTATTTACCACTGTGTCAAGAATAAGTTTAGTATTGAGAAGTTCATCAGTATCTCATGATAGCATATTATTAGGGTTATTTGTTAATATGACCATGTTATAATAAATTATTTGTCCATGCATCCCTTGAATCAATGAAAAAGACCATCACCTTCATGCAATCTTCTGCTTCTGTGATGATAATGTCAAAGTACCAAAAACCTTAAAAGAGTGTGCCAAAAATAACACATTTCAGGCAATCTATAATCATTATATTAACTATAGATGTTCTAAATACAAATTCCTTAATCAATAATTGAACGATGATTATAACATAGAGAAAAATGATTGTGTCAATCTTAATCTAAACTGAAGTACACAGGCTCTTCTTAGAGAATCAAATAAAGGAGTTTATTGAATTGCTCTTATTGTGTTTCCAAAAGCAACAAAAAAGCATAAATTCAGGGGAAACTTAGTAGTTTCATATCATAGTTCTGAAGAGAAACAATTGCAACAAGATAAAAATGAAGATATTTTTATCGTTTGTCAATATTAATTACAAATAATGAGAAAGTAGTGCATTTCTACAAAGAACTTGCTAAAATTGTAGATATAAAATTAATACACAATATATTAGCTGATTCCTTCATATAAAGCTGAACATAAGAAAGACTGCCAAATTTGGAAAACTTGGTTCAAGAATAAGAAGTAATTTTATAGATAATACTGAAGCCTTATGACTATAACAGACACATGTTTTCAATAGTAGACCAATAGTGAGGGACTTAATGTAATAATAACTAAATAAAAACTATAAAAACCTTTAAAAAAATTTACACTCAACCAGAAAATGATTCCCTGTTGGTGTGAAACTCATTGCTAAATCAGCTATTTTTGTAAATTCAGTCCATATATTCCTGGAGTTAAAACCACAATCAAAAGTAAATTATAAGAAATGATAGAAATGAGAAGAAAAGAATGTATTTGAGGCAATTCTAACTTAGTTTACTGAATTAAATCTTGAATGTAAAAAATTGGAAAATGTAGAAAAGGACACTTACCCTGGTTATAATCATTTCTTAAAAATTAATTAGTATCAATCAAATGCTAAGATAAAGCCTGGAGATTACTTGAGGCAACAAATGTTTGATCTCTTACAAAAGAAAGAAATTTGCCCCATAACAGGAAAATCTGGGTTATAATATAAAACCTTCCTCTCTCTCTCTCTCTCTCTCTCTCTCTCTCTCTCTCTCTCTCTCTCTCTCTCTCTCTCTCTTTCTGTCTCTCTCTCTCTCTCTCACACACACACACATACACACACACACACACACACACATATACACAAACCCTGAGGAGTTTGATAAAAATTAATTTCAATATTGTTTCCTAACATCTCAAGAATCAGAGATTCTGGAGGCTGAGTTAAGATGGCAGAATGAAGCCACAACTTGAACTCTCCCAGTTTCCTTTGAAAACCACATGAAACCAAAGCTCTGAACAGAATCTGACAGAATGAAACCACTCTCGAACTCAAGATAGATTAGAAAGACTTCAAGGAAGATTAGTCTCATTGGGGTGAAAGGGATGTTCATCCCATCTCAAATGGAGTCAGTAAAACCCAGTGAGAGGGTCTCAAACATACAGATAAGCAACTGAGTTTATTAGCCCTAACTCAGTAAAGGGTCAGACCAGTGGGGCAAGCCTCCAGTCCCAGCTCAAAAGGCAAATTCTGGGAAAGTAAACAATTTCCTGTAAAGACCAGGTGAAAGCTTACCCTCTGCTTTGAGCAAAATACAAAGGAGCCTCTGTGTGCAAAGTCAAGGCTCAGATCTGTACAGAAACCTTGCAACAGTGCCTGCTTTACACCAGGAACAGAGCTCAACAAAAAAAAAAAAAAAAAAAAAGAGGAAATACAAAAAGAAAACAAAAGAAAATGAGCAAGAAACAGAAAAGAACTTTAACCATAGAATTTAACCATAGAAAGCTACTATGGTGACAGGGAACACCAAAACACAAACTCAAGAGAGAAAATCTCAAAAAAATTGATATGAATTGGTCTTAAGTGCAAAGAGACTTCTTGGATGTTCTCATAAAAGACATTAACAGGCAAATAAGAGAGGTTGAAGAAAAAATGAGAAAAGAGATAAGTATGCAAGAAAGAGTTAACAGATTGTATAAGGAAGTTAATTCCTTAAAAAAAACATAATAGGCCAAATGCAAAAAATCACTAAAAAAACAACACCTTGAAAAAGAAAATTTCAAATGGAAAAATAGATTTTTTAAAAAAAAAGGTAACTGAAGAAAATCATATATTAAAAACTAGGAAAGGGTAAATGGTAGCTAATGACTATGAGACATAAAGAATCTGTCAAACAAAATTAAAAAAGAAAAGAAAAGAAGAAAATGTAAAATATCTAATTGGAAAAAATAGCCAAGCTGGAAAATAGATCCAGGAGAGATAATCTAAAAATTATTGCTCCATCTGAAGGCCATGACCAAAAAAAAGAAACAAGATAGCATTTTTCAAGAGATCGTTAAGGAAAACAGTCCTGATATACTAGAAACAGAGAGGGAAATAGTCATTGAAAGAATTCATCAATCACCTCCCCCAAAAAAGATTCCACAAGGAAAACCCCAAGGAACACAAGAGCATAGAGATAAAGGAAGTTTTCCTTAAAATAATAAGCAACATTTATCTAAAACCAATAGCAAGCATTCTTCGTAATGGAGAGAAACTGGACACATTCCCAGTAATATTTAGGGTGAAACAAGGATACCTATTATCCCCATTAACACTCAATATTATACTAGAAATGTAATATTTACCAATAAGAAAAAGAAATTAAAGGAATTAGAATAAGCAGTGAGGAGGTAAAACTATCACTTTTTTGCAGATGATATGATGATGCACTTAGAGAAGACTAGAAAATCATACAAAAACCTACTGGAAATAATAGCTTTTAAAAAGTTGCAAGATATAAAATAAATTTGCAAAAAATCATCAGCGTTTCTATATATTACTGACAAAGTTCAGCAGCAAGAGATAGAAAAAGCTATTCCATTTAAAATAACTAGACAAAATAAAAGTTAGGTGTCTACTTGCCAAGACAAACCCAAGAACTAGTTGAACACAATTACAAAATGCTTGTCACAGAAATAAATTCAGAACAAAAGGACAGGAAAAATATAAATCGCTTATGAATAGGCCAAGCTAATATAACAAAAATGATAATTCTAGCTAAATTGGCCTATTTATTCAGTGCCATACCAATCACATTGCCAAAAACTTATTTTATAAAACTAGAAAAAAATAATAACAAAATTGATCTGGAAAATTAAAAGATCAAAAATATCAACTGAATTAATGAAAAAACAAACAAACAAAAACAAAGGACAGTGGGCTACTAATATCATACCTAAAACTCTTATAATGTTAATACTGGAGATGGAGCCAAGATAGCAAAGAGTAGAAAGGTCTCTGAGCTCTTCCTGACTTCCCTTAGATCAACACCAGATCAAGACTCTGAACAGGTTTTTAAGTGACAGAACCAAGAAATATTTGGAGTGTAACAAATTTCCAGTAGAAGATATTTTGGAAGAACTTCAGAAAAGGTCTGTTTCAATCAGGCACAGGGAGGTGGTAACCTGGTGAGACTTATATGAACTGATGCTGAGTGAAGTGTGTAGAACCAGGAGAACACTACACAGAAACAAGAAGATTATATGATGTTCATTTCTGATGAATGGAACGCTTCCCAACAGCAAGGTGATTGAGGCCAGTTCCAATGGTCTTGTGATGAAGAGACCCATCTGCACCCAGAGAGAGGACTGTGGGGACTGAGTGTGGATCACAACATATCATTTCACTTTTTCTGTTGTAGTTTGCTTGCATTTTTTCTCATTTTTTTTTCCTTTTTTGCTGATTTTTCTTGTGCAGCATGATAATTGTGGAAATATGTATAGAATTAAACATGTTTAACATATATATTGGATTACTTGCCATCTAGTAGAGGGAGTGAAGAGGAAGGGAGGGAAAAAATTTTGGAATACAAGGTTTTGCAAGGGTGGATGTTGAAAACTTACCTATTCATATGTTTTGAAAATAAAATACTTAATAAAAAATAAAGAAGCAGTCATCAAAATCATTTGGTTCTGACTAAGCAATAGAATGGTAGATTAGTGCAATAGGTTAGATACACACAACACAATAGTCAAAGAGCATAATAATCTAGTACCTAGATTAAACACCCAAACTCTAATTTCTGATATAAGAACTCACTATTTAAAAAAATATGCTGGGAAAACTGGAAAATAATATATCAGGAACTAAACATAGACCTATATCTCACACCCCATATCAAAATAAAGTGAGAATGGGAACATGATTTGTGTGTAAAGGGTGATACCATGAACACATTAGCAGAGCAAGGGCATAATTTACCTATCATCTTTGGAGAAGAGAGCAATTTATGTACAAAGAATTACTAGAGAATATTCTGAAATGCAAAATGGACAATTCTGATTACATTAAATTTAAAAGATTTTGCACACACACCAACATAAAGAAGACTAAAAGGGAAGTACAAAAGTGGGAGAAAATTTTACAGGCAGTGTTTCTGAAAGAGGTTTCATTTCTAAAATATATACAAGACTGTGCCAAATTTGTAAGAATAGAAGTCATTCCTCAATTGATAAATGGTCAAAGAATGTGAACAGTCAGTTTTCATATCATGAAATTAAAGCCATCTATAATCATATGAAAAAAATTCTCTAAATCATTCTTAATTAGAGAAATGCAAATTAAAACAACTCTGAGGTACCTACTCTTCTCTCAGATTGGCTAAGATGACAGCGAAAGATAATGATAAATGCTCGAGGGGATATGACAATATTGGGACTCTAATGCATTGAATTTGTGAATTTGAAATGATTTGACCATGTTGGAGAGCAATTTGGAACAATGCCAAAAAGGCTATAAAACTGTGCATATTCTGAACCCTAACAGTGCTATTGTTTGGTATGTATTCTAAGGAAATCATAAAAGAGGGAAAAGGACCCACGTGTGCAAAAATGTTTGTAGCAGCTGTTTTTGTAGTATCAAAGAATTGCAAAATAAGTAAGTGCCCATCAATTGGGGAATAACTGAATAAGCTGCAGTATATGAAGGTAATGGAATGTTATTGTTCTATAAAAAAATTATGAACAAGTTTATTTTAGAAAAACCTGGAAAAATTTACAAGAATTGATGCTAACCAAAACAAGCAGAATCAGAAATACATTGAACACAGCAAAGGCAAGGTTGTGCAATAATCAGCTATTAAAAACTTGAGAAAAACTATGAGAAAAATTGTTTTTTTCCAGTGGTTTAGTGGTCTAAGATAATTCTCATAAAATTTGGATAGAAAATGCCATCTGCCTACAGAAAGAGAACTATGGAGATTGAATATAAATCAGCATATGCTATGTTCACTTCTTTTTTCTGTTTTTATTTTTTTCTTGTGTTTTTCCTTTTTTTTTTCTGATTTTTCTCTCCCAACATGATTCATAAAGGAATGTGTATTTAAAAAATTAACATATATCTATAACAAGAAAAAATAAAACAATAAAAAAGAAAGGAAGGAAACAAAATATGGAAAATAAGTTAGATAAATAATATTCATTATAATAAAAAAGTAAAGGAGAAGCTACCATTTACCTTCCCTCAATCCTTCCTCTCTTCCTAATCTTTTCTCCCTCTTCTAAATCCTCAATAAATAAATATATATATACATATATATATATATGTATATATATATACATATA